>JAGFMF010011925.1:753875-789543 GCA_019455555.1 Galemys pyrenaicus
ATTGCTTTGGGGACTGCCACCTCGAAGGCACTGTTGAGATGTATGTCTTTCAGTGTTTTACCTATGTTTTCCTCTATGTATTTTATAGTTTCGGGTCTTCCATTTTTAGTTTTTTAAGGTAAACCCAGATTGCTTTCAAGAAATGGTTGCGCTGGTTTACATTCCCGGCAGCAGTGTGACCGGTTCCTCTTTCTCGGCATCCTCCCCAGTGCTTGTTCTTGGGAGTCTTTTTAAGATGCACCATTCTCCCAAGTGTGAAATGCTCTCTCTTCGTGACTTTTACCTGCATCTCCCTCATTAAAAGTGATAGTGAACATTTGCCCGCGCGTCCATTGGCTATCCTCTGCAGTGAGCTGTCTGTTCGGATCTGCTGCCCATTTATTAACTGGGTTCTTTATATTGTTTTTCTTGTTGATTGCATAATTAGCATTTCTTCTTAGCCCCTTTTTTTTCAGTTGTATAATCTGTAAAATTTTCTCTCTTTTGAATCTACTTATATTTTCTTTCACTGTATAAGAGCTTTTTTAATTTGAAGTAAACCCATTTGTCTAGTTTTGCGTTTAATTTTCTTTGCCGGAAAAAATAATAATTTTCTTTGCCATTTGGGTCAAGTCTCAAAAAATGTCTTTTATCATTGATGTCATGGAACATATTTCCAGTGCTTTTTTAGATATATATTTTATTGTTGCAGGTCTTATATTAAATTTTTTAATCCATTTTGAATGTATCTTTGTTCATGTGGTCAGGAATGAGCCAACTTCATTCTTTTACACATGACTGTCTGGTTTTCCCAGCACCCTTTGCAGAAGAAACCTCTTTTCCTGTTGTATGTTGTGGCTCCTGTATCATGAGCTCAGTACTGAGTAGATTTATTTCTGGGCTTCTGATTTTGTTCCATTGATCTAGAGGTCTATTTTTATGACAATAACATGTTTTGATTACGGGTCCTTTACAGTATGAAATCAGGTGCATGATGCCTTTGTTTCTCCCCCTTTTTTCAGAAGTGCTTTTACTTCTTATAGGCCTTTTAGAGTCCCATGTAAATTTTAATATTTTTATTCAGTTTCTTTGAAGAGTAGTATTGGTATTTGATGGGATTGCATTAAATTTATGTATCTAGCGCTTTTGGTAGAATAGTGACTCTGATTCTGTTGGTTCTGCCCACCCATGAGAATGGACTGTCTCTCCATCTCTTTATGTCGTGCTCTAAATCTTTCAATAAGATCTTATAATTTTCATTGTATGAGTCCCATATCTGTTTGGCTAGCTTAATCCTAGTATTTAATTCTTTTTGATGAAGCAGTTGTTTAAGGTATTCTTAATTTCTTTGTCTTCTTGCTTGTGTATAAAAATGCAACCGATTTTTGTACATTGATTTTGTAACCTGCCAGTTTACTGTATTCATTTCTTGTTTCAAGTAGCCTTTAGGTGGAGTCTTTAGGGTCTTCTATGTATATAGCATATCATCTGTGATAATGATAATTTCACTTCTTTTCCAACTTGGGTTCCTTTTATTTCCTGACGTTGTCTGAATAACTAAAACTACTAGTACAAAATTAAACAAATGGTAACAATGGGCATCTTGTCCCTAATCTTCAAGGAAAAACCTTCGGGTTTTTGGGTTTTTTTTACCGTATTCAGTTTTATATTCGTTATAGGTTTATAATGTATGACCTTTATTATGTTGAGGTAGGTTCCTTCTAGTCCCTTCATGTTTAGAGTCTAATGAATGGGTGCTAGATCTTATCTTATGCGATCCTCTGTTTTTAAAAGAATTAAAACATTGAAAAAGATTTGAGCCCTCTCCCCAGTCTCATTCCTCCTAGAAATTGACTGTCTGTCCCAAATTTATTTTATAAATAAAATAACTTTATAACCTCACTTCTTACCCAGGCGGCCACACACAGCATGGAGTAAATATGCATCAGCTTTCACCTCTACAAAGTGCACGCTCTGCTGTTTCTGCACATTACTGTACAGACTTACCATTGCACTTTGATACGTGTAGCTCCAGTTCTGACAGTCTGCACATAGTAAATTGTAAGAAAATGCCACAACCTAGAGCCCTAATCTCCTGGCGATGGACACTGTTTCCAATTCTTTGCTCTTTCAGACAAGGCCTCAGTGCACACTTGTGCCTATTTTGCATCCCTAAAAGAGAAGCAGTGCTGGGTGGAGGGTGGCTTCATCTTCAGATAGACCTCTCCTGGGCTTCCCACAGCACTAGGATTAACCACAGACTTCTTAGGTCCTTCACAGCACTGTGGGCCTCACTATGCCTCATGTTCTTGCTACACTGAATTTCACCCTGTGTCTCTATCTGCAGCCTTTGACCTCCCCCTCCTTGCCATTCCAGTTCCTCCTGACATGACTAGATGATTCCTGTTCATGCCTCAATCCATCTGAAATGCCACTTCCCCCTGGGTGCCTCTGATTCCCCAGGCCACATCACCATCCCACCCCCTGCTGTGTTTCCCATGCCCCCATCTGTCCCACATCAGAACATCTGGTGCCCTTTAGGTCCTTCTGTGCAATGCTCCTCTTCCCTAGTAAACTGGAGCTCCAAGTAGGCAGGGCCACCTCTGAACCAGTCATGGTCAGATTCCCCAAGGCCTAACTCGGCAGACTAGGGAATGCGTGAAAGCATATCTTCATTCCTAATTTGCATCAGTGCTTTTTCCTAAGCAGGTTTGTATTAAAGTATAATTCACATACAGTAAAATTCACTCTTCACTCCTAAGAATTCTGGCAGTCAAGATAGAGACTAATTCATCATCCTCCCCAAATCCCCTCATGCCACTTTGTAGTCAGCTACCGCTCCTCACCCATAGCAACCACTGACATGGTTTCAGTCCCTGCAGCCTTACCTCTTCCAGAATGTCATCTAAATGGTATCACCCAGGATATAGCTTTCGAGGCTATCACTAGCGTCTAAGTCTTACACTAGGCATAGTGGAAGAAATAACCACAAATCGGGAAGAGATCGCCATTGCATTAGGATACCTTTATGGAAACAAATGCATTTCGGTACAATTTAATGACTTCTTTTTTTCTTAAGTCAAATTCATATTGTGTTTACTTAGCATCAGACATGAGTTACTGGGTTGGTGCCTCACTACAGCCCAGTCTGCATTTTTCAGGGAGGAAACCAGGATGTTCCAAGAACTTAAAAATCCCACTCAAGGTAACACCTTTGGCTAGTTGAAAGGTCACTTCCACCCCCACATTCAGGACCTTAATGGCCAAACCCAAAACTACTTTTCATCATTTTTATCATATGCAAGGGAGCAGTTCAAAAAGTCTTGATGTTAATCAGAGAGTGTCTTTTGCTAATTTTTGGAAAAGCAAAAAGCAGTATTTCTTCCTGTCTGTTGAGACCGTGTCTCTAGTTCTGTCAGGATGTCGAGCGGTGTGGCAGCGAGAGGCCAGGCCCGGCCAGCTGTCTCACCGGGACGTGTTGGGCACGTCCTCGTGGGTTTGGTTTTACCCTGCCATTCCTGCTGGTGGAACTGGTATTTACTGGAAGTAGCTTTCTGAAGAATGGCTCTTTCTCGCCAGCCTCGTGGTGTCTGCAGCCGGGTCCATTTGCTGTGGCACCTGTCCACGCCTGTCTAGAAACGCTGCCCGAGCCTGCTCCTGTGACCTGAGACACCGTGGTGGTTGTGTGCGCTGGTGTCTGTCAGCAAGGACATGCTCCCCCAGGGAGGATGCTCGGTTCAAGCTGACCAGAGACTCAGAGTCCACAGGCAGCACGAGGCCTGCGCAGACGGGGTTTTGATCTGGGGGGCTTTGCTTTTGTCTGTAGCCACGGTGGGGAGCACAGAGGGACCCCGGGAACGTGCGGCGGGAGCCTCCTTTCGTTCTCTCAGGGTTCTTCGTGGCAAAAATACATGCAGGTGGCCTGCTGAGAATGCCTGGAAGAAAGACATGCACAGCCGCTCCTGTCACTGAGGGAGAGCCGCCTGCGCCACACCCAGAACAAAACGCAGGACGCGCCGGGCAGCGGCGTGGCGCATTTGTCAGCCAGGCAGCCATGATTCTGACCTTGCTGTGGGTTAAAGGACACAAACCTGAGAAGAAATCTGTTTATCATGTGGGGAATTCATGCCATCCTTGACAGTGTACAGTGAGCAAGATGGATGATCTGCCAGATCGGTCCCTCGCATGGGTGAATCAGGGCAAATTTACAGTACAATTCCTTTGCTGCTTCAGATACAAAAATAACATTTGCTGGGTTTTATATCCAGTTGTGTGATGACCTGAAGGTGAGCAGAGAAGAAATCCGATTTGTAGGATTCATATTGCCTTAAAGATTTATATGGACTATTTCTGCCGTTTGCATCTGTTTCTTTACATCTGTCACAAACCAGTGGGTTTTTTTAACCTGATTTTCCCGGTTGAGGACACGAGTTTATGTGATGGCGGAGCTCCGTACCAGTTCAGGCAATAAACGGGTTTATTACTTGAATGATAGTTCTTTTATTTGGGATTTTGCTCTTTCTGGGTATTTATGGATATACCGCTTGTTTTTAAGACACATTTCCCATCCTCTCGAGTTCCTAGTAGGTTGATGTTCGGGATAGATGTGTCCACAAGGAGTGCTCCCACGTCATGTCTTCTGTGTAGCCTGTAGCACTTTGGGCTCTGCCTGCGCATGCTGATGTTGAGGGGATGGCTGTCCTCTGAGGCTTTATTACCTCCCGGGGCCATGGAGCCTACGGGGCAGCTCCCAGCCCAGCCCCTCACCCATGGGGCTAACTGTGCCTTTCCTCCTGGACGCCACCTTCCTCTGTATTTGGGAATCTGGAAATCGCCAAAGGCTTTATCCCAGACAGCCCTTAGCTAGAGTAGATGTCAGGCTCCACAGGTGGCAGGTACTGACAGAGGCCAGGAACGGCTACTCACTCACAGTTAGGGCCAGGCTGTGCGCAGGCCACCAGAATGTGGCAGACCCTTCCCAGTGAGGGAGAGCGTGCGGCCTGGCTGCCCACCCCGCCCCCCCGGCCCGTGGCTGCAGCGCGGTGCAAACCAGCAGGGGCCGCTCCCAGAGCCCGCCCTGGACACCAAGAACAGAGCAGACGCTCCTCTTCTGTTGGTCCCTTTGGGGTGAACACAGTGAGACCAGCAGGGGTTTCCGAGGCACAACCCTGAGCTGCCGGGGGCCAGCAGCCAAGACCTCAGGTCTCCTTTTAAAGGGTCTCGTCACTGGTGACCACACAGTGCGTATGGCCCTCATTTAAAATAATGTATCCGTTCATTCTGTTATGAAAATTATGGACAGATCAAGTATGCACATTATAATCTAGCCAAAGTGCTTCTGAATTATAGAATTGTGGGGTTCCATTAGAAGAAGTCCTGACAGTGATAGCATATGATCAATATGACAGGTTTTTTAACAGAATGCCCTTATATTGAACCTTCACAAATATTTTATTCAAATCTCTGGTTCTTCCTGTGGCTGTGTGTGTTGTTGTTTTTGATACAAGAAAGAAAGAGGTTACTCTCAGTCAAAAAACTAGGAAACAATCCGTGTAGACCCGTAGACTGCCATGCCAGAGCCTTCTCGTGCAGGGCGTTTAATTAGCATTTTCTAGATGAGCAAAGTTGATGTGCATGGCAAAAGACAGCTATTTTCAGCTTCAGTTTCTCGTGTGCTTTAATTCCAGAAAGCACTCCGAAGACCTCCGCCAGCTGCAGCCCTGCGCCCGACTCACCCATGAGCTCCAGCGAGTCAGTGAAGAGTTTGACCGAACTGGTCCAGCAGCCCTGTCCCCCCATTGAAACAAACAAGGATGGCAAACCCCCGGAACCCAGCGACCCACCCGCTTCAGACTCCCAGCCCGCCACCCCACTGCCTCTCTCCGGACACTCGGCCCTCAGCATTCAAGAGCTGGTGGCCATGTCCCCAGAGCTGGACACCTACGGCATAACCAAGAGGGTCAAGGAGGTGCTGACGGACAACAACCTCGGTAGGTTCCTCCGGCCACTTTTTCGGGAGGCAGCAGGCCGCTTTTGGAAGCGTGGGTAGAAGGGGACTCAGGCTGAGCCAGCCGAAGGGCTTCAGTGTTTACAGGCGGCCTCTGAGAACACAGACACCCTACAGCTGTGAGCAGGGAGAGACCTACAAGGGGCCGAAATTAGGAAGGTCGGCCCCAGCCCGCTCCCTCCCTGTGCCCCAGTGGGAACCTCTTAGAAGGTGCGTGCACCAGCCAGCGCAAACCCAGGCCATCCTCTCTGACCACCCTACTAGGGACACACCCAGCAGAACTCCACATCTCTGGGCATCGCAGATGGGCAGGATCGACATCAGCCCAGCAACATCTGACCAGCTTAGTGAAAATGCCCAGCAGACTGGGTTCAAATTCTGACTCTTCCACTTGCTGTATCTTTGATACTGAGCAAGCCACCCTCTGGGCCTCAGTTACCTGGGACGATGGTGCCTGGCTTGGGGTTGTGCTTGGAGCAGCACCTCCCAGCAGCCTGCCTGGCAGCGCCCTGTCTACTGCTGTTGTCCCTGCTACCCCGTGATGCCGTCTCGGTTCCCCGGCCCCTCCACTGGCATGAGGCAGCTCCCAGAGAAAGTTCCAGAGCCCATCCCACTGGGTTGCAAGTCCTGGCTGTATGCCCCACCCGTGGCTGGCACATCCCGACGCTCTGCCTGAGGCCCTCTCTAAGGGCTGTGGCGCTGCTAGTCCATAGCAGTGGCTGTAAGAATATTAGTGTTTTGTCCTTCCAAACCAGTTATGACCCCGTAACTTTGAGTTAACTAGACAGGGTTCTCTTGGTTTAGACATCCAGAGAATGGAAACATGCACTCCTCAGATGCTGTATCTTCCTGATTTCCTGATGTCAAAGTCAGTCGAGCACCACTCTCTGCAGTGTTTCACACAGCCCCAAAGAGTGGTTGGAATTTGCCCAGTACCTTCCGAGGAATAAGAAAAGAAGGGAAGGGCCTCCCTGGTGGCGCAGCGGGTTAAGCAACACACTATGAAGCAAACCGCAGCCACTGCAGCACGAGTTTGATCCCTGCCGCCGGCCAGGGAGGGGACCCACATGGTGCAGCAGACCTCTCCTGCCTCACCCGCTGCTCCCCTCAGCAGTGTGTTTCAGTCAGTCTGCCTGCTCTGCTCCCCGCTCTGTCTGGTGAATCCTCTCACCTCCCGCAACTCTGGCCTGTACCCCAGCTCTTGTGTGCATAAATAAATAAATATTTAAAAGAAAAAAAAAAAGAAGGGGAGAGCAGGAAAGTAAGTTCTGGTAGTTTTTAAGTATGGTAACTAGGGGTTAGGCAAGCTTATCTACCCCACTTCTTATACAAAACAAAAAATAACATCCATTGAGAGCATTTTGATTAAATTAATTTTTACAAATAAAATTTTAGCTATTGATTTTTTTTTTTTAAGGACTGAACCATGCAGAAGTGCCTGCATGTGGCCATACAGTCACGTCATAGTCTAAAGACGAGGGCCTGATCCAGGTTGCTACCCACACCCTAGAGACTCCCTGGGACTTGGGTTTGAAACTTCCAGAACCACAGGCTGCAAAATCAGCAAATGCTTCTCTAAGTTAAAATGACTGGCACCAAAAGGACTGTATTTCTTTGATCCGAAGCCTTCCGTGCAGCCAGCTTCTCCCTGGGCCCCTGCTTCCGCCAGGCAGCGCTCTGCCAGCTCCGCGCGGCACCGCGGTCAGCCGTGCGCATAGACGGATGGCAGGAGCTGCAGAGGGACCGTCGGCCGTCCATGGCTCTGCTCCTCCGGGGAAGCACCGCTGTCTGCCGGCCTTGTGTTCCCTGGGCCTCACGAGGCACCAAACTCGAGCCTCCCTGATCCGGTGTCCATTTCTGCCTAATAAGTGCTGCCCATTTAGCTCTTCCACCTGGTCATCCAGGTTCTCCTTTGTGCCTTTGAAAGTGGTGGCCCCTCGTAACCTACAGCTGAGTGACTCTTGGAGAAGGGAAATTTTCTTTTTAAAGTCCTGATGGGGGCCTCCCTGGTGACTCAAGGGGTTGAGTGCCGCACTGTGGAGTTTCTGCAGCCACTGCAGCACGAATATGATCCCCAACCAGGGAGGGGACCCACATGGTGCAGCAGACCTCTCCTGCCTCGCCTGCTGCTCCCCTCCGCAGTGTACCTCAGTCGATCTGCCTGTTCTGCTCCCCACACTGTCTCCGGTGGATCCTCTCACCCCTCACCTCTGACCTGTACCCCAGCTCTTGTATGCATAAATAAATATTTTTTAAAAAATAAATTCCTGATGAACATTGCAGACGTAAGCTGCGGTGCCCTCCAGAGCAAATGCTCCGGTCGGCCTGGGTGACAGACAGCTGCCCATCACTGCCTGGAGGACCCCCCCCACGCGAGGGCTGGACCCTCCATGCAACAGCAGCAGAGGCAGCTTGGACTGCAGGAGCAAGCTTTAAGAACTGGAAATGGGCCGCCTTTCAGAAAACCCAAGTGAGGAGCTCGCTCGCTCTCCTTCTCTTTCCTGCTGTGACCTTGGGTCAAGTAGGCTGTTTTCTCCGCAAGACCTGCTAACCTTGCTGGTGGTGAAAGGAGACGTGCAGAGGCCCTGTGGTTTGAGGTTGTAGGGAGAGGTCTCCCTGTGTGCTACTTAACACCCCCAAGCGTGGTGAGGGATTAACCAAGCTGATAAGTGCCCCGGGGGTTCATCCAAGGCCTGAAAGCTTTATTGAGAGCAGCGTCGTGTTGTCAGCAGAGTACAAGAGTAATGCTGACACCATCGCCAGTAGGGTCCGGTTGAAGAAATCCTTCTCCAAGTGCTGACTCCAAGCCAGGACTCAGCTGACCAGGCTCTGGGTCTTTATAGCCTGTGTCTGATGATAACTTGACATGTACCAGTCCTTCCAAACCCAGGACCTTGGAAATGACCTTCTTGGTTCTGTTTTCTCTCTAGGTCAGCGCTTATTTGGGGAGACCATCTTGGGGCTCACCCAAGGCTCCGTCTCCGACCTCCTTGCTCGCCCAAAGCCTTGGCACAAGCTCAGTCTGAAGGGCCGGGAGCCCTTTGTCCGGATGCAGTTGTGGCTGAATGACCCCAACAACGTGGAGAAGCTGATGGACATGAAACGGATGGAAAAGAAAGGTAACTCCCTGCCGCCTGCCCCAGCCAGTTGCGTTCTCGTTTATAAATGTGCCGCGCCTGTTAGAACCTTCCTGCAGAGCTGATGAGCAACACTGATCTGTGACTGACCAAGGGACTGTGAGCCAGGGCAAAGGAGTTTTTTGGCTGTCGTCAGCCAAGGGGTACCTAAGAAGAGTGGTGTCTTCTTTCTACCCAGCAGCCTGAGCCCACAATCAGCATTGGGGGGCACTTTGGTCACCGCTCACAGTCAGCCTGGCAGGCAGCGTGCCTTACTGTTCTTTAAGGAGATGAGGCCGCCAAGAAGCCAGTGCGCGGAGCTCAGTGTGGCTCCTTTGTTGTCCTTCGCCTTGTTGGGTGAGCGAGTCTCACTGCACATGCATCGCACACCAGGGCTTCCAGCTAGTGTCTCATCAGAGAGGAAATTAATGAGCACATCGGTAGGAGACTCGGGTTCAGAGAAGTTCAGTGCCTCCGTTAAGGTCACCTGCCTGGACAATGACAGAACGAATTCAAGAGCAGGTTTCTTTCCTGTTACTCCATAACATCTGTGGGGCTGTACAGGACACAGCCTCCCAGCGTTAGCTAAGGGCAGCTTTTGTCTCCAACTGCATCTGGAAACCCCTCAAGTGTTGGTAGCATTCTTCCTGCACCCTGGGGCTACCACACAAGAGAGATCCCAAGGGGAGTCACTTCCGGGCGTGCGTGCCTGCCTGCTGCTCCTCCTCCCCAGCCTTCCCCTCCCGGCGCAGTCTCGGGTCACCTGCTGGCCGAGCTCACCCAGTGGCTGCATCTGAATCCCAGCTGCCGGTCTGGCCATGAGCCTGAGCACCCTCCCGACTCTGCTTCTGCAGCCGACCTCACAGCCACCCGGGCGCCTGCCCCTGCCGGGCGCATCTGAGCCAGGGGTGAGGGCTGGAGCCCCTGCTTGTAGCCCAGTCCACCAGGAGGGTCTGCCACTCACTGCCAGCCACGCACCCGTGTTCTCGCCAACCAGGAAAGGGCTGGAGCTCCCGGAAGGAGCCAGAGTCTCTGGTCTCTCCTCCGGCCTCTGCCATCTCCGGGCTGCCTCTTTGCCAGGCAGGACGCTGAGATTTCACTCACTCCAGACAGCTCTCCCCAGTACAGACATATCTTCTGGAGAAAATGAGGCGCAGGCGTTACAGAACTTGCCTGCCTCCACTGGCTGGCATGCGTGGGGAGCAGGAGCCCCCGCGTGGGGCTGTCAGACTTCACGTTCTGCTGCCCTGTCCGAACACTTTCGCATGGGGACCGTGCACCCAGGCAGCCGCTTCCACCCCTCGAGCTCCAGCCCGCCCTCAGGTGTGTGTGCCAAGGTTCTGGCAGCCACGCCCCTCGGGCAGCTCCAGGCAGCTGCAAGCCTTGGTGGCTTGGGCCACGTCAGCCCCCACATGTTTTAACTTCATTATGAGAAGCCTCAAACATAAAACGTAAGAGCCTGTGGCATCATGAGCCCGGTATACCCACTACTGAGTCTCGGCATTTAGTCATGCTCGTCCAGGCAATTGTGGAGTGTTGTGCTCTCTGTCTGAAAGCAGAGCCTTCAGCTTGGTGAGTTCCACAGCTCCCTCCTGGCGCCAGCCCTGGGTCGACCATGCCCTTCTGTGTTCCTGCTGGGCCAGCAGAAGGGAACCTCAGCCCCACAAACACTCTCCAGGACTCCCTGGCCTCCAGCCGTCCTTCCACACAGGCTCTGGGCGCCATCTTGTGTTGCAGAAGAGTTACTGTCTTAGCTGGGCCCTCACGGCCCGAGGTCCCCAAAAGTGACTGGCCCCCAGGGTCTTCTCCCTAGGAGATGCCACTGAAGGAGCCCTGTCCAGCCCAGGGGAAACCAGCCATCTACCCCGGGTCATCCACCCCCCCGGGAGGGCACTGCCCAGACAGACCAGGCCAGGCCAGTTTCTTTCTGGCCTTTGGCTTTTTCCTTGTTCATTTTCTTCAGTGGGAGATCTGCCTTCTCAGGTGTTTCCTAGGCCTACTGCCGTAATGGCGATTCTCAGTAACCCCTGGTCTGAGTTTATCCACTGCAAAGTGAGGACAACACTGCCAGCCTTTTTGGGGTGTGAGGACTAGAAAGAGCGTGCCTAGCTGATAACCAGCACACACACACTAAATCAATCTGTCTCCCTTTAAAATTAATGGAAATAAGCTGTCTCCCAGGCTAGCCCAGGTCAAGGACCAGGCAGGGTTCGTGTGAGCATTAGGCCTCCTCTCGCGCGCTCCTCCGTTTTGCCCAGACCTCTGCGTGCCTGCCCCCTTTCCTCTGTCCTCGTCTGCCTTGTGTCTCCCCATGAAGTGACCCCTGAGCCAGTGTGGTCGCACGGCCACAGCACCGGGCAGGCGCAGGCTAGCTCGTGGGCTGGGCTCCTCCCCGGAGGCTAGATGGGCCCGGCCGTCAGCGGTCCTGAGGCGCGGGTTGGTGCCGCCCAGGTGTCTTCACCTTGCTGGGCTCCCTCCGGGTGGGGCCGCCCAGGCAGACTTAGGTCAGACTGAGGCGGTCGGCCCCGTCCACTGACGAGCTGTGTGACCTGGGCAAGCCAGCCGGCGTCTCATCTTCAGTTCCTTCATCTGTCAGTAGGGATGACAGGTCCCCTCCCATCACATAACTGAGGGCTAAATGACAACTGTAGCTGCTGCTGCTGCCCCCGCTTATTGCTCCCCGCCGTTTGGATTAAATAACGTCTCTTCCATCAGTTTTAAGACCTGTTACTCAGATTGTATTCCAGACTAGTCCACTGGAAAGATGGGTATGGATGGGCTCATTTGCTCAAGGAAGTCCAAATGGCGTTTAGCTGAAGCGTAGCTGGTAATAAATGATGCATAACCACAGAGAGGTCCCACTCCAGGAGCCCCATCCCGTGTTCCGGACGTGCTCTCAGCACTCCCCTGGCCAGTGCTCACGGTCCCGGAGCCGCTTCTCTGGGCCCTGCCGCCCTTGCAAGCTCTGGCCTCCTGGCCCCTGCCTCTTCTCCAGCCTGAGCCAAGCCTGCACCCACCTCCTCACTCCACCAGGCCCTGCTTCCACCCCTCTCTCTCCACCATCTGCAAGTCTCCAGCTTCCCTCTACCTTTTCTCAGACAGTGGCTCCAGGACCACTGCCTCCCTCCATGCTCAGGTCCTGCCTCGCCCAGGGGCACGGCCCACTGACCCGCCTGGCGCCCGTGCCTCCCGTTCCCTAACTCCTCAACTCCACAACTCCACGAATCGTCCCCAGGCCTCCAGTTATCTCCTCGTCACCAGTGCAAAGAGCTTGGTCCTTGCAAGCTTCCTTTTCTGCAGCACCAACTTTGAGACCGTCCTTCTCACTCATGCCTCTGGCTCCGTCATAGTCTCCCGGGTGCCCTCCCTCCTCCACACCCTCATGGCTGCCGCTTCCCAGGAATAGCCTCTGCATGTGCGTGTCTTCCAGGGTTCCTTTTCCACCCTTCTTTTTCTCATTGACACCAGTGACTTCAGATACAATCTCTGTTCTACTAAATTGAAGATTCGTTGCATTACAACACTGCGTGAGTTTCAGGTGTGTAGCATTAAAAATCTACATGTGTGTACACTACACTAAGTTCATTTTTTCCTGCACCACACATTTGACTCCTTACCGTGTCTAATCTGGTGGTTCCAGATTGTGTCCTCTGGCCCAGACCACAGTGCCTGGGCATACCACCTATCCAGCTGCCTGCAGAACACCTCAGTGTAGATACACCCCGCTAACTCCACATTTTCCGAGACAAACCGTCATCTACCTTTTATCTGCTCCTGGGATGCCCAGCCCGAGGACAGTCCCAGCCATCCCCAAGCGGAGGCCAGGAGCCTTCCTCAGGTCTCCTCAGTCAGTGCCTCACGCCTCGCCTAGCCAGTCACCAGTCCTGTCCCTTCTGCCCTCGGCATCACCACAGTCCTCTTCTTCCCATCGCCACTGCCTTAGTTCACACCTTTTTCATTCTCACCTCCTAACTGAACACCCACTTCCCAGTTCTTTCCACTCCACCGCATTCCTCAGACGTAGGCAAAGCAACCTTTCGAGAACATGTAGCTGGCCACATCATTCCCTTAACTTACATCTCTTCCTTTCTTCCCACTGCATCCAAGGGGAAGTCCAGACTTTCGCCTACCCTGGCTCTGCCTGTCTCCTCAGGGTGTGTCCAACACCCCCCACGGCCCGCACACACACGAGACACCACTGTGCCTCGTCACAGTGCGTCTGTGTCTCTGCTCGTGCTGTGCCTGCCGCCTTCAGGCGCCGCCTCCTGTCATCCTCACCCTCCTCACCTATTGTTTTCTGTCTAGTCCTCCCTTGCCCTTCAAGATGCAGTTTAAGCATCATCTCTCCTGGGGCACCTCCCCTGACCCTTCCCAGAGGGACCCGAGTCAGCTTCCTCCACGTCCCCCTCTGGGTGCACCCCACACTGGCCTCCCGTCACGCTCTGCCGGGGCCATCTAGCTGAGTGCACCTGTGTCCCTGACTGGACTCAGCATGGACAGCGGGGCTCACAGTGCAGAGCAGCACCCTGGTGTGTGCGGTGGGCTCTCCAGGTGGTTCCCACACGTGGGTCTTGAGATGCTGCTGGAGGAGCAGAGCAGATAGCCAGCTGCCACCTTCTACACAGCAGTCATCTCGAGCCCTGGCATGCGTGTCTTGGGGGCGGGGCGGAGCGGGGCACGTCTCACAGCCGGCCTGCTCCTCAGTCTGACCCCTGTCTCTCCGCAGCCTACATGAAGCGGCGGCACAGCTCAGTCAGCGACAGCCAGCCCTGCGAGCCGCCCTCCGTCGGCGTGGACTACAGCCAGGGCGCCAGCCCCCAGCCCCAGCACCAGCTGAAGAAACCCCGAGTGGTGCTGGCTCCGGAGGAGAAAGAAGCTCTGAAACGAGCGTATCAGCAAAAGCCATACCCGTCCCCCAAAACCATCGAGGAGCTCGCCACCCAGCTCAACCTGAAAACCAGCACCGTCATCAACTGGTTCCACAATTACAGGTACGCCCTGTCCTGGCCCCCCACGACAGAGGCTTAAGAACCTGGTGTGTGATCAGTCAGTTGGCTTTTTGTGTGGCTGTTTCGCTTTGCATCCCAAAGATGCAGCGTCGCCGTCCCCGTCAGCGGCAGGCCCCACCCGCAACACGACAGTTCGTCAGGGAGTGGCGGGTCCCTGGCCCGTGGTGGTGAGCGCGGCCCCGTGGCTTTCGGACGCATGCTCGGGTCTTTTTCTGTGTGATTTTCCAGGCTAGTGTGACTAGCTTTGTAATTAAAAAAACTACGTTATGTAAGACCCTTTCTTTGAGGAACGTTCATAAGCGAAGAGCTATTGGGCACCTGCTAGGTCTCCAGGCACTGGACTGTGTGTTTTAGCCAACACCGTATCACTGGACCCTCACACCGACCGTGAGTGAGGGAGACCCCTGCCTCTCACAAGTGCAAAGTACGTCACTTGGGGAAGCAAATAACCTCCTTGAGCAGACAAGGACCCCGTGCTGTCTCGGAAAAGGTGGGCTGGGGCAACATGCTGGAATAAGCAGTGGAAATCTGCTGAAACACAGTGAGTTCGTTGGCCTGGCTGAGACCAAGAGCCCTACTGCTAAAACCAAGAACTCTCAGTAGCCGGGTGGAAATTCCTGCTTGCCGCTTTGTAAGTGGCCGCCTCAGCTGCTAGTTCCCGTCAGAACACCCTTTCCTCCAGGGCTGATAAGTGTGGGGGAGGTGCTCCTGCTCACACCAGGGCACTGAGTTGGCCTGTGCAGCCAGACTGGGGGAGGCCCTTGGGGCCGCTGAGTCAAGCGGCCCACGGTAGTAACAGACAGGGCCCAGAGGGGGAGGGCCTCTCGGGCTGCCTGTCTGCGGGATAAGCTCCACGGGAGTTTCTGGAGGGACCCAGTAAATCGCCCAAGTTCTAAACAAACAAGAAATCTTCGCATACTATGTGAGAGCCGAAAGCACGTCTTTGTTGCTGATGAAGACTCAGCAGATATGAGAGCGCCAGGCAGACCCACTGCCTGAGCCCGAGAGCCAGGCAAACGGATCCGTCACAGCAGCTCTGTCCCAGGCAGCCCTTCCCACGTGCTCCCACAAAGACAGTGCAGGCGCCGAGCACAACCAGCGTACTTGTCCTGAACTTACTGATCCGATAAGAACAGGCAGAGTGGGGCCAGCAGTTACAGTAATGGCGCGCCCTCTGTGCGGAAAGAAACTTCGAGAGCAGTAAACAAGTGTAATGACAGTGAATGAATGGAAATATGGGCAGAGGCTCATAAAGCCTCGCCTCGCCCGCCAGGTGTTACGCAATCTCATTTTCACTTTCCAATCACAAAGGTGCATTCGAATGTGTACTTTCGAGTCCTCTGCAATCTATACTCATTTTAATTCAAGTGTTGTAACTCTGGACAAGCATTGCGAAGATACAGATTACTAAGTATCTGGGCAAAGGTGCTGCCAATCACACAAAAAAGTCTCCAAAACCATTTCTGTGGGCCCTGCTGGGCCACCTTTCCCCCACAGGCCTCAGCTCTGAGTGGCAGGGCCTGCCTCCAGCCAGGAACACTCTCTAGGCTTCTCAGCTGCTCTCGCTCATCTCGCTGGCCTTCTGGTGGTCGTGGCGGTCAGCTGGTCACTGTGGAGACGCCTCTTCTGTGCATTTGCCATAAACAAATTCACCTCTATACCCTTAGCAAAAATAAGGAGAAAGGGGAAAGAGGAAAAATAACAACAGCGCCTCAAAACGTAGCAGACAAGCTCCGGGCCGGATCAAGAGCGAACGCTCAATAAACGCTTTCCTGAAACAATCACTTGACAACAGAGCAGGCTGGGCGAGGCCATGAGAAAACCAAGGGAGAAGGTTCGCACCGGCTCTAGACGCATCTGGAGAGATGGCCTAGAAGAGGTGGCTGCACAAGATCTTGAGAGAGGAGAGGAACAAAACATTTTATGAGCTGGAGAATAATTCAGAGGAGAAGTGAGCACCAGGCTGTTCAGAATTGGCATAAAGCCAAGTGCAGTCACCAGCCTAAGGTCAGCCAGGAGGTAACGAGCAGAGCACAGGTTCAAACTGAGCTCATGCTCACGCTCTCGTGCACGCTCTAGATCTTCCACTAAGTGCTTAGTACAAACCAGCTTACCCTGGTAGTCCCTGCAGAGCTTCAAACGGGAACTGGCCAGCAGCGCTCCTGCACCTAGTGTGTCCAGCTCCTCAGTGAGAAGGCAGTTTCTTACACTCATTCTCTGGAGATTAGAGAAAAGTTGCTCTTCTTTTCTCCTGCCCTAATACCAACTTTTGCCCCATCCAAAAAATAAAGTTTTACTTCCCCATATACTTTCACCCTAAGGACACTGGCAGTATCTTAAGGTGGCCATTTACCCGGGAATGCTAGAACAACACACCCCAGGACACCTGGTCTTCTCCTAAAGGAACAGGTCCACCCAGTAGAAACTTCCAGCCCTAAAGGCCATGGTGTCCCATGAACCTTGATACTGGCCCAAAAACCAGATCTGCTCCTGGAACCTGGTCTTTCTAGACCAGAAGTTAACCTCATAAACGTGGAGATAAATCTAGGCTAGGAAGGCTGATGTCTCACATCTGCCAACCACCTACATGTGCCAGACACTGAGCCTGGAGCTCCGTAGGCATGTCATCTCCTTGGGCCCCTGATGGGTGGCCACTTCACAGCGCACTGGCGAGTGGCAGCTGGGAGCCCCGCCGCAGGTGTCATCCTCCCCCAGCCTCAGTGCTTATGGAGGGGAATCTGCCATTCAAAGGACAGCCAGGTGGTGAAAGTGGCTCCTTTTTGGCCCCTTTCGTCTTCTGTAGATGTCAAATTACACATGAACGTTTTATTTCATCTATTTCATTCTGTTTCATCAATATCTCTGAAAGAAAGCTGCTGTACTCCGTATCTTTAAGAAAACAGAAACTCAAAAAGTTAAGGAAGTTGTCCAGGAAGTAGCAAAGCCGGATTGACACAGGTTTGCCTGGACCCAACAAAACCTGTGCTCCCTCCTGGGCCAGTCCGTCCCGAGACTCAGAGTTAGTACATGGGTGGCCTGTAGTCTGGCCAGTGCCCACTCTCAGCTTCCTGTCTAGTGTCCTACTTCCCCAGCCAGGGTGGCATGGGCCAGTGTTCACTGATGCTCTCAGATGCACGGGGGCTTGAGAGCCAGCAGAGGACAGCTGCACCCCCAGCACAGTGCCAAGGACACTGTTGGCGGGAGCTGCCATTTCATGGGCTCCCGAGGTAGCCCTAGGAAACAAAGAAGGTGCATTACTCCAGAAACTTCTGGGGGGGCTTCAGGACCACACCCTACAGCTCTGGCTCAGAAGTCATCTTTACAACAAGGGTCAAGCTCAGCCTGTGCAGGGAGCATGTAACTGTATAACAGATAGCCAGAACCAGCGCTCTGACATATGGACTCAGGGATAGCGGGTTCTCCCTGATTCCAACACCCGGTGGCTTATAATGGGCTCTCGGAAGATGGAAGCTTCATTCTGTGCACTGCAAAAAATACTCCCATGCATGCCTAACCCCGAGGGCTTCCTGCAAGCCTTTTCTACCAGACACTGGGTGCTAATTCACCTGAAGTGCCTTTCCACTAAGAGTTGGCACATCATCAGAGGTTTTTTCAGCTCTTTGAAAGAAAGACCTCCGAGACCTGTGATTGAGCCTAGACTGTGAGCATGGTGGCAGGCGAAACATGGAGCAAAAGACTTAGCAAGCCCCCTTCCTGATGTCAACAAGGGCTTCAAACCCAGGGAGGCCAGGGCCCTTCTGTAGTTGTCTCCAGACCCAACAAAGAACTACACTTTATTTCCCACTGCTAGCTGAAGTCAGCTTGATCAAAACTTGTTGAAATATTGAAGCGCATTTCTGGTCTCCTTGCTGGATCAAAAGTGATTCTTCCCAGGTCTCCTCCTTTCCGAGGAGGGAATTAGTTGAAAACACATGTGGTGGTACCCCCGGGGAAAGATTTCGCTTTGGGCACTGTCTAGTGATTAGTTCTCTCCTGAAGTCCTGATGGGGAAGCAGAGTCATCATTCACCCCGCAGACCCAGGTGTTAGTCAGCAGCTGCTGCTGCACACCAGGCCCCATGCGAGGCCTGAGTGTGCAGGGGATAAACAGGCACCGAGGTGGAGGTGGGTGGGCTGGAGTTGGAGGGGGCAAACCACAGAATGGCACTGGCCCTCATCCCCGTGGAGGAGAGTACTGGCCACCACCAAGGGGCAGCCAGTGCAAAGGACAGAGGCTGGCAGACTGTCAGGGTGCCCTGTCCGGCTGCTGGAGGGGCTGCTGAGCAGCTCTGCTTTGCTCTGTGGGTGACAGAGGCTTCGGGGACTCTCCCTGGGTGGGACGGGGAGCTGCGGTGCTGCTGTGGAGAGAGGGGTGTGGACGTGGGCAAGCGGCTCTTGCCAGCCTGTGCTCTTGGCCACCTCACGAGGCCCTTCCCACTTATGTCTTGCAGGTCTCGGATCCGCAGAGAACTGTTCATTGAGGAGATTCAAGCTGGGAGCCAGGGCCAGGCCGGGGCCAGCGATTCCCCTTCGGCCCGCAGTGGCCGGGCAGCACCTAGCTCAGAGGGCGACAGTTGCGACGGCGTGGAGGCTACCGAAGGCCCAGGCGCTGCGGACGCCGAGGAGTCGGGCGGCCCCGTGGCCGCCGCCAAGTCTCAGGGAGGGCCGGCGGCCGAAGTGGCCGCGGCCCCAGAGGAGAGGGAGGAGGCGCCGCGGCCGGCAGAGAAGACAGAGCCACCGCCCTCGGGGACCCCGACCCCGGACATCGCCGACGACGAGGGCCGGCCCAGGGCGCCCCGGCCGCCAGTCGAGGGCCCCGCGGATGGCTCGGGGCCCGTGCCAAACCCCGCCGCCGCACCCGCGGCCGGGGAGGACGCCGCTACCTCAGCCGCCCCGCCGGGGGAAGGGCCCTGCAAGGCCCTCGCCGGCGCAGACAGGAGTTCCGCTTTGCCAAGCACCAGCGCGCCCGCGGCCGCCCGCAGGGCCAGCTCGCTGCAGAGCCTCTTTGGACTCCCGGAGGCGGTGGGCGCCAGGGACTCCCGAGACAACCCCTTGAGGAAGAAGAAGGCCGCGAACTTGAACAGCATAATCCACCGCCTGGAGAAGGCTGCCAGCCGCGAGGAGCCCATCGAATGGGAGTTCTGAGGGGGCGCGCCCGCCCTTCTCGCCGAGCTGGGCCCCGCTGGGCCCCGCTGGGCCGAGCCGGGCAGAGCCGGGCCGCGTCTGGCCAAGCCGGGCCGAGTCTGGTGGAGCTGGGCCAGGCAGAGCAGAGAGGCGGGGCCAGGACCCTGTTGCGCACTTACCGCCCTGCGGGCCACAGGGCAAAATCGCCATAGGCCAAGGTGCATATAGAAAACAAAGGAGCATTAAGCCCAATCTATGTCGTGTTTTCAAGGAAGAAAACGGAAATGTGTAGTCGAGCTTTTTTGTACCCTGAAGTGTTTTTTTTATTGCCCTAAGTGATTTCCACAGGTTCTGGAATAACTCTTACAGCTTTGCCTTGCGCCCTCCTCTTTCGTGTGGGCTTTAAAAAAAAAAAAAAATCAAACCCACATATTAAAAGGGGGCTTTTTATCTGCCATCTAATGGCTTCAGAGCGATAATACACTATTATCTTCTTAAACCAGGAAAAGGGGGGGGGGGATTTTTCAGAAAAATTAAAAAAGAAAGTTTTGTAGCTGTTCAGTTGCCACTAAGAGATTGCACAGTCAAACCGACTCTAAACACACTAGTTTGGATTCCTAAATATTTTCAAGTAAAGAATCTTCTCGTTTGAAACTTTGAATTAAAATAAAACACATTTACTCCACATATTTTTTAACAAAAAGAAAGTCACATCAGGAAACTATCTGATTTTGTGGTAGCTGACGTAGTGTTTTCTTGTACGTGAGTAGAATCCTGACCTGTAGTGTGCATTGATCCATAGCTTTAACTGACTCTGGGCTTTTGCTGACCAGGGTTTGTTTAATACACTCCATTCTAGGCCAAATCAGGACAAAAAGAAAAGATCCGAATCTAGGTATTTTATAATCTGCTTTTTAACCTCTAACCGCAGAGCACGCTGATCAGACCTCATATCTCGGAGGTTTAGGAGACAAGTTAGAACTGTAGCCTGTACCCGTTCATTCTGTTTAATTTATGGTGTCTACATCTGTGTTAATGCGTCTGCACATGTACGAGCATTTAAAGACAAGGAGAAAGGGTAGGCCCCTAAGGTGGCAGCAGGCAGGTCTGGGGCCGGACGGCCCGCCCGGCCCGCCCCTCGTAGACAGCAGCCTTTCCTTGGCACAGAAGACACCACCCCTCACACCACGCTCCCGGGCGCCTGATGGACTGAGCCCCACCAGGGGACGCCGCTCCCTGGGCCTGGGCAGGGCTCGCGCGCACTCTCTCTTCCCCTCTCTCCCCACCACAAGCACTGATGACTGTTGACTCCGTGGGAAGCTTCCTTCCCTGCCGAAGAGAGAACGTGGCAGTCTGGGCTCTGCTCCCACCCCCGTAGAGATGGCCCAAACTCACACCACAACGCTGATGCTCTTCACTTCCAGACCAGACCACTGGCCCTCCATTCACTTTGCCTCTCGGAACGTTCTTTTATGCACAGTGTAGGGCAGTCTAAGTACAAATCAAAAGTCTAACTTGTCTCTGATTCCTCCCGTTGTCTATGTGTATATGCGTGAGAACAGAGGTGGATGAGAGTGTGCGTGTGTGCGTGTGTGCAATTTTATACGTCTGTGTATTTTCTTAAGTACCTGTGCACACATAGAGTGCATTACTGCCACCTTTTTTCAATAAGCTGTTTTATCAGTTATGGCTTCTACAAGTTTGCTAATTTAGACTCCTTTATTGCCATATCTTTAAACTAACAATAGATGATTTCGGTATATATATATATTTTTTTTTGCTTATTTATAGGTGCTGTATTTTATTATCTGATTGTTAGGAAGGGATGAAAGGGGCAAATATTCTTTAGAGGGATAGACTGCCGGCAGTATTGGGTATAATTTACAAGATGTAGTTGTCATACTGTATATTACTGATTGAAAACTTTTTGACCGTATTGTGTATCATTGAAACCTTTGTCTTAGGTCAACATCTTTGGATGACATTTTAATGGTGCATTCATTATTTCTTAAGTTTAATTAATATTACCTTTCTTGATTTGGGGGGGTGGGAGGGAGTTATAATTTTAAAGGTATGCTCCCGCTATTACACCTCAGTGTGCTTGTATTAATTAACTTGTAGGACTTTGACTGTAAGATGTGAAACCACATTTCTTGCATGATGTTTTAGAAATTATGTATTTCATTTACAGTCTTTTAACCTGCAACTGCAGCACTTAGTTCAAGTTTTCACAAAGTTAAGAGTCACTACACTAAAGACAATGCCTTTTCATGAATAAGAAGTTATCAGAAGGCTCTAGGAGGCTGGGAGGCAGGCCATGGTCTTTTGATGCTTGCATCATCCCTGAACTTGAAATCTGGTTCAGTGAAAAGAGAATTCACAATGGAGGAGCTTAGGGGAAACAGATTAACATCTGGCTCAATTCAGGCGCACCAAGAAGTTTGCGAGTTTGCGTTGGGACAGTGAGTAGCAGAGCCCCTGACAGTTCTGTGGTGTCCTCTCCACAAACACCTCGAGGGAATTTTGTCATCATGTTCGCTGAACTTCTGAATATCTCATTTCCATTAGAATGAAAAGCAGGGAATTAAAACAGGAAAGAGTAGGGTAGTGTTTTAATTTTAAAGGCATGCCTGTTATTTACAAAGGTGGTGTTAACTCCGAGGAAAAAGTATAAGTCAGTCCATCCTAGTGGCCCAATAGCAGCAGCCTGAAGCAGCCCCGTTGGCTCTCCCGGGCAGTTTAGTCATTTGTATTGTTTTGTTTTGAACTAGGCTATTTGTTGGTTTCCATTCTGTCTTTTTTGCCAGACTTACATCTGGGTGCTCGATACAATCAGTTGGTTAAGTTGTGCTTGCAGTTCTTTGTATTTTGTTCTCTATTTATTTTTTTTATTTGAGATTCCCAATCCCATGATCGTTTGTGGTAAGCTATCACTGTCTGTAATACTTCTAAGCGCTGTCACTAAAAAACAGAAACCCTTAGAGTGGGGGGACTCTCCCCCTCCTCGCTGGGCCCCTCAGTTTGAGTCTAAGGGTTGATCTTTCATCGTGATAAGCAATATTCAAGTGCCTTGAACAGCACCCTCTCCGCGGGGTTTGCCTTCAGCTGGCTGGCGTTCCACGCAGTAGCTCCCACAGGCGGCCGACCTCCTCCTCCTTACGCTCCATCAGTTTAAAAAGCTGATTTGTACCTCTCCCCTGGGGAAAACGGTTCTGTATAAAACACTAACACTTAATTACAAGCTCCATTATACCATTTTAAATGGCTTCTTTTTTGTTAATTGGAGGCAGTGTTCATAAGGTTTTTGCCATTACTTAGCTGGCTAAGTGGAGGCTCAGCATAAAGTCAGTGTTCACGGTCAGCCTCTTGGCCCTGGCCGCTGTCCACGTTCTCTGGTGGTGGCTCCAGTGGAAGGTGTGTGGCTCCCGCCCCAGGCCTGTGCCGCTCGCGTCCACTGCCCAGCGCGCGGGTGACCGCCTCCCTCGAACTTCTGGATCAGGCAGGGCGTCTGCGATTTCTGTCCACCGGGCCGAGGGCTGTTCTTTAGGAAGCATCGCCACAGCCACTCATCCTCAGAGCCAGGCTCCTGGGGCCATCGTCACCCAAGGTGGCCGGCAGTCATCTCCCGGGGCAGGACCAAGGCAGACTCCCGTGGGTGCAGGCCTGTGAGAAGGCTCCCAGAAATGCCAGGATCACGACTCTCATGACTGCCACCCACCATGGCCCTGGGGTCTGGGACTGTGACTGAACAGAAAGGCGATAGTTCCCGGCCTCCCCTGGCAGGTGCCTGATTTCCAAAGCACAAAGACCCCCTTCCCAGCCTCCTGCCTGGTGGCATCTTTGGTTTTCTCCACTTGAAAACCCTCCTGTCCAGTGTGGATGCTCAGATCTGCTGGCCAGTGGCCCAGACCCTGGGCACTCACTGCAGAGCTGTGGGTTGTGTTCCCCTGTGCTCTCTGGCCACGAGACCCCCCCCCCCCCGGCCCAGCTGGCCCGCTCTAGGAGAAAGGACACTCCTGCCGAAGGGACCGCCCGCAGAGGGCGCCCTGAGGTGCCACGCGGTCCTGCCCGCAGAGGTCAGGCTGGCAGTCGCCGGTGAGGCTCAGTCCATGGCTGGCCCCTTCCTGGCTAACACTGGACTGGCTTGCTTTGTTCTCCTGAACTTGTGTCCTTTCACACGGGAGTGACCCACGGGCTCTGCGGATGTTCTATGCAATGCTGCCCACTCCTCTGACTTGGGAAAACAAGGGGGCAGAGGAGCCAGGAAGGCATATCGGCATGTCCTCCTGGGGTTAGCACAAAGTAAAACTGACAGTGAGTTACAGATCCTGAGCTGGGAAACAGCAGCCTTTGCCTTAAATACGACAAGCCCACTCACAGGCCTGTGTCCACCGAAGTCTGCCCTCCGCCCCCAGGCCCCGCTCTGAGGCCAGTAAGCCAGCTGTGCAGGACATATGGCGTGGCCGGGCTCCGGCCTGCAAGGTAGCGCGGTGAACTGCAGCTGCGTCCCTTTAGGCTGGACATCTGTCTCCTCCCTAGATGTCCTTTCCTTGTCTTCACACTCCTCTTTTGTCCCCTTCTACCTCACTAACCTGTGCTCCCACCTGACATCACTCCGACCTCGCTCCCCACAGAACCGTGAGGCCAGGGGGTTCAGGGAGAGAAAAGGCTAGAAGCGTGGCATCCGTGTGTGTCTTGGCCTGGTGGGTAGGCTGCTTCTCTCTCTTGTGAGCACGGCGTGGACAGACAGCTGAGTTCTGCGAGGCACATGGATTCTTAACTTCCACCTGTTCCTGAGCTCCAACAGCTGTTTCAGAGGCCTGTCTCGGGCCTCAGAGGCGCTTGTTGTGGGCCTGCCTTTCTTTGCTTTCTGCCTGTTCCTGCTCAGCTGTGAAGATCCATCACAACCGTTCCCCTTGCCCTGGGCTGCCCCTAAACGGCCGTGTGGGGCCACTTGCTCAGGATTCCTGTGTGGTGTTGTCTGCCGCTGGGAGGTACGAGTCCAGCTTGAGCTTCGGAAACATCTCCAAGACGGAAGAGGATATGGGTTCTCTGGCCATGCACCGGTCTTAAATCACATGGCTCACTCTTCCCCAAAGAACATCTCCATTTCTGCCCAGTGCCGAAGAAAGCCAGCTGGTTGGACGATGGAGCCGCGCCCTGGTGGCCTGACAGGGTGACGTTGGAAGTGGAGCCGCAGGATGTGCGTGACCACGTGCTTGGGCGTTGATGGGGAGAACGCGCGCCTAGGAGTCTCTGTGCCGCTACGGTTTCCTTCGGACGTGGAGGCACTAGGGGAGGCCCCATGACCCCCAAGGCTGAGCTGCACCCTCAGTCAGGACCCCTGCGTGATGCTGTTCCCTCTCCCGGTGCGTTGGACGTCCGTCTGCCAGCACTCACAGAGACTGCCTCGCTTTGACAGCATTCCCCATCAGCCTTGTAGGTGAAGACTACCAGGAAAGCAGGAGAAAGCAAGTTCCTAACGATAGTCCCAAGAAGGTCCTGCCTGTGAAGCCCTGAGGGATGTGCTGGGAGCTGAGGCCAGAGCCCTGGGGCTGAGTGAAGGGCGGGACCACAGCCGAGCCTGAGATGAGCCCCACCCAGGAGCCAGGGCGGCCTGAGAGCCTGATCCCTGATCAGGAAGGCGGCGGAAATGCGGTTTCCTGTCAGCCCCACTGGCAGGAACTGCCCCCACCCACCCAGGCCTTGCTCCCCACCTCCACTCCCCTCCAAAGATAGGTGTCCATGCCGTTAAGTGGCATCATCTCCATTTTCATTTTTGGATGAAGTGACATTTAGCTTTAACAAGACATTTCCAAAGCGCCTAGTCTCCTCCAAAATGCTAACTTGGAAAGTTGGGCATTACAGGCGAAGAATCCTAAAAAGGCTAGTGAGAGAAAGACATTAGGTTATGCGTAAATGTGCACTTCCCCACCCCCTGTCGCTAGACTTCAAAATACCTTCAAATGGCTCTTCATGGATCATTCTAGTTGACCCAGCGATGTCAAGAAGTGTGGTCTGTGTTCCCGTACTTTCTGTAAGAGTGTTTAGGCTTTAATTTCTACCACAAAATACGCTATATGCTATGTATCAAGCTTTCTGTGATCAGAAAGAAAGGTGCCTTATATCCCAATGTCACGGCTACATCCCTGTGGAAAAGAATCAGAAGCACAGTGTGGACAGAAGCATTGGGACTTCCGGTGGTGAAGCCAGACACCGTCCAGCAAGACGCATCCCAGTGGCGCAGGGCTGCTTTTGTTTTGTAGTCGCCCTCTCCTCTTTCATTTTCCTTCTTTCTCTCCCCCTAACCCCGCCCTTTCTTTTTGTAGTTTGCTTTAAACAGAAAGCACTTAAATAGATGACTATGTGTAAAAGCTCTGTGCAATAGAAATCCTTTTCCTTCGTTTTTTGAGAGATAATGTATTGCACACCAAATGAACTCAAAGTAAGCTTTAGACCAGATGATTCAGGTTGTGGATGAGTATGTTCACTGTAGTTCCGTTTGTCCATGAACTGAAGGGAAAACAGGCCTCCCCAGGACCCCCCCCACCCCGTCCCAGCCTGCCTCTTGCTGACACCGAGCCAGAAACACGGGCCCACGGGCGCCGGCCGGGACTGCCGACCGGGTAGCAAAGGTGGGGGTGTGTGTGGCTCAGCCAAGACCCCGAGTGCATGACCACAGCCGTCCCTTCCAACGTGTAACCGTTCCTTGTTGAGCTGGATTGACTGCTACTGACCTGCCAGCGCGCGTGAGGATAATTATAAAAGGATGTTTCCTTGAGGGGGGAAAAAGAGATGTCTATCCTCTTCTATTTATTACTAGGTTAATCTTTTAAGCACTTATCAGGAGTGTATTGTTGTTCTGTGTTGTTGGTATTGGTGTTATAAATGCTTTTTGCTATCACGCCAGTGGTTACTGCCTCCTGCCCCCACCCCCCACCACCACCAAAAGAACCAAAGGTCCTGGGGACAGGGCTGGGGGCAGAGAGGGCTTCTCCAGCAGAATCAGACATCTGTCTCCAGAGTAGCCACTCAAAAACCGGTGGTCTCTACAGGTCTAACTTTTTAAATGAGAGAGTTGATGAACAAAAATCTACCAACGTGAGGAAGTGCCGAGTGGAAGAGCACTCGCGTGAGGAGCTGCAGAGGAGACTTAGAAAAAGCAAAGTTCAGTTCCCCAAAGCCTCCTAGAGCCTCTGGTAAGACTTCTGGGTTCATGAAGTTTCAGCGGGCCCTGGTCAAGGCAGGCGCGGCGGCCTGGGCGAGACCGTGGCGAGAGGGGCTTCCCCAAGGCTCGTGTGGGTCCATCATTTCAGTTGGCGTTGTCGGCGTGGCGTCGTTGTTTTCCTTGCATACAAAGTTGGTCAAAACCATCTGGCGGAGCAACAGTGTTTCTTAGCCTGGCTGTGGCTAGAGGACCCACGCTGGGGAGGTCACGGGCCCTCTCCCCTCTGGGTGTGGCTGAGTGTGGAGAACGGATGGACGAGGGGCTGTGACTGGAAGCACGGCCAGCCAGGCACCCAGCTCCTGCGACCGGGTGCGAGGGTGCAGTGGGGCTTGCCCTCCCGCGTGGGCCAGGAGAAGGCAGCACCCCCAGGCTGAGGCTGGGGTCCTGCCCACCCGGGCGGGTCAGGCAGCTGCCTCCGCTTGCCAAGGGCCCGGCGACCCCCGACTGTTGGCACAGGTGTTTCCTCCAGGCCCCGGCCTTCCCCTCCTCTCGGAAATTGTTGGGGACCCTAATTTTGTTCCTGTCTCTTTGAAAGCAAGCCCTCCCATGAAATAACTGTCGCCGTCGCCCCCGAAGGGTTTTCATTTTTCTCTAATTAGTCTATGCATTTCTCTCTCTCGAGCCGTTTTCTGCCTCTTTCCTTGAGAAAACGGGCATCTCATGTCCCACCCTCTGAGACCCCCCTCAGAAAATGCTGTGCATTTTGGAGACGTGAGGATTCATTCGAAATTCTTCTCAAAGCATTTGAGACTAGCTTGTCATAAAATAAAAGTGGGACAAAAAAAACAAAAAGCAGAGGTGGTTCTCCCCGCCCCTTTCCACTGAGTGAGACCTAGCTCTTTGCGTTTGTGCAATAACTACTTGCCGTGAGAGCGGGTAGCCACGCTCCCGTCCAGACTACTAACACAGCACAAGACCGCTCGCTCAGAGAGGAGGACTTCCAGAAAACTCTTTAATAAGCTCAGCCCTCCCCGCCCGCCCCTTGTATTGTGGTGTCTTACACTTTAGCAGTATTTTATATTTTCTGTAACGCACTAAGTCTTAGATGTTTTTAGAGCTCGTTTGTTAATACAATCACAGACTTTTTTTTTTAATCTCACGGAGACCCAATTGACCAAAAAAGAAAAAAAAAAAGGCGTCATTTTTTGTACAAATAGCTTTGAGAAGCCTCTTGTTTTGTTGCTGTGACCCATCTTTGGTAACATTTTATTTCTTGCTATTTGTTTTCGACATTAAGAGTCAAAAGTTGATCCGGCGGCGCGGGGGCAGGGGAGGCCCCCGCCGGCCCTGGCGTTGTCCCTTCTGTCTTTGGTCAGCCATACGCTGTTTGTTCTCAGCACTGTACAACGGTCCCTATATGATATGGAGAAGCAATATCACTGTATGAAACTCACACCATGTATTATTATTATTCACTAGCACCCTAGGTGTGATAATTGAAGTAAATATCTTTTATACAAACACAAGAACGCGTGGGTTGTTTTTATTTAAAATGTTCTGGCCTGAGGAGAAGCAGCAAACACTTTTCATTCTGGGTCCGAAGGGCACCCCCGGGGCCGCCGTCCCCCTCCACCTTCCCATGCTTGCCGTGGCGTGTGGCGCCCGGGCAGGTGTTGGTGGAAACCCGGCCAAGGTAGGCTGCGCAGGCGCCCCTAGCCCCAGGCTCTCCATCCGGGCACTCTGCGCGGGGGCCTGTGCCGGCCTGACCTCACCCCTACTCTCAGGTGCCCTTGGTGTGTGCTTTCATCCTGGCTTCTGCTTCGTTGTCTGTGCGACGGGGGTGTCGTTGCCAGTCTCGTGGACCGGAATGGCCAGTGGTGCTAGGCACGGCCCTGGGGTGACGGTGGCAGCCCCGCGCGTGGGGCCTAGGAGCGGGGGGGGGGGGGGGGGGGGGGCGGGGGGNCCCCCCCCCCCCCCCACAGCCAGGTGTCTGCAGAGCGGCCTGCACCTGGCGGTGGCCTCGCCTCAGTCATTCCGTGGGGTTCTCTCATTTTGTCTCATTTGGTTCCTGCTGTGAAAAAGGATGCGCCAAGGGAAGCCGTTAACGTGAGCGAGAGAGTGGGAGGAGGAAGCAGCTACAATGTCTGGTGGATTTCGGGGTGATCAGGCTCCGTGAAGGGGCCTCTCCGTTCAGCACTGGGAGCCAGGCTGGGGGAGAACCCTGTGGTCGGCTGCTAGGTGGGCGCAGGCTTGTGGCCCAGGAGTTTCTCATCTTGAGATCTACGAGGTTGGAAAGAACCGCCAGCCTCGCCCCTGCCTGGTTGGAGGTGGTATTTGTTGTGCTTTTGTTTGTTGACTGCAGCGTGCAGCTGCCGTGGGCGTAGCAAGGTTCTCTCAGTCGAAGTGGACTCAGTCCTCCCTCCAGTGGGAGACACCAGAGCACTGGACAGTCTCCTTCCAGCCCCAGGTCCCTTCCTGTCACTCAGGGATGTAGGTCTGTCCTATGAACTCTGCCAGTTTGGTGTTTCACAAACTTAAGTCTAAGCCAGTATTCTACTTTTCTGCTTGCTAGTTGAGATATGCCCCACTTTTTAAAGCTCTGTTGACTAAATTAAAATACAAAACATTCAAAAATGAATAAAGCACTTAGCACAGAGTCTTTTTACCCAGAAAGTCTCCCCAAGTGCTTTTAAAGTGAGATTTAATTAAGCAAAACTGCGGTTGCACGTGGTTTGCAGGGCTGACTGTTTTTGTAAACCGCCAGCTCCAGGCAGCCGATCGCTCGCTCTGACTGCATCTGGGTGACACGTCATGCCCGGCCGACCTCGCAGTTTCCCTGTGCACCCTTTCTCCTTTCCCTATAGTCGGGTGCGTCTGAATGAAACCACGAGCCTCGTTCGATGCTTGGAGGAAGCACACTCACAGATGCACGGGCTAAGGCAGCGTGACAGTGTAACTGCTGGTCTGTGAGCCATCCGCCACCATCCTCTCCGCTTGTGTTTCAAAGGGCCTCTGAGGGGCGGCCGTGGTTACGTGGCTGCTCTCCAGTCCTGCGTGCCGGCGGGGGGCTCACAGCTTGCGGGTCTCTGCATCAGCACGTGTCGTCATTGGCGCCTGTAAGGAGGGAGGGGCCTGGGCCTGCATGCGGGGGCTCCAGAGAACTTGTGGTGTCGATGGGGTGCTGACCCACCTGGTGTAGGGTGAGCCGTGTTCATGGAAGCAGGAGGTACGGCCTATGCCCGGGCCTGGGCAGGCATTTCATAGTTGCTGCCTCTTGCAAGAAGCTCAGACTCAGAATGTCAATAGAAAGGGCCGTTTTTTAGGTGAAAGAGCTTGTGGACAGGTAAACTCGGCGGCACTCTGTTTGGGTCAGTGGTGGGGAGAAGAGAGGAACCCGAGGGAGTGAGGTTTGAGGACCCCACTCACTGCACAGGGCTGCATGGAGGGCATCGGGGGCTGCTGGGCAGATGGTGCTGAGTCCAGCCTCTTCTATCAGCCAGTGAGTGACCTTGGACAAGTCTCAGACAATGCTCAGAACATCTTTTCTAAAAGAACAAACTTAACTTAGCTCTGAGCAGTCACCACTGTCTCCATAAAGGGGAGATGAAACGCTGACTCCCCAAGGCTGCTGCTTAGATTAAGTGATGTGCTGAGCCCCAGTGGGCTCCCAGTGCCTCTTACCTATGGTTGTCGACAGGGGTGTTATTTCATGGAATCCGGTGGCTGGGGCTGCTTCCTCCAATCAGTCGTTTCGCCTTGCGCTGGGGCAGGAGGAGGCCTGACGAGACAGGCCCGCGGCGCAGCCAGAGCACCAGCGCCGGCCTCAGGCCGCCACTCATGCCACGGTGCACCCACTGGCACACAGCTCGTGCTGCAGAGTCCTCCACACTCTTCGGCCCCCTGCTGAGCTGTCAGCCCAGACTTGGCGCTAGAGAGTCAGGGGGTGCCCCCCTGGGGTCTCTCTTCTGTGGACACAAGAGACCGTCTGGCCTAAGCATCTGTCAAGGGTGAGCCCTTCCTGCTACTGCCAAGCCCAGAAGCTTCCCGGGTCTCAGGAGACCAAATCCTCTGGGACATTTGGGGCTGTCACATCTGGCCGGGGAGGTGCTGCTGGCATGTAGAGAGTGGGGGCCAGAGATGCTGTTTCCTCGAGTGCACAGGGAAGCCCCCCCAGCAAAGAATGACCTGACCCCAGATGCCAATGGAGTTGAAGTCTGGAGGAGGAGCAGCCCCAGGCTCCTCAGTACCCCTGGGCCCAGCAAAGGCGCCACCTCCCTCTCAGAGCTCCTTGCCCGGTTCGTTCAGCAGATAGTCCCTGAGGACTGCTCTGCATCCAGGCCACGCTGGGTTCAGCGGGCTCGAGCAGCTCACAGCCCAGAGGGGAGCCGGCCCCAGTCCTGGTGTTGATGGGAAAGTCCAGCGCGGACTGGAGCAGCCTTAAGATCAGAGGGGTTCTCAGCCCAGGCGGGAGGGCACACCTAGGCGAGGGCAGCATGTGCACAGGGGCCACGTGATGACGAGACAGGAGACGCCACCGCCGTGGTGGGGGAGAGCGTGGGTGGGAGGGAGACAGCTCCACTCTTGACGAGAATGAAGCCGGCGAGGCATGTTTTTATCTCCGATGTTTAGGACTCAGGCGCAGCCGTGCCTGGGGACGGGGGTCCCGGCTGTCCCGGTCTCTCTGACCTTGGAAGCGGGGTCAGGGAGAAAGTGCCCCCCACGCCGCCAGCAGCCTCCTCGGCACAGGTGCAGGTCGCCCGGGGCTTCCCACCAACAGGTGCAGCCCATTGCCACGGTCTGGCTGAGAGGTCCAGGGGAGGCCTGAGCAGTTACGAAGTGTGGGGCCAGCAGAGGTCCAGCCAGCTGTCCCCCCGAGCTAGCACACCCTCAGCCCGCGCAGCCTGCGTAACCGTCCCTAGCCGGAGTCTACTCCGCCGTCAGCTGAGACACACTAAGGGCTGGCCTCACGCTGCCGCTCCGGGCGCTGGGCTGGGGCAGGGGCAGCAAGGAGCTCCCAGCGGCCTGGGAGGCGACGAGTGTCAGGGAGAGGTACGGCGGCACGGAAGAGCAGGTGGAGGGTGAAGTACCAAGACAGTGGTCGGGGCGGCCTGGCTGAGAAGCTGGCACGAGCCGTCTCGATGGGGCGCAGGAAAGAACCGCGCAGAAGCTCAAAGGGAGGACTGTCAGGTGCCGGGTGGTGCCGAGGTGGCGGGAGCCAGAGCCGCTGGAGCACAGGGACCCGGAGGAGGTGGGGGCGGCAAGGTCAGAGACGGGGAGGCTGAGCTATGGGACGTCGCTGGCAGTTTGTCTGGTCTGGGCCTGGGGGTGGCTGGAGGGTTTGAACACAGCGCGGTGTGCTCTGACCGTGGGAGGGGCTCCGGCCGCTGCTCCGTGTGCAGAGGTGCGGTGGGAGGAGGGAGCCCGCTGGGAGGGCCGAGGCCTTCATCAGGACGAGAGGGGTTGTGACTCTGGCCAGGGGCCAGGGCTGGAACTGACTGGATTCTGGATATATTTTGAAAATAGAGGCAAAAATAAGACAACACATTAGATGTAGGAGGGACGGGGCAGAGTGAAGGCAGCCGGGGGTTGTTCTGAGCCACTGAAGGAACGCTCTGCCGCCCGGCCGGGGAACGGCGCTGCATGCTGAGCGGAAGCAGACCTGGCCAGGAGAGCCGGGCCTCGGTTTGCACCCATCAAGCTTGGGGTGCTGGTTGGCCACCTGCCGACAGGACGTGCGCGGGGAGTGGGTGGGTGCAGCTGTGCTCTGGCGAGTCCTCAGCACGTCCGTGGCTCTCGGGCCGCAGCAGTGAACAGGAGGCGAGAGAAAGGCGTGCGGGAGCAGGACGCAGCTCCAGCGCCACAGCCTCCGAAGCCGAGCAGAGAGCAGCACCTGCAGAGGAAGCCAGAGGAGGGAGTGACCGGCGGGGGCGGGGGCTCACAGGTGCAGCAGCCGGAGCCGGTGACTGAGAATAACATAGCAAGTGCAAGGTCATCGGTGACCTTGGCGTGGGCCGTGGGTGTGGCAGGCGTCCGAGTGCGCAGAAAGGGCTTAAGGAACTGGACACGAGAACGGACAGGGAATCTCGCTGGAGGGGGCAGTAGGGTCAAGAGGCCCCCACTGAGGGTGCGTGTGTGTGTCACCCAGGAGAATGACGAACGTGCTGTCTGCTTGGGGAAAGAAGACAGAGGAAGGTGCTGGTGCTGCTGGGGAGGGTGGACACTGGCTGGGGGACCACTCGCGTTGAGCGAGGGGCTGCAGACACGGACCGCCTAGCAATCGTGTCTGGCCCCCTGTGGGACTTAGAGGTACAGAGGCAGGGAGGTGGGGTTGTGGGAGCAGCTGCTCTCCCCTGAGAGACCCCTGCGCAGAGGTCATCTGCCGCAACGCTTACCTGGCTCTTGGGGGGGTGGGATATCACAGGGAGCCCCCACCTACAGGAAAATGGCTACACTGCCGGCAGGCCTCACCCCACCTCCAGACTCCATAACAAGTCTGCATGTAATTGATCCGCAGTCGGAAGTCGTGTCTAGACCTTAAGTCAAAGAGCCCAATCTCTAAGTCTTGACCTTGGTATTGCTTTGATTTCTTTCTCCCTCCTGTAAAATGTTCCCTCTGGGAACATTTGCCCAGATTTGCCCAGAAGGATGAGGTCCCATAAACTTTCGTAGGGCAGAGGTACTATCTTGGGACCTTCTCCCACAGTCTCCCACAGGCCACCTCTCAGAGGGCAGGGGTTCTCTCCACCACCACTCCCCATCCTGCTACGCACCTGCTCCCGCTACTCCCTCTCCACAGGCTTCTCCCCACTGCAGATACTTCATTCTGCTCCCTACTCCTGAAGTGTCCCCACTAACATTTGTTCTTGCTCTGCCCAACTGGCATCTGTCCAGAGCAGTCTCTGGTTCCTCCACCTCCGGCTGCACCCCATTCCACTGCTACTTTAACCAAGCGCTCTTCAGGGCGGGCAGGTTCACTCCGCCGCCCGCCCAGCTCTGCCTTGCTCACTTGAGACTCAGAGGACCCCTCCTTACTCGTTGAACTTGGCACCTTAACGCTTCCTCCTGATTCCCCCCTGCTTTCTGCCACTTCCTCTCTGGCCTTTTCGCTGCAAATGCTGACATTCCCAAACACTCTATCCACTCCCACTGTGGCACTCTGGGCCCGAAGCGCCCACAGCTTCATCTCCAGCCTTAGGTCCCTGGGCCCGGCCAGCTCCTCCCCACCCCACCCCCGAGGCCATCCTGCCAGCATTTCCTACTCGCCAGGGCCATGCTGCTGCTCCCCCCTCTGCATTTGGAGACTCCAGTTCAGGTGCAGACCTCCCCTGCTGTGTCTGTACAATGGGGTAGGACCCTTTCCAGGACTTTCTACTGCCTTGCCTCAGGGTCAGAGTTCAAGCCCATTTCTGCCAGACTCTAGCTTAGCACCCTCCCTTGCCTCCAAGTGGCCACCCAAAGATGTGACACCAGCATCATCTGCACGCTTCTCCAAGCTCCACGCCTTCCATACATCCTTGGTTCCCGCTCCCCGGGCTCAGCCCCAGCATCATTTTTAAACATACTCCCATGTGGCTGTTCTATGGATGCCCAATACCCGGAACTGAACTTAAACCCTCCCTCAGTCCAGACCCTACACCTTTAATAATCTCGCCCAGGGCCCCTCTCCCTACATCTCTCCACAACTCCTGCCTGCCTCCCTCCTAAGCATGTGGTACGGCAGGATGACCCTGGGGCCAAAGACTTTATGCCCAGGCCCGCGGGTCTCCCTGGGCTTCTCCCCAGCAGGGTCTGCCTAAAAGCCCCTCTAGGCCACCCACGGCTCACAGGATGAAGGTCAGGCGCCAACCTGGCTGCCCACAGTAGTCTCTCCATGACCCAGCCATGCCCCAGGTCCAAGTCATCCCCCCCAAAATCTGGGACCCCTCACTCCCAATACCACCTACTTGCCCTATACACTGGGGGGCTAAGTAATAGTCCAGGAATAAATACACTCACAAGCTGAGCAAATGGCGAGACCGATGTTGGGAAGGCTTGTATGTAGCCGGGGTGGACACTCTGGGGTTTTGTCCTGGGCTGGGAAGCCTCAGGTCAACTATGAGATGGGATCGTGTTTACTGAGTGATTGGGCTGTTGTGAGATGGAGTGGGCACCCAGGAGATGGAGCAGGTGGGGGTGAGGTTGGCTGTGCCTGGGCTGGCCCAGGGCACTGAGGGTCAGGGTGGCCAGCTGGTCAGCAGGCTGCATGCTGCGGGGCAGGTTCATCCTGGAGCACCCAGCCCTGGAGCCTTTGGGCATTTCTGAGGCCACAGTGCCCCCTGGTGGCCATACCATCTGCCCCGGCCTCAGGCCTTCCCACTGTGCAGCTCTGAGCGAGGCTCATTGGCACCATTTCAAATGAGGCCCAGACTCACACAGCGTCCGGAAGGTGGCCAGACCCCAGGCCACCCTGTCCTCTCTGCCAGTGCTGCTGGGCTGGATAACTCCCCAGTATCTCCCCCAGAACAAAGGGCAGCAACATGGAAATATTTTGGATTTGCTTTGTTAGAGATAACCTAGCACTTGGATGGGGGCAGAGGTGGACAGGGCTGTGGTTGGGGATTCTTGGGGAGCCACTCACCCCCACCACTACAGCTGAAACCTGTTGGGGGAATGACCAAGCAAGTGTGGTGGCAGCTTCAGAGGTTGGACCCCTTACCCGTTATTCCCCACCCCTGCTGGGCCTGAAGGTAGCCTGCACCCCCCACTTGCACCCCCACTTTTCTCTGTCACTCCTACCCCTTGGACTTCCCTCTGCACACTGTCTCAGGGCATAAGCCCTAGAAGAAACTTGGGGTTCATTGGACTCAGCCCCCTTGCCCTGCTTGACGGGCGAAGTGAAGCCCGAGGGAAAAGGGACTGGCTGCGCCACCCAGCTGGTTGAGGCAGAGCCACGGGGGAGGGGACATTTCCCCTACACCCCTGGCCTGGACCCCTTCTCCTCCAGGGACTTGATGAGTTCTCAGGCCTGGTGTGCCCTGCCTGTGGCTGATCTTCAGGGGCAGCAGGCACCTGCGGGGAGGGAGCTGGAGACGCAGAGGGGCGGGCACAGGGTCCCACCAGGCTCCTCTGATGGCCGCATCTTCCTCTGCCACAGGGCGCTGTGCGGAGCTGCAGGGCCATGTCACGGAAGCCGCGGCCACGGCAGCCGAGCAGAGGGAACTGATCGCGCGCCTGGAGCAGGACCTCAGCACCATCCAGTCCATCCAGCGGCCTGACGCTGAGGTGAG
>JAGFMF010011925.1:789553-847748 GCA_019455555.1 Galemys pyrenaicus
GCCCCCCCCCCCCCCGGTGCCGCTGCTCTTTTCCAGGAGAACCAGCATCTCAGGCAGTGGGAGTGGGCCTGCACTGCCGCCTGGCCCGGCGGGGTCGTCCCCCACTGCGTCTGCGTTTTGCCTGCTCCCTTCACCATGAAGGCCCAGTTCCGGAGGCCAGGCCAGAGGCAGAGGGCCGGGCTTCCTCCGTTGGCACAAAGCACCCTGTGTCCAGGGAGGGGCTTGGGCCTCTGCGCTGGGAGCGCCAGGCAGAAACACAACCAGGACTCGCCACCCACCCTGCGGCTAGAGGCTGGGAGGCCCGGGACCAAGGAAGGCTGGAGCCAGCGGGCCCCTCATCACGCCGCCACTCCCCATGTTATAGATGAAGAAGTGCGGCTTAGGGAGAGGAGCTGGGCTGGCCCGGGGCGTGAGGCAGGCTGGCTAACGGGTCCAGGGGTCACCTGGGCCGCTTGTGTTGCCGGGCGACTGGCTGAGGCCCCACCGCTAGACTTCAGCCTCAGGGTGAACGCGGGTCCAGCCTTCTCTGGCAGCCTGGGCCAAGCATCTTCCAGATCCTTCTTTGGCTACCACTGTGCCCAGGCCCATCACAGACAGATCTGCTGCTCCTTGCCCCCATCTGCTGGGCACTCCGACCGGTGTATGGTTGTATATGAAGGTGCCCCCATCTCCTCTCTCACTGCAGGGCGCTGCTGAGCTCAGCCTGGAGAAGATCCCGGAGCCCATCAAAGAGGCCACCGCGCTGTTCTACGGTGAGGCCCCCTGACCACGCAGGCGGCAGCGGCCGGGCTGGAGGGGAATGGGAGAAGAGTCGGTGCAACCTCAGCACTGAGCCCTGGCGCACCCCCACCCCCAGAGAGGGTCAGGGCGTCCCACCCCAGCAATGACTCACCCCATTTGGCCTGTCAGAGCCCAAAGGGCGGGCCTAGCACCCCGGGGAGTCCTCAGAGCCAAAATGCAACAGCTAGCAGCTGGGTCAGGACAAGGCGGAGCGGGGTGGTCCGTGGCTTCCCAGTGCCTTTGTGTCCCTTTGCTTCCCCGGGAGCTGGGCCCTGATGCTGGGGTCTGAGATCCGAGTACCCAGGAAAGGGGAAAAGGCTTTGGGCCCTGTTCCTCCCTCCCCCACCCCGAGCCCCTATTCCCATGTTATACCCACCCAGTTCCACTAGCCACCCCTTCTCCAGCTTCTCAACACTTTGTGCTCGGTCACCCCACGGCACAGAGCTCCCTCGGGGCAGGGACCACCCAGTCTGAGGGCTCACCGTTGGCCCCTCCTGCACACACCAAGCCGCCCTCCTCTACCTCCCAGGACCCTCCGTGACGGCCAGCAGCAGCCTCCCCGAGGGCCAGGTAGACTCGCTACTCTCCATCATCTCCAGCCAGAGGGAGCGCTTCCGTGCCCGGAACCAGGAGCTGGAGGCTGTGAGTCCTGTCCTTCCCTCCCAGCACTCCTCGGGCCTGAAGACACGGTAGCTTGAGAGAGAACAATATGTCACAGGCTATAAATCACAGCAGGAATTAAATCTGTCAGTCAAGGAGGGCTTCCTGGAGGAGGTCATGCTCTGCTGGGCTTAAAAAGAAGAACCAGATGCTCAAGGTAGAGGACATGACATGAGCAGAGGCCAGGGGCCAGCGAGCCAGAAGGGAGTGTGGATCGTGCCAGGGCTGCAGGAACAAGACACAGTCACCGGGCTGTGGTCCTGCTGCCAGGCCAGGGGCGCCACCAAAGAATCGAAACAGCGAGTGACACTGCCAGGACGGAGGGGCATTACGCACATCCATGCTCCTGTGCAGCCATCACTCTGCCCCTCTCCAGATCTTTCTCCTCTTCCCAAACCCCCTAAGCACTGGCCCCTGGGCACCGTGTGCTCCCGCGCCTGTGACTGCGGCTTTCTTGGTGCCTCCAGAGCGGCCCCACACACCGTGTAGCTCTGTGACCGGCTCGTGCGGAGCCAGAGTCCCAGGCCCACCCCCCGGGGCACCTGCGTCAGACCTTCCTTCCCCCTTGAGGAGGAATCACGCTCCACGTTGCCAAGAGCCGCCTTTCCCTTTCCCGCCACCCATCCGCGAGCGCCGGGTGCTCCCACAAGCCGCTGTGCCTCAGGCCCCTGCGCTCACCTCCTCGGGGTCTCGACGCAGCACTGCCGGGGTCTCGAGCGGCTCACGCTCAGTTTCTGGAGACACCGCCGCATTGCCGTCCATGTTTTTGTCCCCTTTGAATCTTTAACAGTGGGCAGAAAACATCTAAGTGTTGAGTGCCTTGAGAAGCGAGACCCCCACGTCACCCCTCCCGGGTGGGCAAACACTAAAATCACACAGCATGTAGTTCTGTGTGTGACGTGCCAGAGGAGCCGAGCCAGAGGGACACAAAGTGGCCAGTAGCTGCCTGGGGCTGGGAAACCAGGAGACAGGGAAGGGCTACTGACGGGCTCGGGGTTCTTCTTGGGGTCACAGAGATGCTCTGGAATCAGACAAGGGACATAGTTACATAACGTTGCAAACACATTTTTAAGGACCCACGCTGGATTTTGCACTTAAATATGGCATGCATATGAATTATGTCTCCAAATTAATTTTTTCAAATGCTGACGATAACATAAATTAACAAAACGTGAAGATGCCGGACGTGAGAACCATGGCCCCGCCGGGGGCCGGGAGGAGCGGTTGCCTTCCAGAGTGGGCAGTACGGAGCGGGTAGGGGAGATGCCGCGCAGGCGAAGAAGGGGCTCCGCACCTCTTCCGCCCTGACCTTGCCCGTCCCCGCCTGCTGGCCCACAGGAGAACCGCCTGGCCCAGCACACCATCCAGGCCCTGCAGAGCGAGCTGGACAGCCTGCGGGCTGACAACGTCAAGCTCTACGAGAAGATCAAGTTCCTGCAAAGCTACCCCGGCCGGGTAAGTGTCCGCCCCAAGTTCAGCCCAGCACAGTCAGGCCACAGTGGGTCTGGGCTCTCCAAGCCTGAAGGGGTGGGGGCAGTGGCCGGCTGGGCAGCCCCAGGCATGGGGGACACCCACACACCAACTCCCGCACCTGCCAACTGTCCTTCCTGAGCTGGGGTGATCACACACACTTGTACACACAGCGGAGCTCAGCTGGGGTGCAGAGGAAGAGAGGAACAGCCACAAGCAGGGGTCACAGACCTCGCCCCCCAGGCCCAGGGAGCCCGCTGTGAAATGAGGTGATCCACTGGGAATTTAACTCACAGATGTTCAGCCTGCAGACAAGCCTTAGGGAATCCATGTATTTTGAACTTACATTTTTTAAAAAACCGTATCAGAATTTGATCCAAAAACTAATCAAGAGGACACAGCAGAAGCCTACTCTGTAATGGGCCGGAGACGGATATCCCTGACTTCTCTCAGCCCCTAGGCCTCAAAGGGGACCACCTCATGCAAGGAAACCCCTCCCTGACTGTGGGGAGACAGTGTGGGCGGTGAAGGGGAGCACTCTTGGTCGGCACCTCTCTGAGACAAGACGGTCTGCCCCCCATTCCTTCTGCTGGACCTGTTCTCAGGCCACCAGGGGGCGCCCATGCTCTGTGCAAACGTATCCCATGCTGTGACTGGCAGGGAGCTGGCTTCTCTCCCAGGTGCCTGCCTGCTCGCCACAGCTACCCTCCAATGCCCAGAAAAAAACCCTCCAAACCCACTCCAGGCTCTGAACCCAGGGCTGTCCACCTTGTGCATTCCAGCCCCGGTCTGGACCTCAGTTCCCCTAACTGACCCCAGGGGGAGACCAACCCCAGGGAATGCCCCTGGACACACAGAACCTGGGGCCTTCACCTCTCCAGGACCCCTCCCCACCTCTGCTGTGGACAAGGAGACCAAGTCTCCCTTGAAGTCCTGTCAGCCTCGGGCCCTAGGCCCTGGCCTTCCAGTCACCAGTCTCTCCTCTCGCCGTGCAGGGCAGCGGCAGCGATGACACGGAGCTGCGGTACTCGTCCCAGTACGAGGAGCGCCTGGACCCCTTCTCTTCCTTCAGCAAGCGGGTGTGTGAGCCTGGCTCCGGCAGGGCTGCGGAAAGGCTGCAGGGACCCCAGCTGCCCCCTCCCCGCCGGCAGCCCTGGTCTGCCACAGCTTCCCCGGCTGCCAGGCTCAGCTTCGCACACGCCACACCCGAGGACCCGCTTTGATGCCAGCGAGGCCCAGGCAGGCCAGGCTCCGGCACCCCGCCGGCGGCTGCTCAGAGCCATGCTAGCGCATGGGCCGGCCTGGGCTAGGCAGGCAGACGCTGCGTTCACGCAGATTTGGGGAAACCCAGGACGTCACACTGAGTGGTTCTGGGGACCAGGGAGGCCCCTGCAGACCCTGGGGCCCTGTAGGAGCGGAGGGACGGGGACCCCTTTCTACAGTGAGAGGGCCTGTGGGGCTGAGAGGGTGCTCACCTGGTGTCTCCCCCCTCAGGAGCGGCAGCGGAAGTACCTGAGCCTGAGCCCCTGGGACAAAGCCACCCTCAGCATGGTGAGTCCACCCGGGACGGCCGACACTGTCGCACGCGCCTCGTCACTGTCCTCCAGCCCAGTCTGGAAAAGCCACAGGCACCCCACTGGCCCCTCAGGGCCCTGCCAAGAGTGACTGTGTGCCCAGAACAGGGTCGTTCCCCTTGGGGACTGCTCCTCTGCCAGCACCGTTCAGGGCAGGTTCTGGAATCCAGCTGGAGGGACGCCCTTCCTCAGCCCTTCTGTGGCCCGAAGTCCTGACCTGGGGGCCTGCTGCCTGCCCTTCCCTCCCCTGCTGCCCCGGGTCCTCTCCGCCAGACCCCTGGCAGCCCGACAGGAGCACGTGAGGCCCTGCCCACCCAGACTCCATATCTGGCTTGCTCCCAGGGGCGACTGGTTCTCTCCAACAAGATGGCACGTACCATCGGCTTCTTCTACACGCTGTTCCTGCACTGCTTGGTCTTCCTGGTGAGTGTCCAGCAGGCGGCCGGGGATGCACTCATCACACTCCCCACCACCTACAGGGGCAGCAGGGGCCCTGTGACTGGCACCCAGGCCTGCCCAAGCCATGCTATCTGCTCCTGGGCACTTTAAGGACTTCGGGTAGAGTGGGCCAGCAGCCCAGCCGCTCTCCGGAAGAGGCCTTGCCGACTCTGTCCAGGCCCAGTCCTGGAACAACTTGGAAGGCAGGGCCTCTGGGGAGCCGGAAGGAGGCAGAAAGCAGGTCTGACTCTGTTAAGGGACAGCCTGGTGGGCCCAGAGAGAAGGGGCGTCTTGAGCTGAGTCTCCTTGTGTGCAGAGGGGCACTCCACTGAGTGGGCACACGCAGCAACGCAGAGGCCTAGCCAGGCCCACGTGTCCACTGGGGCAGAGGAGAGGCAGGGCGTGCATGGGCAGACTCCAGCCTCGGGGACCCCAGATGGCCCCATGGTGGCTAGCCTGACCCCAGGACCCAGAGGGTCCTGCTCTGCCAGCAGTGAGCCCAGCAACGTGAGGGATTGTGCCCCCACATCCAGGCCCATCTGACCATCTGTGAAATGGGGTACAGGAGCACCTCTAAGACCCCCCCCAGCCAGAAGGCTTGGAGTCCAGCTCCCCCTCCTGGGGCTTGAGCCACGAGAACCTTCACGGCCAAGAGGCCCTAGGTGGGCTGCAGGAGCAGCCGAGGGGCACGGCAGCTCATCATATCTCTGTCTGGCCAGGTACTCTACAAGCTGGCGTGGAGCGAGAGCATGGAGAGGGACTGCGCCACCTTCTGTGCCAAGAAGTAAGGATGCCCACTGAGCCCCACCACAGCCCCGCCCTGAGCCCCGGCACCATCCTATGCCCACCACGAGCCGCTGCCCCCCAGCCCTCCACCCCTGCCCCTCCCCCAGCATCACATAGTGCATGCCCTTCCTGTTCACATGTCCCCCCTTTCTAGACTTAACCTCAGCAAAATTCCTGTGCCCTCAGGTTTGCCGACCACCTGCACAAATTCCATGAGAATGACAACGGGGCAGCGGCCGGTGACTTGTGGCAGTGACACCCAGGTCCTCCCCGCAGGACAGCGACACGGCTGCACGCCCCACCCCTGCTTGCTCAGCTGTTTCCAATGACTCAAGATTCCCTGTAGAATCCCCTAGAGAAACTGCCCTTGCCCTCCACCCAGCTCGCCACCCCGTAAGGGAATTACTCAACTACATCAGCCCCGCCGCAGGCGCATCCAGTGGTGACGCAACCTGACCGCAGCCCTGGTGACAGCCCTGCAAGCCGTGATGCTGACTGCGGGCCTTCTGGCTGCAGCTGCGGTCAGGCCACCTGGGATTCCCCTGGGCCTCTCCGAGCCCAGGTCTAGGCTCCCGTACGATCCACCGCTACCCTCCAAGAGGTGGAGAGCCTCCCCTCCAGGCCAGCAGATTTCAGTCCATCCCCCCTGCCTGCTTTGTCATCCCCACCCCAAGTAAAGGGGGAGCCCCAGAGGGCAAAATAGTTTCTGTTACCCCTTTGACCCACGGTGATTTTTGCTTTCTTCTTTAATAAGATATTTTGGCTTCTTGGTAAAGAACAGTCTCCAGTGAGACCCCGTGCCCCACACTCTTTCACCCCAGGATTGAGGGTGAGGGCGAGGGGCCCAAGTGCTTCTCGACCAAGTAGAACTGGCCGAGGGCCACCCTGGCATGGCTGCCATGGGGCCACTGGCAGATCTTCCCAAGTTAGGTTGGCGCTTTTGAGCTTGGCTTTACGCATTTGAAATAAACACACGTTTGCAGCCGTAGTGGTGGCCCTCGCTCTGTGACTCTGGGGGTCTGGGGCTCTGGGGGTATGGAAGGCTGGTGGGACTGCACCTTTGCAGCTGTGTGGTGTGAGGTACAGCCCCTACCACAAATGTCTCTCCCCTTCTCCTATCCCCAAGAATTCCATGAGCGGGTCCAGAGCTTAGCTGCCACCCAAACCCACAGGTTCAAGTTTTCTTGAACAGACGAGCAGCAGCAGCCAAGAGAAATCCACTCCTTTTTAAAAAAACCTGTTGCTGTTGGATATGTGATGTCAGGTCCTGGGGAATCCCTGCTTCCCTTTCTGGAAAAGCACACCCTTTCCCTTGGGGCCCTGCACCAGGCACTGTGAAGCCCATGTCCGTCAAGCCCCCTGAATGTTACTATTGCATGGGGACACCCCTGAGTCACAGGTTCTGGGCCCCAGCCCAGCCCCACTCATTTGGGTCCCCTCTTGATCACTGGGGGTTGGCATTACCCCACTGGTCAGGTGGCCCTCAAGGCTGACTCCACATGGCCGCTCACCCACCATGCCCCAAGCCAGAGTCTCCTGTGCTCTCTGTCTCCATTTTAGTCCTGAATATTCCAGAGCTTGTATATCCAGAGACACTCCCACTTTTGGGGTCCTAACCCTAGTGCCCCTCATCATCTACCTCATCAGAACTTCTTCCAAGAGCCCAGATCCTCCTGCCCTCAGGAACCCCAGATGGACCTGTCCTCCCTGACCCTCATTCTTTTCCCCATGACAGAGCTGCTCTTGGCCAATCACAGCCATGGCCCCCACCCCCACCACTTCCACATCTCCCACCAGTTCCTTTTTACGGGTTGCAGTCACTTGGCAGCTGGCTCCTCTCACTTCCTCCTCCCTGGGGTCAGAGCTATTATCCAGCCCAGAGCTTCACATCCTAGGACCCGCCCTTGGCCAGTGATAGCCCACCACTGCTCTGAACCAGGTTAGTCCATTGGGGGCCAGGCCACCCAGGAGAGTGGGACCCACAGCCAGGTCACCCAGGGCGTGGACACTCCTCTCCCACTCCTAGCGGTCACCCTCCCACTCCCATTCCACTCTCACACTCCTCCCAGCCTCAATCACGGTCCTCCTGGTTCCCAGCCAGGCATCTAGGCCTGTGTGCAGCTCTAGTTGATAACTGGCCCACTACCTAAGCTGTCATCAAAGGCCTAGCGAGTGGGCAGCTGGTATGCGAGGGTGGACGGGAGGGGCTGAGGTACCAGAACCTCCAACAAAGCCTGCCCAGGCAGCCCAGGGAGGCAGGAGGCAGGTGAGGGCTCAGGTGAGGCGCCACTTCGCCTAGGAGCCGTCCTCTCCACCTGTGAGAGAGGATGAAAGCCCTGGCCGGCCCTGTTTCCTGTCCCAGGATGTGAAGTGACTTTGGGAAAGGTTAAAGGGGGCTCTCTACAAAGGTCAGAGACGGCATGGGTGGGAGAGGGCAGCAGATGGAAGCACCCACACACAGACACACACACGGAGACCATGGCAAACCACAGAAGTGCCAGATGGGAGGCTGCAGAGGATTAGTGAAAACTGGGAGACGCTGATCTGCTGCTGTGAGGACTGAGGGCCCAAGACGGGCAAGAAGGGAGAGGGAGGAGGTCCCTGACTAACCCCTGCCTCTCCCCAGGAGCAAAGTCTGGTCTCTGAGCAGCACTTCACACTTCTGCTCATACCCATACCTTCCTCTCCACACCACCCCTTTCAGGCCTGCGCGGGGGGGAGAGGGGGAGAGGGGCCCTCCCCACCTCCTTCGGGAAGCCCCTGGAGGCCCCGCCAGCAGGGCTCAGTCCACAAGTGCCCACAACGGCCAGGAGGAGTGTGTTTTCTTAGCCTGTCCGGTCTCTGCAATCACCTAAACCCTAGCTCCTGGAGCCGGAAAGCGGAGCAGGGGTGAGGAAAGCAGGGTGAAGAGCTCCCCCTCCCCCATCCACTTCGCAGGACTTGTGAAGATCTGTCTCTCCATCACCGACGCGGGAAGTCGGAGACCGAGGTGGGAAGTTGGGGACCGCACTCAGGTCTTCCCCGCCTGTCCCCTCGGGGCGATTTCCGGCTCTGGGAGGGCTAAAGGGAGGGGGCTGGAGCTCCAGATTTATGAGAACCAGACGCTGACTTCCCCGTTGGTTGCGACATCTGGGCCTCCCCGAGGCTCCCATTGTCCCCGCAGCAGAGGGTCTGGGATAGAGGCGGGGGCGTCCACCACCAAGGGCGTCCCGCCCGTCCGCCCCACGGTGCAGGCCATCCACGCGGCGCGCTCACGGGGCCACGACTCCGAGAGCGTGCTCGGCCTTTGGTCTCCGGGCCAGTTCCACAAGATGGGGCGGTCGCGGGCTCTCGCCCCAAAGGCGGCGGCTCCAGACTAATTCCTAACCCTCCAGGCTCAGTGGTCGGCCACCCAGTCGCCGCAGCCGCCCTCGGGGAGGAAACGAGCACCAGCCGCGGGTGCACCTCAGGCTCCGAGGAGGCGGGGCGCGTCGGGGGCGGGGCCGCGCGGTACAAGGCGGGCTGGGGGCGGGGCTCGCTCCGGGGGCGGGGCTGGGAGGCGCGCGCCGCGCGGGTGGGGGGCGTGAGGGGGAGCGGGCAGGGCGCGCGCCGCGCGGGGCTGGGCTCGGAGCGCGCGGGGTTCCTCTGCCTGGAGAGCCGAGCGGGGGCAGCGCGGGGCCAGCGAGGAGCGCGCGAGCCTTCGAGGTGTGGACGAGGGAGTGAGGAGCCGCAGCCAACGCCGACTCCCCGCCAGGAGGGAACCCAAACCTGCCGCGGGCCATGAACCGCCGGGTCGCAGGAGCCCGGCCGCGGTCCAGGAGGCGCTCCACCGGCGCCCCGGCCCGCCCCGCCGCAGCTGCGCGCCTGTAGGTACGGCCTGCTAGTCCCCAGTTCCCGCGTCCCCTCGTCCATCCTCCCGGACCTTGTCTGTCCCTGAGGGCGTGCGTGTGTGTGCGCACGGCTGCCCCGGGAAGCGCGGCCGCACGCGCCCCGGTCCGCTCGTGTCGTCTTTGTGTGCGCGGGTGGGAGGGAGAGCGAGCGAGGAGGTGCGCCCCCGCGGGATCGGCTCCCTGACCCCCGTCCCCGGCCGGCGGGGAGTGGCCGGAGGGGTAGAGCCGCCTCCGGAGCAGCTGCGCCCCCGCCCCCTCCTAGCGCCCAGCCCCGCGTTGGGGCTAGCGCTGCGGGTCCCCTGGAGGAGGGGTCTCTGGCTTGGGGGGAGGGGACGCCCGGGTCTCTCCGTTCCGCTGCGGCTGCGGGAGTAGAGTCAACCTGGAGTGAGGGTGTGGGCCCCGGAGTGGGGTCGGGAGGGACCCTATCTAAACCAGTCACCCGGCCGGCACGCCCTCCGCTCGGCCCAGGCCCACTTTCTCACTGTCACCATTCTCGACCCGCCCACCCCGGGAGCTCCGGGGCTGCCCCGAGAGTGGGGAGGATCGCGGAGGGTGCCGGAGAGACTGGCGCCTTTAAGAAGGGGCGGTCTTGTGCCTTCCATTCAGGCCCTTCGGCCTCAGCCATTGATGAACCTGCGGGCAGCCCGGGCCGGGAGCCCAGCGGGCCAAGGCCACGCAAAGCCCTGCCCTCAGCAACCCACGAAGTGGAGTCTTCTGGCAGAGACGGCTGCAGTGACTGGGGCCCCTCAGGGACCGCGCAGGGCAGACGGGACCAGCCTCAGGAGGGACTGAACAGGAGGGGTGGAGAGGCAGCTCTGGGTTGGACCCTACCGTGCTCTAGGAACCGTCTGTAAAATGGCATGGGCGCCCAAGACTTGCCCCTCTCCAACACAGATCACTGAGCTTGGGATGAGTGAGACCCCTGGGAGGGCAGAGAACTGAGGGAAAGGTTTCCCTGAGAGGATTCAGCTGCCCCCTGGTAGGGGTAGTTATCTAAAGCCCTTCCCAGTGTGTCTCCACTCTGTGAACTAGCCCCTTCCCTCTGGCCTTTCCTGCTCCATCCAGAAGGACATGGATGGGGGGAGTAAGCCAGAGCCTGCAGCTCTAGGAACTCTGGTAAGAGTCTGGCAGTGGGGGGCAGTGCTGTCAGGCTGGCAGAGGGTCCCGGTGTTTGTGGGGACTGTTTGTGGGGGCCAGAGTTTCTCACCGTTCCCTCCCTCTACTACTTTCCCCCTCTAGATGGCATGAGTGATGGTGAGCAAAAGATTCTGATGCCAGTTAGTTAAATTAGGTATTGCAGCGTTAATACACATGCTTCCCTTCTTACCACTCCTGTGAAAAATCTGTCTAAAGTTTCTAAATAACCCCCCCCCCCACTTAGTGGGTCTCCTAAGGAAGACTCCGAACATATACACAAGGGTGGGTTTTCCTAGAGACTGTTCGAGGGGGGCTACCACCGGGTATAGAACCTGGGCCCCCCAGGGCTGAGCTTTTGCTTTCAAGCTGACTCACTTCAGGCCATTTCTCATGTAGTTTTCACAACAACTTTGTGGGTTTGGTACTAATATTACCCCATTTTACAGAAAGGTAAACAGATTCAGGGAGGTGAAATGACTTGCCAAAGTCACTCAACCAGCAACGCAGGCCTCCAAGACACTTCTAAAAATAGCCTGGCTTTTAGCTCTTTTCACACTGTCCACCCCTTTTGGGTTATAGGGAACTGGGGCGTTTAGGTGTCTCAGGCCTCCCGGCTGCTGCCCCATGGTGTTCTAGTCCAGTCTTGGAGCTTCTCTTTCTTCCTGCTCCTCACGGTCTGTGTGGGTCTGGATGGGCATTCAGCACTGTAGGGCCTGGGAGGTTTCTCTTCCTCCCTCACCTGGTCGGGTCTGTTTTTATGGCTCTTCTCAGCCCCAGGGCGGGGAGCAGGTGCAATTCCTCCACATCTGGAGGTCACAGCCTACACTCTTTGGGCTGAACAAGACAGAGCATGAGTGTGTGGGAGTGCAGCATCTTGGGCTCTGTTCTGCAGATGCTCTGGCCTCTGAATGTAGGCCCACCTGGGGGTGGGTATGACATGGTCTAGTGGAGAAGACACATGGTGTTGTGGAGGAGAAGGGGGGCCAAGGTGAAGGCGTGGACAGAATAGAGGGGGTGTTCCTGAGGTGTCCGTGGACTGGGGGTCTGCTATTAGGACAGAGGGTGGAGCAAGTGGGGCATTGTCATGCTGGGTGCTGAGACTCAGAGCAGAGAATGAAGAGGAGTTGGAGGAAGAGGATGTATTAGAACTTGGATGTGGTGAGTTTAAGGTGTCTGAAACCAGCCAGGTGGGGGTTTAGAAGCTCAGAGGAACTGTATGAGAATGTGCTGTTGCCAGAGTTCTGTCATGTTCAGAAGTGGCGGGCAGGGGCGGGGGGCACTGGAGAGCTCAGTTGGGATCACTAGTATGTGTGTCATGAAAGAGCCAGAAAACAGACTTGGAGATGGTTATGGAGAGTCAGGGGAGCTGTCCCAGAGGTTTCAGAGCTGGGACCAGGGAGATCTGAGCAGAGTATGAAGTGGGCAGAGTATGAAGTGAGAACCATGGCGTTGGGAGGACAGGAGAGACGGGGAGGCTCACCAGAACAGGGCTGCATCTGCACTCCACCGCAGGAGGACATGCCAGTGCAACTAGAGCCATCCCAGCCTGCGCTCCACCTCCAGACACTTCCAGGAACTGTCCAGCACTGGGTGTTCCTGAAGGAGAATGGGCTTCCCTACAAAGCCCCCAGGCTCTGAAGCTTGTTGCCCTGGGTCCCACCCCACTGTCCTCTGACTTATACTTTCTGAGGGATCAACTACTCATTCCCCTGCCCTCCAGGTTCGCACAGTGCCCCACCCGCTAAGGATGGGCATCTCCTTTCCCAAGGCAGGGCCTGGGTGCCCCCACCATGCCCTCACAGTGAGAGCTCCCTGAGGAAAGAACCCTGTCAGGAGTAACCTGTACTCCAAAAAAGGGACAGGTCATCTCCACTCTGTCCTGTGGTCACCTCTGTGTCCCTGGACCCACCTGCCTGGGCCCTGACACAGCGGGAGCCCAGTACAAATCCAGTGAATAACAGACCAGTCACCTCCCTTGCCAGAACCCCATTTCCTCTTCTGTAAGTTGGGAGAGTTCTTTCTTCTTGCCAGGGAAGATGTGAGCAGATAAGGCTTCTAAATAGGGGTGTGACCCAATTGCTTATAGGATCTAGAAAGAGGACCTTGGCCACACAGGAGCCTGTATTTATGAGGGACTGGGGGGACAATGGGAAACAGGGAGGCACCTTCTACAGCCATATGCCCAGAGCAGTGGGAAGAAAAGAGGAGCTGGCTGCAAGATATCAAGGAAGTCAAAGCAGAGGAACTTTGGCTTTTAAGTAAGTGACTTACTTAACCCTTAAGACAGTCCCTTGTGGTCAGCATCATTATTACCTCCACTTAAGATGAGGAAACTGAGGCCCTGGGTGGGTGAGTCACCTGTCCATGGTCACAGCTAAGAGACAGAAGTGCTGGGATTCAAGTCTAGACCACCTGGCTCCAGCTCTCAGGCTTTTATATTCTTTTAAAGATTTGTTTATTTATGCACACAGGAGCTGGGGTGTAGGCCAGAGATGCAGAGAGGTGAGATTCACCAGAGACAGAGTGGACAGGCAGATCGACTGAGACACACTGCTGAGGGGAGCAGCGGGGGAGGCAGGAGAGATCTGCTGTGCCATGTGGGTCAGCTCCCTGGCTGGGGATCAAACTCTTGATGCAGTGGCTGCAGATGCTTCATAGTGCTGAGACTTAACCCCTTGTGCCACCTGGGAGGCCCCAGATCTCAGGCTTTTAACTGCTCCACCTTCCCAGCGTCAGATGATCAGGTGTGGAGGGAGGGAGGTGCCCGGACAGTATATCTGGTGATGGGAGCCGCTATCGGATGCAGCTATGGGCAAACCCTGGGACTGGAGGGTCTATAGGTCCCATAGCCAGATGGGTTTGTCAAGGTTGGGGGCACCAGTGAAAGCTAGGGGGCTCAGCAGAAGTGCTTCTGCCCCCCCCCCAAGTGGCAAAAGCTGAGGGCTGTGCGGACGGTATGAACGTGCACTGGGCGCAGAGCTACTCTAGCTGCCTTTAACAGCTGCCGCCCAACAGTACTCCTCAGCACAGGCCTGTACCCCAAGGCGTCTGTGCACGAGAGCAGGATGCCCAGAAGCTGGAGGAAAAACAAAAACACCCGTCACCCAAGTGCCCCCACCCAGCCCATGCAGGCAGAATCCCTGGGGCTCTTAACCTGCACCCGTCCCTGTCACCGGTCAGAGCGTTCTCATTCCACACCTCCCAGAAAAGTCCCAGCAGGCTCAAGAGTGTTAAGACCAGAAATCATGCCCACTTCTATCTTGTGCCAGGGTCAGGGGGTGATGCAGATAGTCTGGGTGGGAGGAACTGGGGAATTCTAGCCGTAGTTCACTCTGGCAGGAGACCCTGGTTCAGGCCTTGCCGTGAGCACACTTCTGGGGCCTGGGAGGAGACAGAATGTGCCTGGGTGCTCTGCCTCCACCCACAGGGAAAGGTGACAGGCAGCCTGGGCGCAGGGTCCTCCCAGCGGAAGGAATGGCCTCCCAGAGGTGCCTGTGTCCTGCAGGGGGGGTCAGGGGGGTGCAGAGAGGAGGCTGCTGGGAACGGTCCCAAGAGGCCAGGAGGGCAGCTGGAGGAACAGCAGCGCAGAGGATGGCAGGACCTTCCGGTAAAGTGCAGGGCTGGGTTGGCCAGGCCAGGCAGCGGTCCTGAGATGCCGGAGTCCAGCTTCCCCAGCAGCAGTGGAGAGTGCAGAGTGCGGTATTGTCTCCTTGTATTGGGGGGCCCCAAGAAGAGACCTCAGTTTTCCCATAGTGGATGGCTTTAGGGGCACTGCCAGCCCAGCACAGAGCCTCCTTGGTCCTGACCCTCACCACTTCTCCCCCACATTTTGGTTCTCTGGCAGCTCGCCTGAGGGGCTGGAGAAGGGCCACCCACTGTGAGGGTGGAGATGCACTGGGAGCAGCCCAGCAGGCAGCCTGCAGGGTGCTGGGGAGGGGGCACCCTTTTTCTCTTCTCTGGGGCTAAGGGGAGTCAGGTTCTACCTGAAGCTCTAAGGGGACACGGGGGCTTTTGAGGGTGTGGTAGGCCTGGTGCTCCCCCCGCCCAGGCCACTACCCACTGCTCTGTGGATCGATTTGTCTTCAGCCCATTAGCGGGGGCGGCAAGGCCACCTCATCAATATTTTAAGGCATGACCTGGCCATGGGGTCCGGAACTGCGTGCCGGCAGGGACTGACAACCAGCCTTTTTTCCCTTTTCCAATTGCCAGTGCTATTTTTACCTCCGGAAGGCCAGCCGCCCCCTCCCCCCTGCGTCTAACTGGAAGGGGGATTGTCCATCATCTGGTTTCCTGGCAGGGGGTGTTATGAGAGCCCTTGGCTTTGAAAGGCTATAGGGGACTCTTGATTAGGTTTCCCCTACCCCCTCATCAGTTCCCTGCCCCACCTCCCTGAAGCCCCATCCCATCCCGTGGAAGCTCAGGGGAGAGGGGAACAAAAGCCATTTTCTCCAGGAAAAACCAGACAGCTCAGCTGAGCTTGGAAAATCCCACGGTAATGGATTGGGGGAGTGTTGTCTGCACACCCAAGCCTCCCCTCCTCGGCGGGTCAGCACCTGATCCCCAGCTCCAGTCTACAGAGAAGAAGCCTGTGAAAGTGGCAGGCAACCCCCTGCCTGCCCCAGTCCCAATGGGGTGACAGTGGGGTTCCAATCTTTAGTGACCAAGGGCCATCACTGCTGCATGACATTGGGCCTAGGGACCACCATTCCACACCCCATTTTATTGTTGGGGGAGCCAAGGCCTGGGGAAGTAGTGCCAGGCCTGGACCAAGCCCAGCTCTCCCACTGCCTGGTGCTGTATGTCCTGTACTGACTCAGCAGGTCTTTTCTGAGGCCACAGGAGGAGAATCTGGGGCCCCAGGAGGGCCAGTGTTGGGGAGGGTGGTTCAGGCAAGAGAAGGACAGGTAAAGACTGAGCCGTAGGAGTTCCCAAGAGTCTCTGCATAACAGAGCACCCACCGCCAGCCAGATGCAATTCCTAACCCTTCGTGGGCAGCCCCTATGGTGCTAGGGGTTGGGCTGAGTTCACCCGCCCTGCTCATGGCACCTCTGGGGTCCCTTACCCCCGAGTGTCTACATCTCCCATCTCTGTGGTCACCTGCAGGGTGGCAGAAGGCTCCGGCTGGTGGTGTATCACACTGCCTGGTCCCAGGACAGGTCTGGAAACACCTCCTGGCTCCAGCAGGAGCTTAGGGGAGCCCTTGCCCTGCCCATGAGCACACGTGGATTATAACACTTCAGGGACCCCTCCGGGGCGGCCCTTCCGCCCCCCAAGTGAAGTAACTGAGGCCCTGAGGCTGGACAGCACACTTTGCCCTGCCAGGGACCCTCTTCTCTGCAGCTTGCAGCCTTCTCTTTGCCAAGAGCCAGATCTGGGCATCTGTATCTCAACTGTCACTTAGGTATGGTCTCCCCGAACCCTGCTCAGCCCCTGCCACTTCTTTGTAGCCCCAGCTGGATCCAGAGGACACTGAGGCTGCTGTGCTGGGCAGGCCTGTGGCTCCTGGCCAGTGAGCAAGTTTGGGAGATCAGGGCAAGCCCAACCTGTCAGTGCTTCCCAAGCCAACCTTACCTGAGATACAGCCACAGCCACCAGATCCCTGGCAAATTTCTCCCCGAGTTTCACCTCCACCCACCTCCAGGGAGGGCAAGCTGAGACCTAGCCTGTGAAAGGCCTGACCTTTCATCCTGGCCCTTCTTGCTGCCAGGATATTCCCAGTTAGCAGGAAGAGGAGGGAGGGACAGGGATTGATGCCCAAGGACGTGGCACTGGGACTGACTTCCTCCCTACCCCTTGTGGGTTGTTACACTTGGTGCTGGCTCCCCTCCTCGGGCTGCATGTCACCCAGTGAGACCTCGCAGTGGCTGTGCTGGTACTTACAGGGGGAGTGGTGCCCACTGTGTATAGCACGCCCTACTGGGTACAGGAGTGGACTTGGTGCACAGGCACAGGCCTCTTAGGTTTTGCTGCGGGGCTTCATCTCCACTTCATTCCCTAAGTCCCCCTCTCTTCAGGTCAGGCCAGGCTATGGACTTAACCAGCGTTCCCTGGAGACCTTAGTGATAATGGCAGATGCATTCCCACCTCCACCCCCATTCCTGGTATATGACTCAGGCCTGACTTCTGCCCCCCAAGGGGAGCCTCTAAAAGATAGGGAGACCAGCTTGGGAACAGACAGCTGAAGGACCTTGCACATGGCACCTCACTAAAGAGATAAACAGGAAGGACTATGGGAACTCAGAAGAGATACTCATGCCTTCTGGGTGATGGAGGCAGGGGGAGGTCGGGGAAGACTTCCTGAAGGAAGTGGACCCTGGATTGATTATTGAAGAATGAGTTGGCATTAACCAAATGAAGAAAGAAGAGCAGGGCAGGGGAAAAGTGCATGAGTAATTTGGGTGTCTCAGCCCCTACTCTTCCCCAATCTTTCCCCCATGTCCTGATAAAGTCTGGCTCCAGGTTATTGCTCGTGGGTACAGGGAGGTCTTCTTCCTCTTTGTCCACCTCCTCCATGAAACCTTTCTAACTCCCTGCTCCATTCTTCCACAATTCCAGGACAGGAGTCTTTGAGGATACAGGCTGGTTTGGAAAATTTCCTAGAGCTAAGTGACCGGTTGCCTCCCTGAGGCTGTCCTGTGTTTATTAACCTGGATTAATGGCCAAAGGTTGCCCCAAGGTGAGAGGGAATTCCCATGGAGCCCCCTGGCCCAAGGCCCCACAGGTGATCTCATAGAAGTGGGGCAGCTATTTTTACCCGGTGTTTAATTACAGTTGGGCTCCTAGGGAGAGATGAGCTGGTGCTCCCAGGAGCTGTGAGGGAAGGGCCATGCCGGGAAAGGCAGGCATCCTGGGAGGGCAGTGGGGGAAGACTGACCTCCTGTCTCACTTCCCCTAACACTGAAGTCTCCCTCCGGATGAGGGCTGCCCAGGGTAGGACAGAGCCACCCCACCCCACTTACTATCTCTCTCCCTACCCTGGCCCAGGGAGGTGGTGCAGAAACAGTGGGCTGTACTGGTATACTGGCCACACTGGGGAACAAGGAGGCAAAGCCTCCACAAGACTGGGCAAACATCTGGGTCTTAGTTTGGTGACTGAGGGTGCAGGCCACCATGCTGGAAAGAAGTGTGAGAGCACAAAGCCTTCATTGCCAGCCCTCCCCCAAATTTTCCTGTTTGGGGGTGACCTCTGAGTTACAGAGTTGAGGGAAGAATTCCTGTCTGTCACGAACAACCCGGGTGCCTCAGGCCCACAAATCCTATATGAGAACTGTGACTTGCCTGGTGTGCAGTGAGTGTTCATTCACTCATCCAGTGTCTACTGAGTGCCTGCCACATGCCCAGTGCTAGGACAGACCCTTCAAAGCCCTTGTTCTCAGGGGAAGGGAGCAGGGGGTTGGCGGGGAATAAGCACTGTGGAGAGAAGTAAGCAAAGGTCATGGAGAGCTCCAGCACTGACTGGAGCAGGAACAACTTCTCCTCAGTAGAGGGTGGTCAGGGAGGGCTATCAGGCAAGATGAATTAGCAGAAACCTGAAGGATGTGAGGGAGTTTGGGGAAAGAACAGTCCCGGCAAGTGCAAAGGCCCAGGGGTACGAATATGACCAGCATGCTTTTCTTGTCAGCAAGAAGGCAGATGTGGCTGAAGCAGAGTGGTCAGAGAAAAGAGTGTCAGGAGGGGGCCTCCCTGGTGGCGCAATGAGTTAAGCAACGCACTATGAAGCAAACCGCAGCCAATGCAGCACGAGTTCGATCCCTGCTGACGGCCAGGGGGGTGGCCCATATGGCACAGCAGACCTCTTCTGCCTTGTCCGCTGCTCCCCTCAGTGGTGTGTTTCAGTCAGTCCGCCTGTTCTGCTCCCCACTATGTCTCTGGTGGATCCTCTCACCTCCTGTGACTCTAGCCTGTACCCCAGTGCTTGTATGCATAATAAATAGATCTTTAAAAAAAAAAAAAGAAAAGAGTGTCAGGAGATTCGCCTAAGAGGTAAATGGAGGCAGAGCATTGGAGGTGTTGGGGGCCTAGATAGAATGTTGGCTTTTACTCTGAGTGAAATGAGAGCCACTGCAGATTTCAAGGAATATAAAACTTGATCTGTTTATGTTTTAGACATGATGACTTAGTTCCTGGGTGAAAAACAGACCATTGGGTGGGGGCAGGGAGAGACCAGTGGAGGCTGCTAAGAGTTGCTGGCCAGAGAAGGGGTGATGTATGATGTAAGTCTTGGGACAGGTTGGGTTCACAGCATATTGCAAAAGTAGAGTGAAGAGGATCGCCCAGAACTCCACTAGATCTTTGTGGGAGAAGTTGCTGAGGGAAGTGAGGTGACTGCAGGCTCATGGGGACCCCACTTCACAGTACCTGGCACCAAGCCGCCTTCCCCAGCTCCTGGAATGGCTAGATGCTGCTGTTTGAAGAGTGAACGGACACACTTTCCCGCCTTTCCTACCCTGACGCTGCTCCAACCAGCTGCATATTGTAGCTCCCTCTCCCCCCATCAGGGACGCGCAAGCCCCTGGGCACCCTGGGAAGGTGGTAGGGGTAGGTGGGCCCTCTGGTCAGTGGTCAGGCAGTCACTGGCCCTCTTCTCTCCTGAAGCCGCAGGGAGCTGCGATGGGACGGGAGCCATGAATGGTGCCGCCCCGGTCCCCGACTGGCGGCAGTTCTGTGAGCTGCACGCGCAGGCCGCCGCAGTGGACTTCGCGCACAAGTTCTGCCGTTTCCTGCGAGAGAATCCTGCCTACGACACGCCCGACGCCGGGGCCTCCTTCTCCCGCCACTTCGCCGCCAACTTCCTGGACGTCTTCAGCGAGGAGGTGCGCCGCGTGCTGGTGGCGGCGGAGCACCCCGACGCCATGGAGCCTGAGCCCGCGGCACCCCTGGCGCTCAAGGCAGCTTCCTACGGCCACTCGCGGAGCTCCGAGGACGTGTCGGCGCACTCGGCGGCCAAGGCCCGCGTCCGCAAGGGCTTCTCCCTGCGTAACATGAGTCTGTGCGTCGTGGATGGCGTGCGAGACATGTGGCACCGGCGAGCCTCGCCCGAGCCCGACGCCGCCGGCGCCGCCCCGCGGGCGGCTGAGCCCGCGTCCGAGTCGCGCGACAAGTGGACACGGCGCCTGCGGCTGTCGCGGACGCTGGCGGCCAAGGTGGAGCTGGTGGACATCCAGCGCGAGGGCGCGCTGCGCTTCATGGTGGCGGACGACACGGCCGCGGGGCCCGGGGGCGCCGCCCAGTGGCAGAAGTGCCGCCTGCTCCTGCGCAGAGCCGTGGCCGGGGAGCGCTTCCGCCTGGAGTTCTTCGTGCCGCCCAAGGTGAGGGGGGTCTGGACAGCAGCTGGGTTGCCAGGGGCTCCTCGGGGAAAGCAGAGCCTGGTCTGGTTGGCGGGAAGTGGCCTTAGGTGCCAGGAGCCTGGGTGTTCTACCTGCTCTACCGTTGTCACCGGAGGTGTCTGGGGTAGTTCTTGGTGTCCTTTGGAGAGGCTGGCTGCCTGCCCTTTTTCCCACTCGCAGGGGGCCCTTGGTGGCTGGAACCTCCCACTGCAAGGGTGACTTGGGGTGGGGGTGGGGCCAGGGAGTGGCAGCAGCACAAGAGAATCCCCTCAAGGTCCATACCTGACTGGGCAGGAATCTGCATGTCACCAGCTCGCTGCCAGGCTGTAGCCAGGCCTTGCCCAGATGGCCTTTGGCCCAGGTTTCAAAATTCAGGCTCCCTTTAGCTGCCCCCAGCAGGGCTGTTCTCCCAAGGGCCCCTCCCGCTCCTGTCTTCATGGGCTCACTCTCAGAGCCTGGAGCAGCTTTGGCTGTCTTCCGGGGTGACCAAGCTGCCCTGCTTGGCAGCTGGGGATAACGAACAGCAGTGCTGCATGCTGAGCCCTTCAACCTAGGGGACAGTCCCAGTCCCCAAGGAGGTGGGCATCATGGTTCCCAGATTAACAAAACAAATGAACTCTCAGAGAGGGGGCGTGGCCTGCCCAGAGTCACACAGCTGGTGGGTGGCAGAGCTGGGCTAATTATACCCTCCACCCTGGTGGTCCCAGGAATGAAAGGAGCGTGGAGGTGGAGCTCCTTGTGCACTGGGAGGTTGTGCTGGTGCAGCAGCTGGCAGCACCCCCGAGAACCACCCGGCCCCCCACCTACCTCTGGGCCTACTCTGTCCCCGGGTACCTTTAGTCACCCTGAGTCTCTCACCTCTCTCCATCCCCCGGTCTGACAGAGCTCAGGGTGCCCCTCCTTGCCCTTTTCCACTAGAGGTACAGGGTGTGGGCCCCCACGGTTGAGTGTCTATGAGTGAGGTGACATCCTAAGGATTCACTCTCCAAAGACCTTGATCCCCAAGTCCCAAGCCTTCCTGAAGGCTTTTTACTTGGCCAGGCGCCCACTGTGCGGGCCCTGAAAGGAATCTACACCATGAAGTTTGCCCAGGGTCACCCAAAGGGCAGGAGCAGAGGCTTAGGGCTCCCTCCCGGCCCTGAGTGGCAGTCCCAGCTGCCAGCTGTAAATAGCAGTGGCTGTGCCTCAGGGTGGGGAGGCAGCAGCTGGTGCCTGCTCCATTAGTCTCCTCACAGCCCGCTCCTCGCCCGGCTCAAGGCAGGGCTCTGGAGAGTCACCGAGCCTCCCAGCCTCTGAGGGAGGCAGACGAATCCTAGTCCCATGGCCTCAGGTCCTCCTTTTTTCTGAAGATTTATTTATTTATGCACACAAGAACTGGGGTGCAGGCCAGAGGTGTGGGCATGAAAGGATTCACTAGAGACAGAGTGTGGAGCAGAACAGGCAGATCTACTGAAATACACTGCTGAGGGGAGCAGCAAGAGATAGGAGAGGTCTGCTGCCAGGAGAGTCAGTGCCCTGGCTGGGGATTGAACCTTTTTTTTTTTTTTTTTTCATGCAAATGTCTATGTATTCAGGAGTGGTCATCAGTTAGGGCGCAGGTCTGGGTTTCCCAAATGTGGTCCCAGGGACGTAAGCCCCACAGAGCACCTCTGCCTTCAACCCACTGCCTTTTAGGCCTGTTTACCCACACATAGTCCACATCTCCTCTTGCCCCTGCCAGCTTAGGGTCTCTTTCCTAGGATCCTCAGACTCCCCCCTCAAGCCACCCCATGAATCAGCTGCCCTCACCCTACAGGAATAGTATCCTGAACCTCAGATACCCTGTAGCTCTATACCTGGCCATCCCTGAGGACCCAGGGAGCAATGCAGCTGGCTTCCTGCCATTAAGGAACTGATTTTTTGCAAAACTGGGTGGTAAATCTCAATACAATGAGCACTAGGTGCCCCTCGACAGCATTTCTGGAATATTCATGAGCTGAGTGTGCAAAGGCTGGGTTGTGTAAATAACCCAAGGGTAATGAGAACAGTGAGGGACAGTTGGAACAGGACAGACAGACCTTAAATGCTAGACAAAGGAATTAGTACCTTACCAGCGGGAGCTCAGCTGAAACCCCTGGTCCAGGCCTTCACTGCAGACCTATTGCTCCACCCACTCCAGGATCCTGCCCCTCTGGCTGCTGTGATGGCCTGACCTGCCATGGTCAGCCCAGGCCCTCAATCTCCACCGCAAGCCCAGGCCTGAGCCCACTGGATGGCAGCCAGTGCACCAGGAGTTCCCATCCGCATGTGGCCCTTCCCTTCCTCTGGAGAAAGTCCCTGTCCCAGAGCCTAAGCCCCTGCAGAGAATCTCTGCCTCAAGCCAGCCTTGGAGGCCTTAGGGCCATGGCCAGGTGCCTAAGACCTGCGGTGGGGGGGAGGGCACAAAGTTGCCCTTGCCTGGAGTCCCACCAGCTCACCTTGGTTAAACCCCACTCTGGCCCCTATTCCTCTGCTGGGCGACACCCCCTGACCCACCCAGAAGTCCTGATCTGAGCTCTTTTGTGGAAAGACTATTCTGAAGGGGAAAGTCAGCATTTTTTCTTTCCCTTTAGCTAGAATAGAATAGACAAGATCACACTCCATCACTCACAGTCCAGGTAGATGTTGTCTAGTGAGACCTTCACTTCAGATATATTTTTTACCTGTGTGTGTGTGTGTGTGTGTGTGTGTGCCGGGTCAGCATGTCAGATGTACTTGTTGCTATGGATCAAGGTCAAAATGCGAAAACCACAGATCTGGTGCATGCACTGGGCGGAGGGGCCGTCTGGGAGGAGTTCGCCCCTCAGGGCTCAGAACTGACTCAGAAATCAGTCCTAGCTCTACCTCGGGCTCACTGTGTGGCTCTTTGGGGAGCTCTCTGTTACCCAGAAGCTGCCTCCACTTCCCCACTTGGGTGGAGTGGGGTTGCAATGCCTGCGCCAGGGCTCTCTGAGCTCTGGGATGGGGCAGGAGAGAGGGCTTCGAGAGACCCTGGCGCAGTTTACCGCATACCCCTTTCTATGGCCTCCCAGGCCTCCAGGCCCAAAGTCAGCATCCCGCTCTCAGCCATCATCGAGGTCCGCACCACCATGCCCCTGGAGATGCCGGAGAAGGACAACACATTCGTGCTCAAGGTGAGCCCCACCCTGACCACACATCCTTCCGCGGCCCTGGACACCTCCCTCGAGGCAGCTCTGGTTACAGGGCTGTGGGGTAGGGGGCCAGCAGCGGGGCACCACCAGGGAGCTCTGGCAGGGTGGGAGGTCCCGGGCCCTGCACAGATGACTAGCTCAGAGCTAAGGCCTGAATCTGGGCCTGGGCACTCCTGAGCCAAGTGCCCCAAGTTTCCCCCAACCTGCCCTCACCCCACCCCCATTCCCATTTCCTCTTGGGCCTGGTGGAAGCTCCTCAAAGTTTCACTTCCCTCCCTTCCCTTGCTGGAGCCAACCCACACCCTCCCCACAGGCAGGAACTGGTCACCAGCCTGCAGCAGCTATGCAAATGCTCCTGTCACAGGGCACTGGAGTGTGGGAACCAATCTGGTCCCAATGAGGGCACAAAGGCATGAGGGAGGGCAGGAGGCACCCCGGTGAGTCTGGGACCAGCTCGTCCTTCCCCAGGCCACACATCAGTGTCCCCCGGGGGGCTGCTCCAGCTGCTGAGAACGTGGCTACAGGCTAGGACCGTGGCCCTGTGTCTCCGCAAAGGACTAGAGGCCATCTGAGGCCAGGGCCCAGGAAAGTCTGGCTTCCCTGGTCTCCCCCCACCCTCCTCATCAGACTTCCGGTTGGGTTTGTGTTTTTACTTAATCCTATCTGTTTAGTCACAAACTCACTCCGTTATTGCCAGCCCCACACCCTGAGGATACTGCCCCACCTACCTGGCATCTTCGTCTGCTGGGATACAGGGCCGGGGTCTTAGTCCCCACAGCTGAGTGGCCTTTTGTGCTGCTGAGTATGCTCAGGCCATAAGTCAGAGAGGCTCCTGCCAGCCCAGGCCTCAGTTTCCCCATCCGTTCAGAGGGGCCTACTTTCCTGGGCCCCTTCAAATACTGCATTTTGTGTGTGTGGGTTTTTTGTTTTGTTTTTTTAAAGATTTATTTATTTATGCACACAAGAGCTGGGGTACAGGCCAGAGTCATGGGAGGTGAGAGGATTCACCAGAGACAGAGTGGGGAGCGGAACAGGCAGACTGACTGAAACACACTGCTGAGGGGAGCCAGCGGGCGAGGCAGGAGAGTTCTGCTGCGCCCTGTGGGTCCCCTCCCTGGTGGGCAGCAGGGATCGAACTTGTGCTGCTGTGGCTGTAGTTTGCTTCATAGTGCGCTGCCTAACCCACCGCGCCACCAGGGAGGCCCCAAACACTGCATGTTAATGGAGGCAAGTAACAGAGAGCTGACTGCAGGCACCTTGGCATAACAGACACAGAGTGCTAGTGTGACTTTGAGTAAGTTACCGGGCGACTCTGAGCCTCAGTCTTCTCATCTGTGCAATGGGAACACTGTTGCCTCCTTCATGGGGCAGTTGCTTGGCCGTTCCTCAAGTGGGACACTGTGTCTCAGCTGGGGCTTTTACCCTCTCCTGCCTCTGGTGGCCGCTTGTTCCAAGGACGCAGAGGGGAGTTTCAGGCATGAGGGCTTATGCATCCCTCGACTCAGTGGGCCCACCAGCTTGTGAGGGTTGTGTTGCCCTTCTATCCCATCTCCGGGGTGAGAGGCAGTATCTCCAGGACCCGAGGATCTGAGGTTTGGGGGCCTTCCCAGTGACCCCTGAGGTAGACCCAGGAGGGAGGGGCTGCAACTTTACTCTGGGGTCCTGGCCTAGTTTGATGTGGTACCTGATGGACAGTCTCTAGGGCTGCTTATAGCCCCAGTGGGAAGGAATGAAATGAGCCATTTGCGCTGGGGTTTGGAGGCCCCTGAGGATGGAGACACTGGGGTGTTGGTTGTGGTCTGGCCCCCACCACCCCCTCCACGCCCAGGTGGAGAATGGAGCAGAGTACATCCTGGAGACCATCGACTCCCTGCAGAAGCACTCGTGGGTGGCTGACATCCAGGGCTGCGTGGACCCCGGGTAAGTGCCCAGGCGGCCCCAGGAGGGGTAGACGGGGTGGGGCCTGATGGGCTGTGCACTGGGTCCAGCCGCGGCAGGCGAGTGCAGATGCTGAACTTGAGAACTCGGCTTTCCTCATGGTCCTCTCCTGGTTGGTGCCGACCAGGACCGCAAGTGTCTCACCCCACCCGCTCTGTGAGGCCTGCGAGCTAAAGGAGTCTGGACCAAGTCTTGTCCGCAACCCCGGGGGGCCTGAGACTCCTGGGAAATGGGCCGTGATGGGGTGAGCCCACAGGACTGGGGAAGAGGTAGAGGGGAGGCTCCTGGTCCAACCCTGACTTGCCATCAGGAGAAGCTTGGCAGAGGTGCTCACGTTCTCCAGGACTTAGGGAAGAGCAGGCCCGAGCCAGGCAGAAGGACGGGGTGGGGGAGGAAGGGAACTGTCTCGGTAGTGGGCTGGGACTGTCAAGGCCTCCTGGTGGCTGGAATGAAAGCCGGTGAGGACTTTGATGAGAGCCCAGGAAGCCCGCAGGTCAGGCTCAGGTTAAGGCATGCAAGTAACCAGAGAGGGCGGTGTGGCCAGCAGTGTGCGGAGAGCAGCAGGGAGGCTGGCCCCTCCATCCAGGCCGGTTCCTGGGGCTGGGGTAGGAAGGGCAGGCAGGTTGGCAGGCTGCGCAGTTGGCAGCCGCTGTTCCGGCTAATGGGGTGAGCCAAACCCGGGCGGGGGGAGGGGGAAGGGCTGCTGCTTTCTAATTAACAGCTTCATTTAAGGGAGTCCAATTAAGTCCTGAGTGCCTCCCAGGCCCCCTGATCCCCCAAGTGGTTGTAATCCCTCCCCTGCCACCCTCCCCGCCATCTGTTCTTCAAACTTTCCCCAGCTCCTATGAAGGTGAACCTCACTCTGCAATATTTCTGAGCTGGCGGGGCCCCAGACATCTCGTGTCACAGATGTTGAGGAAAAGGCCCAGGACAGGGAAGGGAGCAGCCCGGGCCCCATCCAACACCAAGCCCTCCACACTGTGGGACCCCAGGAGGCTGCCAGCCCCTCCTAGATTGGAGACAGGAGTCACATGCCCTCAAGGAGAACCGCATTCACTGGAAGATCGCTTCGTGTGACCCTGCCACTCACACGGTGGCCGGTGACAGAGGGGCGCTACTGCCGCTGGCTCAGGAGCAGCCTGTGGTCCAGGGCCGAGAGCCCCGGCAGGACACGGTTGTGCTTTCTGGCCTCCGCAGGGACAGCGAGGAAGACGCCGAGCTGACCTGCGCCCGAGGAGGCTGTCTGGCCAGCCACGTGGCCTCCTGCAGCTGTGAGCTCCTGACAGATGGTAGGTGGGGGGAGAGCTGGCCAGGGTGGCAGAGGAAGGGTCCGGCGCGGCGGTGGCTCAGAACTGGCCAGACATGCTCCTTCCCTGCCACTTCTCCAGCTGCAGACCTGCCCCGGCCCCCAGAGACCACCACAGCTGTGGTGACAGCCCCACACGGCCGAGCTCGAGATGCCGTCGGGGAATCCCTGGCTCATGTCCCTCTGGAGACCTTCCTGGAGACCCTGGAATCCCCGGGTGGCAGTGGCAGCGACAGCAATAACACAGGTGAAGCGAGAGAGCCTGCTCTTCCCGCCCTTCCTGCTTCCACCCCACCCAGGCCGTGGGTCCCGGCTCCCCCCAAAGCTGTGCTTCTCATAGACCGTCCGCTGGCCCCTGTGCACAGCACTCAGTAGTTCCGGCTCTTGTAGGCCAGTCCAGCACCTGAGCCCTTCCACCAACCTGGCCTCAGTAGAAATGCTCGCAGAAAGGGGTGCAGAAGGAGGGTCAGAGGCAGGCACTGGGGGCAAGGAGACCTGGTTGTTCCCAGATTTCTTGCTGACTTAGAGAGTGACAGAAAAGTCCTCTCTGCCGCAGTTTACCTGATATGCTTAACTAGTAGGTTGGGCCAGCTCCCTGCCTGCCTTTTTCTAAAATTATTTTGTCCTCACTTTATGTGCAAAACCCCATCAGGATGTTGGATCTCTTCTCTCATTTGTTTGCACCCCCACACCCCCTGTGGCCCTCATACTGTCATCCGTCTCCAGGGGAGGAGGGCGCAGAGCCGGAGGCTGAGGCTGAGCTGGAGCTGGAGCTCTCGCACTACCCCTGGTTCCACGGGACGCTGTCTCGGGTCAAGGCGGCCCAGCTGGTGCTGGCGGGCGGGCCCCGGAGCCACGGCCTCTTTGTGATCCGCCAGAGTGAGACTCGACCTGGGGAGTACGTGCTGACCTTCAACTTCCAGGGCAAGGCCAAGGTAAGTGCACTTGGGGTCAGAGGCTCAGCCACGCTCTGTAGGGGACCGGTGCTGAGGCTGCACCCGCACCCCAGGAGCAGGTTCCGTGAGCTAGGTGTGGCAGGCCTTCCTGTGGGCCAGGTCTGGCCATGCTCACTGAATCACTGCCCTTCCCACATCTCTGTGGGGACCTGTCACCCCAGATGTGGAGGCGTCTCCCCGACCCAGATGAGGAAGCCACCTGTTGGTGGCCGAGCGCTGAGGTGGCCTGGTCCTCCTGAGGGTTTCACTTTGACCCTGTGCATCGGGAACCACACAGACTAGGCTTTGGGGCCTCCGCCCAGAGCCACCTCAGTGCAGGGCTGTGGTCAACCAGGACTTTCCTGTCCCACCCCCTCGCTAATCTCCTGGGGGCGGATCCCCCCAAACAGCACCTCTTTGTCCTGCACCCCTCTGCAGGCGAGGCCTGGGCTCAGGCTGAAGGACTGGGGGCCCTAGTGAGCTGGGCAGAGGGGAGCTGGGGAGCCAGAGGAGGTTCCTGAGCCCACCAGCCGGAGTAGAAGGGGCCCTGGACCTCAGACATGCAGTGGCCGGCATCCCTGGTGTGAGGGCAGCTGGGAGGGAGAGGAGTCCAGGCAGACGCTGCAAAGGGGTGGTGTGCCCTGCGGGGGGCTCTCAGAGAGCACTGTGTGCTGATGCTGATCTAAGGCATAAAAAAATAGGCCAGAAAAGCCAAATAATTGTATGTGTGTGTGTGTGTGTGCGCGCGTACGCAGGGCAGCTACAATGTGGCTAGAGTGGGAGCAGGACCTCAATTCCGCCCCCACCCTATATTTTCTGATAAGGAAAGCGTCCGAGCCCACCCTCCAGGACACGGTGCCTGCTACAGGGGGTAGCCCAGGACTCCTCCTGCAGGCCCACACTGGGGCTCAGAGTTCTAAGCCCCACTGACCACACAGCCCTTCTCCCCCAGCTCCCTGGGCCTCTCTCCTTGGCAGCTCTGGCCCCACCGAGGAGGAAGCAGCACTCCCCCTGGGACACCTCCTTGGAAAGCAGCCACCCTTACCAGTTCCTCTGACAACCAGGCGCTTAACACAGCCCCTGGCAGCCCAAAGTTTACTTCTTGGCCAGCACAGCCCAGGTGGTGTCCCCAGAGGGCCTGCATCTGACTCATACCCACGTCAGAGGCTAGGGTGGTACCAGCCAGGCACGTGGAGCTCTGGTGAGGAGAGGACAGAAGGCACGTCTCCCTCGCAGGACAAGACCAGCCTTGAACTCCCAGGGCTGCTGCCTCGTCAGAGCGGAGTAGAGTGAAATAAGTTGTGGCGGGGTAGAGCCAGAACCCCAGACGCTGGCTCAGCCACCTCCTGGGAGGAAGCCCAGGTTTTACTGAAATTTGTGATGCATGTATCCCTGGCACCCCCAGCTGCCTGGACCTTTGCCCTGAAGACCCTGCCAGGATTTGAGACTGGTGGGACCTCATTATGCTGTTCCTCTGGGGCTTAACACCCCCCCACCACCCCCACCACCACCACCCCCCACTGAATGCCATTGTTCCTAGGATTTGTTCTCCACCTTCTGCCCCTGTCCTACCCCCAGGGCACAATTATTTGGCCTTTGTAGGAAGCCTGGCCAGCTCCCCATTCTGGGCCTGGGCCACGTGCATACCCTAAAGCCTCCTGTCACGTGCATGCCCTAAAGCCTCCTGTCTCCACGGAGGCCCCACTCTTCCTCCTGTGGGGTGCACAGGAGGGCTGAAGCCAGACACCTGTGTGCACTACCTGTGGCTCCTCTTCCTGCAGGGCCCGCCCCATGAGGGCCGGTGTCCCACACTGCAAGCTGAGAGCACTCCTCCCCCGTCAGCTTCTCCCAGGCTAAGCCTATAGAGGACTAGCCTGCCGGGGTGGAGAACCACGCGAAGATGAGTTCTCCTAGCTTTGTGCCCTGTGACTGCCATGCCCTCTCTTTGCCTCGGTTTCCCCATCTCTAATATGAGGGCTGCAGGCCACAGCTTCTAGGGCTTTTGAAGGGTTAGAGCTGGTGGCTGGGAAGGGCATGATACGGGTTCTCCAGGGGCAGGGACAAATGCTCGCTTCCTTCAGTCCTGACCTGGCTCTGTTGCCCTCATGACTACCCCCCAAGTTGGGGCTCACATGGCAGGGGCCACAGTACTGATGCAACCCCATATGGCCTGTGTGGTATTTGGCCCTCCCACCCCAAAGGATTTACCAGGTAGATGACCAGTCCAGGACTCCCCACTGACCATGTCCACCTGCGCCCACAGCACCTGCGCCTGTCCCTGAACGACCATGGGCAGTGCCATGTGCAGCACCTGTGGTTCCAGTCTGTGCGTGACATGCTCCGCCACTTCCACACGCATCCCATCCCGCTGGAGTCGGGGGGCTCTGCCGACATCACCTTGCGCAGCTATGTGCGGGCTCAGGTCCCCCCACCTGGTAAGACTTCCCAGTGGGATGGCTCAAGAAGACAGGTAGGCGGTGGGGGAAGGGAGTCTGGGCAGCAGCCCAGTAGGGATCCCAGGTGGGATGAGGCAGGGCCAGGGCACCTGCAAGGGATCCAGGTGTCAGAGGGGCTGGAGATTACCAGTCCCCCAGGGAGGCCTATGTGAGTCCTGGTTGGGGGAGGGGCACTGGGACGGTGGGGCCCAACACAGCTGTTGGAAGGGTGCCAGCATCCCGCACATGGATTGAGCGCCATCTGTTTGCATTGGGACTATGCCCATGAGTTAGTTATCCGGGGATGTGGGCTGAACCAGGATAGCAAAATTCAGGTCTTGGCTCCCTTGTGAACGTAGATCACCCTGTTCCTCTGGGTCTCCGCGTCTCTGCCTGACATGCTTGGACAGGGGAAGGTGGGGGTGAAGGTGTCCAGGCTCAGCACTGACCTGCCTGGTGTCCCTTTGCAGACCCTGGACCTTCGCCCAGTGCCGCGCCCGCGCCCCCAGCCTGCTGGAGCGAGCCCGCGGGCCAGCACTACTTCTCCAGCCTCTCGGCGGCTGCCTGTCCGCCCGCCTCGCCATCGGAGGCTGGTGGCGCCTCATCCTCCTCCGCCTCGTCCTCCTCTGCGGTGTCGGTGCCTGGGGTCTTCCGCGCCCCGGATGGGCCACTCAGCGTGCGTAGCCGCAGCAACAGTGCAGAGCGCCTGCTGGAGGCAGCGGCTGGTGGCGCCGAGGAGCTCCCAGAGGCTGGGCCTGGCGAGGGCGCGCGGGGTCGAACGCGCGCGGTGGAGAACCAGTACTCCTTCTACTAGCTCGAGCCAAGGCCTGGGGCCACCGGCCTGCCCTGCGACCGCCCACGTGTCTGTCGGTCCAGCGAACCCTGCTGGTCCTAGCCTGGCGCTGGGTGGGAAAAGCAAAGCTCTTCAGTGAAGACATAAATGTTATTAAAGAGCCTGTTTTAGGGACTGCACCCAGCTCTCCTGTCCTTTCTTCTGGCTGGCCTGGGCAAGCAAGGAAGGCAGCGCCTTGGAGCCCACTGACCTGGTACCTGCCTGGACTAGCATCCTCCCCTTCCCCCCCACCCTGCACAGCCCAGCCCGGCCCTGCCCCTCAGCTCTGTCTTAGAAGCCAAACTCCCCATTGGGCAAGGAGACCACTGGCAGTGCCTGCATGGGGCAGAGATAAAGTGCTGGACCCAGAGCGGGGGCACAGGGAGTCTCGGAGGTGTAGGGATTGGGCTGAAGCCCAATCTGGGCGGCTGGAGCCCCTCTGTGCTCTTATTCCCACTCCCTGGCGATTTGGAGTCTATGCCAGGCCACTGCAGGCCATCATCCTGCCCTGACCGGCCGAGGAAGGTGTGGGATGAGGCTCTGGCTGGGGAGAGGGCACCGGGGCTGGTAAGATCTCGCTGCCTCTGCCTCTGCCTCTCAGTCAGCTGGAGTCTCCCCGCAGATATGCCCCCACCGAAGACAGCTGAACCCCCGGATCACCGTCAAGCCCAAGGCTTCACCCTTGCTCCAGCCATGGGTTGCCCCATGGAAGTGTTACAGGGCAGGGAGAGGGGCCCTCCAGGATTTTTAAACCTGCCCTCTCTAAATGGGTTTTGCTATTTGCTGCATTAAGATAAATATATAAGGCTTTTAATGCAAAGGAACTTTAATATAATTAGGAAATAATATAGAAAAGACAAAGAAGATAGTTACTAAGTTAAGCATTTAAAGTTACCCATTTCCTTGAGGGTAAAAGTTTAGCTAAATAGGATTGGCCCAAAGCAAAGCTTAAAAGCCTGCCACAAGTTTAAAGGACTTTTTAGTGGAGACCTATAGAAAAGGGTTAGAAAGAGTTAGACAAATTTGGGAGGAAAAGAGTAAAATTAAAATTAAGATAAAAGTTGCTATTATTAAGCTTTTTATGGGTTTCTCGCCCACATCTGTTTTAATAGTTTAAGACTAAGAAGTAACTTTTTTATATGTCTCTGCTTTACGTGCTTTTTTTCTACATTTTTTTGCTGCTTTTTATTTTGCTTTTTATTCCCTCCCTTCCTTCTGTCCTTCTATCTTTTTTTTTTAGTATTTTTTAAAATCCCTGCTCAGCTCTACCTTACTTAGGGCAAGACTGGGATTTTAAAACTTCCCCTTTTCTTGGGGACCACCCTGTCACAGAAGGGCTCCCAGTGACCTCACAGGAGGAGCTGGGACAGACTCAAGTGCGCCATCCCCAGGCTCTCCCGCCCTGCCTCCTGGCAGTCAGGCTCCGAGAAGGTCTCTTTATCTGCTCGGTGAGCAAAGTGGGACTCTGGGCATGGAAATGGCAAAGGGCACTGAAGCTGCCACATTTGCCGAGTTGGGGGCCCAGAGTATGAGAAAGTGGGAGAGGGTCTGTGCCTGCCATAAGGATGGCAGCCGCGAGGTGTCCCAAGGATGACATGAATTCGGACACCAGCAGAGGTGATGGCTCAAAGGCCCAGCAGCAGGTGGTCAAGTGAAAAGGGACTCTTTCCTCGTGATGGCCACCAGGTCGAAAACCGCAGGCTTTTCACACAAAGTGGTGCTTCCAGAAAGCCCAGACTTTGTAGGACCCTGAGGGAACCACCGCCATGGCAAGATGGCGGCAGCCATCTTTTCAGGGTGGTTTCCTTTGACCTCAGTAAGCTCTGTGGTAGGCCAGGCCCATAGGGTGGCTGGGTGGGCAGCCAGGCAGGCCCATCACAGGGTCTTGGGCAGCCAGAGAGGAAGAGCTGTGCCCTGGGGCAGAGCCATGGGGCAGGCTGCAGCTGCGAGGGCAGAAGGGGCAGGGAGCGGGAGTTGAGCGCAGCCAGTCAGAAATGAAGGGCATTAAGGAGCCAGAGCCGGTTTGAAATTGGAGCTGAGGTGATAAGTTTTGTGTTTTAGCCAGGTCATCCTGGAGCAGAGAGGGCATGACCGGGGCAAAATGAAGCTGGGGACCAGAAAGCTCCCATAAGCCAGGATGAGAGGTGCTGATCAGAGCTGGGCCAGATAAAGAGGAAGGGAGCTCGGAGGGAGGGGAGATCACCAGTAGAGAGACCAGGAGCCATGAGTGGAGGGTGCTTGGGGGATCTCCAGCCTGAGGCTTGGAGGACAGTCGGGCCGTGCTGCATATACTGGGATCGCTCCACCTGAAAGGGGCTGTCGAAAAGACGGAACCCAACGCCCACGCCCAGGAGAGGAGGAGGAAACACCTTGCTGTCTCCGTGAGGGCTCCCGGTCTCTGGTCTGGGAACGCACCATCCGACTCGTTGCGGAATCTCCCAGCTCTCCCTCAGGTAAGAGCTGGGCTGGGGGGGTCTCCCTCCATGAGCCACAGAAGGACACCCAAAGTCTCCAAGGTGAGGAACTCACCCTGGAGAACTGACCACGGCCACTGATATGCTCTCCTGGGAGGGGGACCCAACCCATAGTGACGTCCAAGTGCAGAGAGTGCACATGCCCTTGACCAAGGGTCACCTGGCCTCAGAGGGCTCCAGGGTAAAGCAAAGGTGCGGAGCCCCATAGGAGGCGCCCAGCCCCAGCCCATGGAGTGGGCTTCCCTTCCTGAGCGGCCCCCCAGCCAGAGCAAGAAGTGGGGAGAGGCTCTGTGGGCCACCTCCAGACGCGAAACTGAACTTGCTCCAAGGACACACTGTTGCTGTGGAAATCCAGGTACCTGTGCCAGCAGGGGGTGGAGAAAGGTGCCCATACCTGTGCTGGCCCCATTAAAATGGAAAGCCAGGTGTTTTCAGGCCCTAAAAGTGTGCATTTCCTTCAGAAATGTCATTCGTGTAGCAGCGATGGTTCACAGAATACTTCCCTCTAGTGGCTGTGTCTAGCTCAGCCAAGTTTGAGCCCCTTTGGGTGGAAGTAAAATTCCTAGAGGGGTCCTTACATGCTTGGTATTAAGGGGCCACAAAGCTGCGCATTAATGTAAACTTTGAGTAATGAATCTCACCTGCTTCCCAAAATTTGTGAAGAAAGGAAAAGACATGCATCTGGGCCACCTATGTTTTTCAGGTGGGAAGTTTTCTGCAGTGCCCCCGCAAAATGCCAGGGATTTGGAATAATTTTTGTGCCCAGACCCCTTGGCTGTCTGGTAAAGCCCAGGGACCCTTAGTCAGAGTAATATTTGAAACTGGTGAAATGATAGGCCTCCGTGGTGGCACAGGGGCTAAAGTCTCAGCACTATCAAGCTATCGGGAGCCACCACAGTCCAAGTTTGATCCCAGGCCAGGGAGGGGACCCACATGGCACAGCAGACTCTCCTGTCTAGCCTGCTGCTCCCCTCAGCACCCTATTTCAATAGATTCACCTGTTTTGCCCCCACTCTGTCTCTGGTGAATCCTCTCACTGCCCCCACCTCTGGCCTGTACCCCAGTTCTTGTATGTGTAAGTAAAATAAATCTTTAAAAATAAGTAAATAATAAAGCTGGTGAAGTGAAATATATAGACTTGCAAAGGAAAGCAATTATCCCGAAAGTCAAAATATCGAATACAATCCAAAAAAGTAATCAAAATATTTTTAATTTGTGATATGTTAATAATATACATGCTTCTTAACGCTAAATCACAAATTCTAACAGCACCTCTGATAACTACAGTAATTTCAAAGTATGATGAGTGTAAATGATATCTCAAAATTTCTGCAGCAACCAGGGCCTTCCCCTGGTGGCACAGTGGGTTAAGCAACGCACTGTGAAGCAAACCGCAGCCACTGCAGCATGAGTTCGATCCCTGCCGCCAGCCAGGGAGGTGACCCACATGGTGTGGCAGACCTCTCCTGCCTTGCCAGCTGCTCCCCTCAGCAGTGTATTTCAGTCGGTCTGCCTGTTCTGCTCCCCACTCTGTCTCTGGTGGATCCTCTCACCCCAAGCACTTCTGGTCTGTACCCTAGTTCTTAATATGAGTAAAAAAATAAATCTTAAAAAAAAAAAGTTCGGCAGCAACCAAGATAGGAAAATATCCTTGATTATTATTGGCGGCGGTGACAATACTGCTAATACTTGGTTTCTTCTTAAATGATAGACATGTAATTTTTCATTAGAAATCAATGAAAATAAAGCTAGAGTTTTTAATCTCTTTAAAGTTAATGAACATACTAAATGGTTTAACCATGAAACCCTCCCATGATTAACAATCCAGCTCTCATGTTCAGAAATGGCACAGAGACAACAGTGTGTTTGGGAACCAGATGCCCTCCATCAAAATAAAAGCCTGTGTTGGTCCCCGCTCTGACAGTCAGTTTGTCACCTAAATTAACTTCTTGGTTTCTACTTTAACATGATCAAGAGCCCTCACCTTGCAAAACAAACTAGGCAAGGACCCAGGACTTAAAAGTGAAAGGAGGTTTGTGTGGCCCCTGGAAAATGATCTCTCATTGCCCTTATTCCCCCTATTTGGGACTGGGTAGAAAGAACTAATAAAAAGAAAAAAAAAACAACAAAGGTTTTTATGCCCATGTGGATTTGTTATATGCCCATGGGATTAGCCCATGTATTATAACTTTCATCTTGGGGGTCTATAAGTTGGACAGATGTTTTGTTAACCAAACGATATCAAAAACTAATTGAGCTGTAAAGGACACCATCAAATTCATAGAAAGTAGATGAGAGGTTACCAGGGACATGGTATGAGAGTGGGCATGAGAGTGGTCTTTCCCTTAGGGGAAGACTAGAATTTCTTTTTCTTTTTCAGTGACAGACTTATAGACTTATATGTTATAAATCATATTCCAGAATATTAAGACTAGAAATAAACCCCATGGTCAACATTTATACATGCCACATGTATTCAACTCAAATATTAGATCACATTAGTTCTTCTAAAGTTTAAATGAAACAGCAGCTGGATAAAAGGACAAAGGTTCTAGACTTCTGTTTCAGTCAAGATAGTCCAAGGGGTAACATGGACCAGATCTGCTCTCTGTCCTGAAACAGTGACATTCAAACCATCAGATAGTGAAGAGCAGTGACGTCTGAGCAGCTGGGACAGACCAGGTGAGCCTGGTGAGCAGGTTGCATAGCCAGAGTGGAAAACCTCCAAATTCAGAGGTCATTGGTTAGAATGTGAGTCAGGGTTGTGCCTCAGTGATGAAGACAAACAGCCCAAGGTCATAGACAAACAGCCCAAGGTCCGCATAACAAAATTTAAAAGCAAGACCTGAAAGGAACAAAACTCAATATAAAAATAACCAATGTCCAACAAGTTAAAAGTCACAAGATCTAACATCCAATTAAAAATTATCACTCATAAAGAAAAAATATCTCTCCTAATAAAGAGAAAAATCAGCCGACCAAAAGTGACCCATAAATGACACTGCTGATAGAATTAGTAGATAAGAACATTAAAACACTTGTAACGATACTCCATATGTTCAAGAAGCTAGGGGAAGGGTTAATTTTGACAAGTAGAAATGTGGACAATATAGTAACTCAAATCAGCTCTAGAAATAAAAACTAAACGACTGAGAAGAAAAGTACCCAAGATCCTATTCATGCAGGTTAGGCATTGCAGAAGACGAACAGTGAGCTTGGAGGAATAGCAATGAAACTATTCAGAGGAAACTCAGAGGAAAAGACTGAATGCAAACAAACAGACCAGATACAAAGGGAGAAATGTGGTGTGATTACACTCATGGAGTATGTAGGAGAAGCAAATACATAGAGATAGAAAGTAGAGAAGAGGTTACCTGGGGCTGGGGGGAGGGAGGAATCGGGAATTAGTGCTTAATGGTTGCAGAGTTTCTGTTTGGGATGATGAAAAGGTTTGGGGAATGGATAGCAGTGTAAGTTGCAACATCATGAATATAATTAACGCCCCTGAATTGTACACTTAAAGACAGTTAAAATGGTAAATGTTATAATAAAATAAGTAAAATTCCAGAAGAGAAGTTATTTTCAAAGCAAGTAGAGTATCAGTGAACTGTGTAGCTGCTTTTGCCAGCTAACTATATACGTAACCAGAGCCCCCACTAGAGGAGAGAGAAGGGAGCCAAAAAACCTGAAGAAATAATAGTGAAAATTTTTCCAGATTTGATGCAAACTGTAAACCAATCAATCCAAGGGACTCAACAAATCTAAACTGCAAGACAGAAAATTATATCAAGACCCATCTTAATCAAATTGCATCAAGTCATTGATAAAAAGAAACTCTTAAATGCAGAAGAGACATGTTAGGTACACAGGAACAAAAATAAGATGGAAACAACCTGAGCATCCATCAGTAAAAATGAACAAGCAAGAGATGGTCCATACATACAATGGAATATTACTCAGCCAAAAAAAGGAATGAAATGCTGACACCTGCCACAACACAAATGAACTTGGAAGCATGCTAAGTGAAATAAAGCAGACACGAAAGGACAAGTGTGAGGTGCCTCAAATAGGTAAATGTGTTAATTTCATAGACTGAAAGTAGGTGTAGGGGGTGGCAAGGAATGACGTTATTGTTCAATGGTTCACAGTTTATACTGGTGATAATAAGAAATTTGGGCTAAAAATACCTTTGATGGGTAAGCAACATTGTGAATACACTTAATGACTGCATATTTACTTACAAATGGTTAAGATGATAACTATTATGTATATTTTATGGTTTTTAAAAGAGACCAATTAAAAACTTTTTCAGATGTGCAAAAGCTGGAAGAATTTTTCACCTACAGTTCTACACTACACAAAATGGTAAAGAACGCTGCAGCAAGCAGAAGGAGAATGCTAGTTGGAGACCTGGATCTACCCAAAGGAATGACAAAGGACACCAAAAAAGGTAATTATATAAATAGAAACACTTTTTTCCTACTCTAAGCTCTTTAAAAGATAATCAGCTGTTCAAAGCAAATATAATGCCACATGGGGAGATAGTAACATGGAGAAGTAAAATGTATGACAACAGTACGTTGAGTGGGGGTACAGGATGGAGTACACTGCTGTCACATTCTTTAATATATGTGATGGGATAGAATGTCACCTGAAGGCTGGTTGTAATGTGTTAAAACCCTAAAACAACCCCTAAAGTAACAGAACAGTTCTATCTAATAAGCCAAGAGAGGAAATAAGATAGAATAATAGTGAATACTCATTTATCCAAAAGAAGGCAGAAAAAGGTGAAAAAAGAGCAAAGGAGATGGAACAAATAGAAAATGGTAGATTTAAACCCAATTATGTTGGTAGTCACTTTACACATTAGTGGCTAAGCACCCCAAATAAAAGGCAGAGGTTGTCAGATTAGACAAAGTCATATACTGCCTGTAAGAAAATCACTTTAAATATAAAGGCACAAATAGATTAAAGATGTAAGAGAAGAAAAGATGCCATGCTATGACTAATCAGGAAGCTGAAGTAGCAATGTTAATATCTGATAAAATAGATTTCAGAGCAAAAACTATTATCAGTTAATCAAGAGGACATATCGATTCTAAACATTTAGAGACCTAATAATAGAGATTCAATATGCGTAAAACAGAAACTGACAGCAGAGAAGAAGAAACAGGCAAATAATACTCTATAATCAGAGTTTAGTGGCACTCAATGATTCATAGAACAACAGACTGAAAATCAGGAGACTTGAAAAACGCTATCAGTCAACTTGAGCTGGTTGACACAGGATACTCCACTTGACAACAAAGGAAGATAGTTTTCTCCAGTGGTCATTGAACATTTACCAAGACAGATCATTTTCTGAGCCATAAAACAAGCATCGACATTTGAAAGGATTCAAGTCATACGCAATGACCACATGAAATTAAAGCAGAAATCAAGAAGAACATGAAATTAAAGCAGAAATCAAGAAGACCCTTGGAAAAAAAATTCCCAAACGTTCGGAAGTTAAATAACATACTTCTAAATAGATCGAAGAATAAATCAAAAAGAAAATTAAAGAGTATTTTCAACCGAACGAAAGTTAAAGGACGCCATACTAGAAGATGTGGAATGCTGTTAAAATATTAATTTGGGAGAATAATGAATGATACAGATCAGAGAGAAAATAAATAGAAAAAACAGTGAAACCAAAACTTAGTTCTTTGAGGAGACCAGTAAAATTGATAAACCTCTATTCAAAGTGATGTGGGAAAAAGGGAATTTATGCAGATTACCAAAATCAAACATAGGAGTTATAGCGCTACAGACTACAGATAGCAAAAGGGTAGTACGGAAAATAACTTTATGCCAATAAACTCAACAATGAATTGGACAAATTCCTTGAAAGACTCAAATTACCAAGGCTCATTCAAAGAAATAAACAACCTCAGTAATCTGTATCTATTAAAGAAGTTGAACTTTTAGTTAAAAACCTTCCTGCAAAGATCACAGGTCCAAATGGATTAACTGGTAAATTTGAGCAAACATCTAATAACTCTTGGCCAAAGATGTGTGGATGGCGAATAATATGCATTTACAGTAAGCTGCATGTTTATAGTGTATAATTAGACAAGTTTAACATACGTAAATCATTAGCACAGCTCAGATAACAAAGATCCCTGTGATTCACTAGGAAAACACAAACCACGAGATGCCACTGCACACCTGTTACGATGTCTAAAATGTAAAAGGTTGACTACAGCAGTTGTTGGTGAGGATGTGGGAGAGCTGGAATCTCATCTCAGTTTATGGAGTATAAACTGTCTAAAGCACTTTGAAAACAGTTTGGTGATGACTTTTGAACAAAATTAAAAAGATAAATATCATTCCCTCCCTTTTTAAATCAAGATACATGAAAGCATAAGTCCATGCAAAGACTTGCACAGAAAAATTCACAGTATCTTTGTACAAATAACCAAAACCTGGAAGCAGCCCAAATGTACATCAGCAGTTGGGTAGGTAAATTATGCTGTATCCAAGCAATGGAATACCACTCATTGATGAGAAGTGAACAGCTAATATACATAACAACTTGGGCGAATCTCAAAATAATTATCCTGAGCGAAAGTAGCCAAAGAAGAGAGTAATTACTGTATTATTTCTTTCCCATAAAATTCTAGAAAATGTAATCTGTTGTGCTAGAAAGCAGATCAGAGGTTTAGAGTAGAGAGGGGCAAACAGAATTCCTTACATGAGGTATAAAGAAACTATTGGGGACAGTGTTTGTCTTCATTATCTAACTAGAGCTAGTGGTTTACGTATGTTAAACTTATCAAATTATACACTAAACATGCAGTTTATTGTACATGAATCTTAATAAAGCTGCTTAAAAATGAAATTATGAAACAACAAGGGGATTATGGATATTCTATTATAATATTCTTGGAGATGATCCAGTTTTGTTTTAGAAAATTAAAGCTTCCAGTGTTTTAAATAACGTTGTTATTTAAATACATGATTTGGTATAATACATGAAAGCAAAGTACATAAAATTTGGAAAAAGGATGTTACATATTTTAGAAAAAAAGATTCCATCTCGGAAAAGAGGAGAAAACAAATTTAATAACTTCTATCAGTATAAGGAAAAGCTTACTAAATTGTAATTAGATATAAGATACTTATCTAACTGCATGATCATTTTTGTTTTTACATAAAAGCTAATTTTTTCTGTTCCATCCTCCTGCAAAGCCCTCAGTACTCATGTGAAATCATAAAAACTTGCATCCCAGTGGCCCAAATTTTTGTCTCTAGTACAGTATTTGAATATTCCATGTTGGGTGAAATGTTCTATAAATGTCAATTAGGTCAAGTTATTGAGAGTATTGTACAAACCTATATCCTCATTAATGTTTTTGACTACTGTTTTTAAATCAGTTGCTGAGTGAGCAGTGCTAAAATATCTAAATGTGATTGGGGGCTTGCCTGCTTCTCCTTTCAGTTCTGCCAGTTTTTTCCCCTTGTACTTTGAAGTACTGATATTAGACCCAAACACATTTAGGATTGTAATGTCGTTCTGTAAATTCGCTCTCTTATCTTTGAGAAATGGCCCTCCTATAACTGGGAGTACTCTTGTCTTACCCCTCCTTTGCTATTAATATCACCACCCCCATTTTCTTACAGGTGGTATTTGTATTTGATGATTTTTTGGATCCTTGTATTTTCAGTATCTCTGTGTCTTTATTCTTAAGGAATGCTGCTGGCTGCTGGGAGTTTTGTCCTGTAACTTTTCTTTTTTGGCAGTAACACTGGTCTACAAGTGTTGCTTGTTTTGTTTTTGTTTTTAAGATTTATTTTTATTTATACACACAAGAGCTGGCATGCAGGCCAGAAGTTTGGGGGTGACAGGAGTCACCAGAGACAGAGTGGGGAACAGAACAGGTAGATTGACTGAAGTATGCTGCTGAAGGGAGCAGCAGGCAAGACAGGAGAGGTCCGCTGTGCCATGTGGGCACATGGTACCATGTGTCCACTTTTTGGCTATTGTGAATAATGCTGTTATGCAGACTGGTATACAAGTGTCTGTTTCTGCTTTCAATTCCTGTGTGTGTATAAAACCATATATATGTGTGTGTGTATGTATGTGTATATATATATATATATAAAACCAGAAGTAGAATTTCTGGATCTATATTTAATTGTATTTTAATACTTTGAGGAACTGTGTATTCCATATCTTTTTAAGATTTCCATTCATTTACCCATTCCAGGTTCTTCCTTCCTTCCTAAAGGTACACATTAGTGTTTGGGATTATTTTTCTCCAGTCTGGAGGACTCATAATACAGGTCTGATGGAGATAAAAATCTCTTAGCTTTTGTTTATCCAAAACATTTTCCTATAATTTTCAAAGAATATTTCCACTTCACCTAAATTGCTAGTTTAGCAGCTTTTTTCCTTTCTGAACTTTAAAGATGTTTTTCTGTTTCTTCCACCTTCTATAATCACTCTGAAGAAGAAAGCTACTATTCTTACCATGCCACTGAATTTAATGTGGCTTTGTCCTCTGTTTTAGAGGGATTTTTAGATTTGTTTTCTCTATTTATGCATACAAGACTGGGGTATAGGTCAGAGGTGTGGGGAGTGGGGTGATATGTATGAGAAGATTCACCAGAGACATAGCGGGGAACAGAACAGGTGGGTCTACTGAAATACACTGCTGAGGGGAGTAGAGGTGAGACAGGAGAGGTCTGCTGTGCCATGTGGGTCAGCAGCCTGGCCGGGGATCAAACTCATGCCTGGTGGTTTGAGTGGCTGGTGATAGCCTGATAATGCAGAGACTCCCAGCAGGGAGGCCCCTGTTTTAGAGCTCTGTCTTTATAACTTTGGTTTTCAGAAGTTTGTGGTTTGCTTAAGTATGGGATTCACTGTATTTATCCTGCTTAGGTTTTCCTGAGTTTCTTGAATATGTGGATTTGTGTCTTTCATCAGTTTTAGAAATTCCTCCAACATTATCTCTTCAAATATTACATTTTACTCTTTCTTCTCCTGCTGGGTCTGATTTCCAACATAGTCTTTACTCTAGATCCCAAGGATGGAAACCTCTTCAGGTACTGCCGTGAAGCACTGTCTTGGTGCTATGTTTCACTGGTTTCCCTGAGCCTGTTACTCTTTGCTTGAGTTTTCTAGAGCAGTAAAGAAAAGCCAGTCATCTCCACAATTCATATAATTGTCATTGTCTCCGTGTCCTTCAAGACCTAAGGCTACAACATAAGTCAGTACTTCCCAATCCACCAGATTCTTGGCAACCAGATCCTATAGCAGAAAAGCAGAGCCATGGGCCTTGAGGCAGCAACTCTCAGTGTATATGGGGAACCCAAAGAGATGTGGGTTGTGGCATCAGTATCATCTATAAAGGCAATTGGTCAATGAGGAAAACTCTTTAGAGGAAAACACCAGCTAATAAATGCATAAGCAATGATAAAATTAGAAATTCAACATTTGTGCAGAACTCAGTGAAATACTGGCTTCAGGAACAACTATTTCAGGCTGCAAAAACCACTGGGTAAGGCTTTGAAGCTTTATATAATGGATGGATTAGACAGCTAACTTCTAGCCACTGGTCAACCCTAACGTGACTGGTAATAGGACAGCCAGTCATGATGGGGATGCAGACATAAGATGATGGAGAAAACATAGCTCCTCTGTTTAAGCAAACAACAACCAACCAAAATGGAATCCAAAATTAATCAAGGCTCCAGATCTACAAATTTACTGCCACTGCTACTGCTGCTGCTGCTGCTGCTACTACTACTACAGTTAATAATAACAAAGGGATAGATGAACATGTTAAAGGATGCTTAAGAAGTGCATTTGACCAGATCCTGCTCTAAGAAATTGCTAAGAAAAACAACTGTTTCTTCAACAAATGCTTATCATAAAAAAATAAACATGGGAGAGAAATTGATGGAGGAGACATAGGCAATAAGTGTAATCATACAACAATAAAAAATCATTTCTGAGACAACGGGGGAAATTAGAGCTTTGACTGGGTTTTAGGTGATATTAAGAACTTGTTAATTGTGTTAGGATGGTAGGTATCATGGATTTTTTAAAAAGATTCTTACTTAATAGGGATACTTCCAGAAGTATTGTCAGATGAGATAATATGATGTTCAAAGTTTGCTTTACAGTACCCCAGTAGGCAGGGGACAAAGACAAAACAAAGTGTCAACCATTGTTGAAGTAGGTAATGAGTACCTGAAAATTATTGGGTATTCTCTCTCCTTTGGGCTGCTTTTTATATACATAATTGAACTGTTTCAAAAGCAGGGCTTTGATAGTGAAGGAAAGGAGAGTACCTGGAGAAGGATGAGATGGGGCACACATCCATGTGAAAGAGAGAGGGAGAGAGAGAACACCAGCAAGAGAAGAAAGTGCCGGGGAAGGGTCTGGGAAATAGGATGCAGACTCCAGATGGCAGACTTGGCCACAGCAAGGGTGACAATTATATTCTAGCTTCTACTCACTGAATTCCAGCTTGTGTCCTATCCACACATTTGATCTTAATTGGCCTTTACCACCATTCTATGAGATGAATGTAGTTATTTCTCCTTTAGAGATAAGAAATTAAGGCTCAAGAAATCGATCCCAATGACTCACTTGAGGTCAAATCTGTAAATAACAGACCCAGAATTTTAACCCAAGTTGTACTTCAAGCCTGTGGTCTTTATAACTATGAGGCAGGATGGAAGAGGGGATGGTGAAATGGTAACCACTGAAGGGGAGGGAGGGGGCAGCAGATGCAGCCTTCCTGTCTACTGACCTCTTTTCCTTGGGGAGTTGGGCTAGAGACTCTTAAGGACACGTCACAGCCCTGCTGACCACCCTGGGGCTGCCCGGGAACTGAAGAGGAGTCAGTCACATTCCTGGTCCAACGTTAACTGGGCCAGCAGTGAGGCAGAGGTGTCCCCACAGTGAAATTAATCAGGGAGAATTATCAGGCCCCTTGCATGCCCCCCTCCTGCTCTGCGGCGCCTTCAGGAAGCATAGGTGCAAATCCAGAGAGTGTGAGTTGACTCAAGCTGCATGTGAGTCAGCAAAGGGTGGAAGGCTTCCAAATAAAGCTCATGCCAACTCAGCTGCTCCCTAGAGCCCCAGTAAGGGGAGGCGATGTCCAAGCCTGCCCTTGTCACACTGTGCCCTGGATGCATCTGAACTTCTGCTCTCCCCTTGGTTCTGTCTTGCCTCTGAGTACCTATGAAGTGAAATGAGGCCAGAGGAGGAGCTGAGGCATGGCTGAGTGTTGTGGGGGACTTGGGCAGTGGAGAAAAGAGGGGTGGGACAAGCTTCAGGGAGGAAGCAAGATACAGAGCATCAGGCACTTAGAGCCACAGATCTGGGTAGCTTCTGGCATTCTAGCATAGTAAGAAGAGCATTGACTTTGAAGTCAAACTATGCCAGAATCCCAGCCCCATCCTATGCCACCTCGGGCAGCTTATGTAACCTTTCTGACCCTGCCTGTTTCCTTTAGCTGAAAGAAAAATGGAGATTGAAAAATAGCATCTACTACTAAGATTTTCATTCCTGGCGATGGCACATTTAGTAACTCCAATCAACCTCTCCACTTGAGGAAATTAGAAAAGCTGGTCAAAATTGTTTTTTAATCCGCCTGAAGCCTTGGTGTGTTAAGGAGGTGGGAATGAACTATGAGGTGAAGATCTGGGAGAAGCTAGGAATCTGGTGAGGTAAGCCAAGCATTTCAGGTTGCAGATGGCTGAATGTCTGAGAGCCTGAGCAGCCTGTGACCACAGCCTTCTGGGCTAGGGAACAGTTATTTGAATATAGGACCTGCACGATAGGGGTCCTCAGCAAAGGTTCTGTGGTTTGCAGTGAAACCACAAAAAAGCTGCATCCCAGCAATCAAAACGAGTCAGAAATAAACCCTCACATGGACTCAAGTCCAGACTGCAATCATCTCATTTCCTGGAATTGAATTAAGGTGATCATGGGCTGTTAGGAGTCTCAGGCGGTAGCAATGTGTATACTGACAGAAGCAAATTTAAAACATCTCTGGAGGTAGTTAACATAATTCTAAATACCATTAAAAATAATTACACACACTAGGAAACAAGATATCACGGGGAAAATCTAGAAGAAACAACAAATAGTAGAAATAGATCCACAGAGCTTCCAGATATTGGAATTATCAGTATACAAAAGAATGTAATATGTTTATTATGTACAGTGAGATCGAGAACATCAGCAAAGAACTGGAAATTACAGGACATAACAAATTTGAAGACTAACCAAGCAGAAAATTTACAACCAAAGGAAAAAAACCCACCCAAACCAGTAAGTTAAACTGAGAATTAAAACAGGGAGAAACAGAAGTATAGAAAACACAAAAGCAAAAATACAGTGTATGGAGAAATCAAGCTATGATACACCCCTAGCATAATGAAACAGGAATTACAAAAGCAGTGAAAAGAGAGAATGGAACAGAAGCAGCGGCTGAAAAGATGACTGAGAGAACAATGAGTGCTGTCAAGAAGCTCACACAGCATGAAGGTGCTCTAGGTCTTTGCAGCTTCCTGAGGACAGTACAACCGCCATTTAAGCTTAGACTGTGATAAATCTATTATATATTGCAATCTGTAGGGCAACCACTAAAAGAATGACTAGACTAACAGAGGAGAGAAAATGAAGTGAAAAAACTTAAACAATCAAAAATTAAGTTAGAGGGGCCTCCCTGGTGGCACAGTGGGTTAAGCAAACCGCAGCCACTGCAGCACGAGTTCGATCCCTACCGCCGGCCAGGGAGGGGCCCCACATGGCGCAGCAGCCCTCTCCTGCCTCGCCCCTGCTGCCCTCAGCAGTGTGTTTCAGTCAGTCTGCCTGTTCTGCTCCCCGCTCTGGTGAATCCTCTCATCTCCAGCGAGACTGGCCTGTACTCCAGCTCTTGTATGCATAAATAAATTAAACTTTTTAAAAAAATTAAGTTAGAAAAAAATTAAAAACAAAGAAAGAAATGTAGAACTCTAAAGACAAATAGAAATTACATAGTGAAATAATAAATTTTAAATCAATTTGTTGAAAATTTTCCAATTAAAAGAAAAATGTTATTAATCTATATGTAGTATAGAACATTAAGCAGGTAATGACATAGTAACATATAATATATATATATATTAATCTTTATATACTGGTAATATAAATCACAGTGATACAGCAAGATTAAAAATAAAAAGACCAAAAGGAAATAAATTATAAACAAACAAAGGACATTGCTGACAATCAAAAGCAAGTTGAATCAGGGAGAGGACACTAAGGTGAAAACTAATCCTTAAGACAAAGAGTAATTCATCACAATAAAGAATTAAATCCATCAGGAAGATAAAGTGATTCTAAATTTATATGCAACTGATCACATTATCTTAAAAATAAATAAAGCAAAACTTTTGCCAGAGCTGCAAAGGAGAAATAGCTAACTCTAAAAATAGTAGGAGATCTTAACACACTTTTTAACAGAAATGATAGAACAGTCGGAAAAATAATTAGTAAGGATATGGATTTGAACAACCTAAAGTCATAGATATATTTAGTCACAGGGATGTGCTGGAGCTGGTTTGTATCCACTCACGAGAGCTGGTTTTTACATTTTCGAGAATTTCGTGAGACAGCTGCTACCACGTTGGTGGCTTGACACTGACCATGGCAGGCAAAGGCTTCAAAGCAGAATTTTATTTCTTCTCCTTCCCCCCACCCCCCTGCCAGGAAGCCAGTTGTTAAACACTCATAAGCAAGATCACTGCCCAAGGGAATCTGTGTCTAATTGCAGATTGTTAAAGTATGGATGAAACATTTACAACAGTTTTATACCAGTCCATAAAGTAGTCTTACCAGATTTCAGAAGCTTGAAATGATCAGAGCAAATTCTCTGACCTCAATTCAAGTAACGTAGAAGTCAATAATGAAAAGATAGATAAATCCCTATGTATTTGGAAATTTTAAAATACAGCTATACAGAAAGCAGAGCTGAGACGAAAGCTTGCATACAGGCACTTTATAGTACGGTGGTGCAGGGAACAGGAGACCCCATGGAGAAGATGGGGAGAAGGAAGAGGGGGAAAGCCAGGGGAGCGCTGCTCATTGTGTGCAGCAGGGCCCTCTAAGGTGCAAGAAGCAGAAAAAGGGGGTAGTGATCCACTGTTCTTGTTCCCGGCTGCTTGAGTGGCCGTGTGCTCCCTTGCACTTCCAGATTTGGGAATACTTGACCGCCCAGCCATCCCTGAGGTCAAAAGCAAGATATGCGATCGTACTAAGGCCAGATGCCCCAGGTGATGCCCCTGTGAAGCTGGCTGGGGTCAGAAGAGGCAAAGTAGGCACTAGAACTTCCTATGTAGTCCGGCCTTTCAGCTCTCAAATCCAAATGTGTCTTCCACTCGCTCTGATCCGTCACTGGGTCCAAATGGCACCTGATCACGATCTCTGCTGAAGTTTACAAAGGAGAGTCGGTGAAGCCACTGTAGTCCTTGCTGCCTCAACTGATCCCAGAACCATAGCTGATGCCCATTGTCTCCCTCCTCGGTCCTCCAGTCCAGACGTCCCTCGCCCACTGAGCCTTGATAGGATGCAACGGCCCAGACTCCCATTCCAAAGTCAGATCTCTGAGCTGCTCTGTCCTCACCAGGCCATTGTGCATTTATTCGTTGACACCTACCACTGAATGAGGACGCATCAAGGGACCATCCCAGATAAACCCCCCACGTTCTAAACGTACTTGCCACAATGTTATGTAGTAGCGACATAACCCCTCGTCGTAACCATTGTCAGTGGTCTCCCTTCCTTCCTGTTGGTGCCCTTTCACTGCCATGAAGAAGCCACAGTGAAGGCCTCCCTGGTGGCGCCGCAGGTCGAGCGCCGCACTGTGAAGCATCTGCGACACAGGGCGAGTTCGGTCCCCAGCCAGGGAGGGGACCCACACGGCGCAGCAGACCTCTCCTGCCTCGCCTGCTGCTCCCCTCAGCAGTGTGTTTCAGTCAGTCTGCCTGTTCTGCTCCCCACTCTGTCTGTGGTGAATCCTCTCACCTCCCACACCTCTGGCCTACACCCCAGCTCTTGTGTGCATAAATAAATAAATCTTTTTTTAAAAAAGCCACAATGAGCAGGTGGTAACCATCCACTCAAACCCACTGCAACCCTTGCTGTGTCATCCACACCTGGGATTCAGAGTTTCCCATCAGCTGAGAGTAGGGGTGAGAAACCCAGGTTCCCACGCAGATTTCTGGGATGGTAGCAAGAGGGGCCCCACCTACTCCCACCTCTGGGAGCTCTAAGCCACGAATTCTAGCTATAGGCTGTGGACCCCACACGTACACGCGGCGCCCTAGGGGAAGTCGCTCTAAACGTTCAGGATGTTATCCCTCGGCAGGCTCCCATCTAAGAACACAGCAGTCCAGCCCGTGCCCTACAGGGTCAGCGCTTCCATGTATTGTGTAAAGCCCTTCAACATGTTTCTCCTTCCTCCTTGGCCACAAAATGATCTGGTCGTCTCGCAGATGTCGGGGAGCCCTTCAGTGGTGGTGCTGGCAGAGGTTTGCGGTCAGGATGGCAAAGCCATATCTGGTATTGTTTAAGTCACAGCAGGACAGGCCAGTCGCCCCTAAGATGAAAAGTGGTCCATGTCATCAATTTGCCACTGAGAGGTTGACTGGACTGTAAAGAAACCCTCTGGCAGCTGTCATCCGGGTCACGCATTCAGCAGTAGCAGTAAATCTTCCAGCCTCGGGGAGGGAGGCCGGTCTGCCGTGGTCATGCGTGGTCATCCCTGCACACGGCTGCTCCGTTCACGGGCCGCTGCACAGTCACTGGGCTACACGGCCACCTAGAACAGAGGCCGGGTGGCCTCCCCTGGACAGCTGTCTCCCTCTGCACCCACCTCCACCGTGCACCGTTGTCAGCTAGTTGGGAGTCTGCGTCTTCCCTCTCGAGCCTTCTCAGTGAACAGGAAGCAGCCAGGGCTTACCCTTCAGGTGTCACCAGCACGCGTAACCTCGTGCTTCACTTCCTACCTGAATCTCAACCCAGCCCATCACCGAAGAGTTTGCCAATCACATTGCTGTTGTCAGGGGCCTCGCCCTGCACCTGTCCCGACAGAGGGGACCTTACTGCGGCCAGACCAGTGCAGGATCCTCTCCCACCCCCATCCTGAGGATCGGTTTCGTTGACTTGCTTAAATCTCAGCCTGGGTGCCCTCAAGAAGTGTGTGGAGATCATTCTAGATGTAAACCAGGGAGACTGAAACAGAGAGGGAAAATAAACGCCAATACAAGAGGAGGTCAGCGAGTGGTCACTGCTGCGGTTATTCGGGGCTCAGACCAACTGAGACCCACTAAGCGGTCACGTAGAAAACATTTCAGAACGTGCCGCCAAGCAGAGGAGGAGAGAAGCATGCGTCCTTCGCCTCCTGTCCTGCATGGCGTGAGCCTATCATCTGAGTCCCTGGCGTGTCCAGTTCTGTGTATGTGGGCACATCAACGGCGCCCCAGCACACACGGGAAGAGAAGGCGCCCCAGGCAAGGTGGAGCCTTAAAGCCAGTGGAGAGGATTCAAACTGAAGCAAAAGCGCAGCAGCGAGACGCAGTTTTTGCAAGAAATGGTTCTAGGAATATGCTAGACATCGATATGGGGAGAATAAATAAATCTATATATGTGTAATAAATAAATATATACATACATATGAATGAGGCCCCCACTTTCCACCAACCCCCAGAGATGATTTTAGGTGAATTATAGGTTTACACGTGAAAGGAAGAGAGTAGAGAGTATCTAGAAGATCATAAGGGAGCGTTTCTTTATAGCTTTGTGGTAAGAACAGATTTTTAAAAACAAGACATAAAAAGCCCTAACCAAAGGAAATGGTTATATACTTGACTACATTTAAATGAAGAACTTCTTTTCGACAAAAGATACCTGTGGAAGTGTAGACAGGCATGCCTCAGAGCAGCAGGAGGATGCATGCTCATTGACTCTCATTCAAATGCACCTTCATCCACGGCAAGGAGACAGCGTTCAGAAACCAGGACGAGCCGAGTGCATTTTAGAGACACAGGGTTAAGTGGCAAACATAAAATTATAAGGGAAAGTATGGAAGTAAATACCAGAAAAGTGGGTACTGCAGAGGAAGGAGGGAGAGCGGAGGTTTGGGGGGTCAGCAGGAGGCTCTGGGGGCTCTGGGGGCTGCTGCACTCTGTTTCTTGATGGGAACAGTGTCATTTGGGTGTTTGCTTTGTGATCATTCATTAAGCCTATTTTGGTTTTGTATATTTTTCTGTATGTTTGCTTTCATGATAAAAACATTGTAAAATAGTGTCTGTCTCAGAAATCCTTCTGAGAGTTCAATGAGAGCGTGCATAGAGCCCAGTGCAAAGGCTCTGGTGGAGACTGTGCCAGCTAAGTCAGTGGCTGTGGTGATTATTGCACTGGGACCATTTTGAGTGTGGCCTGTCTGCGTCTATGGAACTAAGCAGAAGATCTGTGGCTTGACCACACATGTTCACGGGAGGTCACCCAGGGGAGGTGCTCAGGACAGGGGGGCAGAATGGGAGGCTGAGACAGGGAGGCTGAGAGGTCACGCGCCTGCCCCCTCAGGGAGCGGCATCTCTCCTGCCAGTTCCTTCAGCCATCAGACCACAGAGTGCCCAGCTTGGAAGTCCAAGTTAGTGATGAGAGTACATCAGAGAGCCGAGCTAGAGCGCTGGAGGAGGCGATGCCTGCAACAGCTCAGGGTACCGCTGCCTTTGCACAGCGTGGTCCGCTGTGGAAAGAGCCCTGGCCTGTGGGTGCAACCGAGCCCCAGCCAAAGCAGCCAACACCTGCCCCGTGGGTGTGCAGGGCCAGAGGCAGAATGTAGGGCTTTATCTACATCGGCTTCCAGGCTTCAGAAAGCCATCACTGCCACCCAGCCCTGGGCCCCACTTTGGACAAAGAAGGCCAGGGTGGATTGACAGGGTCAGAGTTGCATCACACAGGCATGGGGGTAAAAGCTGGCAGTGCTCCCCAAATCCACCAAGACAGTGGGGGGCTGGCTCCCTCCAACCTAACAAGTCAATTTATTAGATCAAAGTTTTTGAGATATAATTGTGATACAAATTCACTCTTTTCAAGTGTATAATTCAACGAATTTGCCAAAAATGTATGTTCAAGTAACCACCTCCGCGTGTCCAGCACCCCAAGTTGCCAGTCAACCCCCTCCTCTTACCCTGGTCCTTGGCAACTGGAGATCTGTGTTCTGCCCCATCATTTTGACTTCTCAGAATCTCAGGATCATTCTGAGGATCAAAAGATTGTTGCCTTTTGAACCTGGCTCCATTCACTAAACATAATGTTTTGAGATTTATCCTTGTGGTTTCACATATCGATAGTTCTTTTCTTTTTATTGCTGAGTAACATATCACCATATGCATTGGGTAAAAATTTGGGTTGTTTCCAGTTTGGAGCATTTATGAATCAAACTGCTCTAGGTATTCATTCAGTGTATATATATATTTTTTTCATTTCTTTTTTTTTAAAGATTTATTTATTTATGCATACAAGCACTGGGGTACAGGCCAGAGGTGTGGGGGGGTGAGAGGATTCACCACAGAGAACAGGGAGCAGAACAGGCAGATCAACGGAAGTACACTGCTGAGGGGAGCAGCGGGCTAGGCAGGAGAGGTCTGCTGCACCATGTGGGTCCCCGCCCTGGCCGGCAGCAGGGATCGAACTCGTGCTGCAGTGGCTGCGGTCTGCTTCATAGTGCGTTTCTTAACCCACTGCGCCACCAGGGAGGCCCTTTTTTCATTTCTTTATGTAACTACCCACAGTGAGATCACTGTGTGATGGATGATGTCTGCTTCTCTCTGTAGGAAATTGACAAACTGTTTTCCAAAGTGGGTATAGTACGTCTTTGTTTTTTATCCCCATTCATGGCACTGTTGTCGTTATTATGGAAATACCAGTGACTCACTAATTCAATGAGAAAATCTAATTGTGGAAGAGTTGTGAATATTTTTATTGTCTTAGTTCTTTAAGTACTAATCACAACTCAAAGGACTGAGGTAGACATGGCCACCTCTCTGGAGTGACCAGCTGTCCCTGCTTGCCCAACTCAGGGTCACACAGCAAAACAGTCCTGAGTCTGTGAGGCCCTAGTGATCATGTGACTCATGGATGCATAGATAGCTCCTAATTTTAGCGCTGAAAATCCCACATCCTGGGAAAACCCTCGTCCTACAATCTGACTGGTCTGGTGGTCACCCTACTACTGAGGGTCAGGTGCTGTGTCGGGCACTGTACAACCATCACATCATTTTATCCCCAGGCCAGTGTCAAGGTCAAGTGTGTTTGTCCCCATCTGATACATGAGGAAACAGTCTTCAAGATGTTGAGTTTCTTGCCCAGCCCACTATTCGGAGTAGGTGGCTCCAAACTTTAGCATCAGGTCTGCCAGACTCCAAAGCTCTAGTGTCTTTCAGGGCAGTAGACCATTCCCTGCGTGCCCAGTTCTGGGTTTCTTGGGCCTAGGCCAGCAGGTGGAGCTTTGCTGCCCTCTGGTGGCAGGAGGGATGACATGCCAGGTCTGAGTTTACTCTTGAAGTAGGGCTGGGGCACCCTTTGGTCCCAGAGAGCAGGACCTCTAATCCTGACTAAACCCTAAGAGATGCCCTCCACCAGCATCTGTTGGAGATACCGATCTATCCATCCATGAGTCACATGATCACTCAGGTCCTCACGGACTCAGGACTATATTGCTGTGTGACCCTGAGTTGGTCCCTCACCACTCCTTATCACCACTCCTAAATCACCACTCCTAAATCACCACTCCTAAATCTAAATTATAGATATGTCAACACATTTAGACTTGGATTAGACATTTAGGTTGTTATTACTGGCACTTTTGAGTCCATATGCTTAACTTTCCCCCACCTCTGTATTCATTCACTTCATTCATTATCTTCCATCTAGTATTTGTCTGACAACGAGCAACTCAGGGCCAGACCCTAAGCTGAAGGTGCCAGGGAGACAGCTGTCTGTGTCTATACCTCTATGCTAATTCACTGTCTTGTATATTTGTTCATTCATGAAGTATCAGTTTAATAATGGAGTGTTCATTCATTCTTTCTCGTACTCACTTATCTTCCTTTCATTCATTCATCATTTTATCATCTAATTTATACATTATTTCATTCTTTATTTTTAAGATAATGATTGACTCCTCTCCTTCCTCCCTCATTACCCTGTTCTTCAAGTGTTCTAGAAGCACCCACTCTACTCTAAGCCAGGATTAGATGCTGGGATTCTGGCTCCACCCTCCCCCAGAGGGAGGGAGGGAGACAGATGGTGAGGACACACCATGATAACTGTGACAAACCAGTCAGCGGGACCCAGAGCAGGGGAAGCGCCAAGAAAGGGGTGCCTGCCTGGTGGTAGGGGCTGGAAAGCAGTCAAAGGGGGCTTCATGGAGGAGATAGCATTTAAGCCAAGCTAAGAAGAATGTGTGAGAGTTCTTCAGGGAGGAAAAGACATTCCAGGTAGTCTTTGTTTATGGCATGTTTGCGGAAAGGTGAGGTGCTTGGGTTGCTGGCGTAGGTGAGATGGAGCAAGTGATCAGACCTCACTCTCCTGATGTTCCAGTGACAGACACACACCTCTCCAGAACTCCCCTCATTCACCACCTTCAGACCCTGAAAACCACCCATTGTCAGACAGCCAGGGGTTGCTCTCTGACCCTTGGAGACAGTGGGAGATCAGTCCAGGGCAGCAGAAGCAGCAGCTTCTGAGGTGCCTGCACCAGTGACCCCATGCTCATCCAGCAAATGTTTACTGAGTGCTATGCTACGCACCAGCCTTGCTTCACACACTGGGAATACAGCTGTGACCATGGCAGAACTCTCTAGAGGCAGAGAGCTGGTAAATGAGAAAACCAACAATTGTGAAAACCAAAGGGAAACACACTTGTAGTTGAACAAATTATTGTCTCTTTCAAGGGAAAAAACTGCATTAACTTCGGTAAGAGTGTGTTAAAAAGGACTTAAGGTAGGATTTGAGCTTGGATTAGGTGACTTGGGGACAGTTCAAGTCAGTGGACTCTATTCAAGATTAGAGGAATTCTGAGACTGTGTATCTTAAATATTTAAAGTGGGAGGAATGAATTAGGCTAGTGCTGTCAGAAAGAAGCAGTTACTCATTGTCAGAATGGGGAAATGTTTGGTCTATTTCTGGTTCCAACAATATTCTTGTTTTCATCTATATTCAAACATGATTACAAGCAGTCTTGTTAATGTCTTGTTCCATCATGGTCACAGACTTGCCTGTGTTTTGTTTTGGGAAATTGTGTAAGTCCACCAAGACCTAGCTGAGAGTGCCAGGCCAGCTCCCAGATGTGAGGGGCAACTTTTCTCTTTGTTGTCAGAGAGAAGCATTCACTCCCCCAGATGTACTGGCTGGATGTCACGTGCAGAGTGATTAGAAGTGAACCAAAGAGATGGGGGCACAGTTTTCTGGGGGACTCACTATTGCGCGTTTGCGCTGTTTTAAAAGTGAGGGGTTTGGGAGTGGACCAGACCCAAAGTCGTACCAGGACAAAGGCCCAGGTCTGGAGGAGATGCGGAGAACCTTCAGCAGAGCTACTCTAGGAGTCTCCATGCACACGCGTACTGGGCAGATCGGCTGGCTCCTGGCTTTGTAAGGCCATCTCTCCCCTAAGGACATCGGCTTTAGGAAGCCGTGATTTGCTCAGAAGCAGAAACGAAACCAACCTGCTTCAATTGAAACAACTGACCCGGCCTCAGGCTCATGAATATTGAGCACCTGCTTCCGGTTTACGGCTCCGCCCCGGCCCCACCCAGCTAGGATACCGCGCTTGCTGGCGCGCGGCTCTGTCGTCATAAGTGCACGCCGTCGCCGCGCGCCTGGGAAGCAGGAAAGCTGTCATGGCGAGCTCTGCCGCCTCGTCGGTGCGACCACCGAGACCCAAGAAGGAGCCCCAGGCGCTCGTCATCCCCAAGAATGCGGCGGAGGAGCAGAAGCTCAAACTGGAGCGGCTCATGAAGAACCCGGTAAGAGAAATGCGGGTTCGACGGCCCCTCCAATTCCCGTCCGGGTTGGGTTCTGACACCTCTGGACCCGCGCGGGCCCAGCATCGCGCCTTGCCTCCAAGCTCAGGAAGTCATACCCAAACCCGAGGTCCAGTTCTTAGGAAGGATTAGGCGCCTCCGGAGATGCGGGAGATGACGAGCTTTTCTTCTGTCCTGATGTCTGAGCCTACTCTGGACAAGGGCGCTGTGGAGTTGCTTCCCGTGATTAAGACTCTTTCCGCTTAACCTTTCCGTGAACTGAAGCGTTACACTGGAAAGGTAGAATCCATGAGTTAATCTAAGGGTTAATTTTCTTCTAAATAGCACGGATTAAGACCGAGATACCTGGGGCAAGTCATTTTCCTATCGCCTGGTCCTCAGTCATAAAAACAACTGGATGGAAAGGCCTTGTACTTTTGTTAGAAAGTGTTGTCTCTCCTGTAGTAAGAAGGATTAAAACTCGACATTTCCAACCATGGTGACTTACACTTTAGAGCTCTGCTCTGGAAAGTTAAGTGAGGCCCTAGCAAGGCTGCAGGCAGTGATAACCTCCAAAGTATATAGGATGGAGTAAAGCTAAAACAGAGGGGAGAAGGTAAAATCAGCTTTCGGTCCAAGGTGCAAAACTGCCTTGCTTTCACCAGTTAAAATTCTGTGGTTGTAAGAGATGTGATTTTGTCAGCAGTTTATACTTAAAAATGCTTTCCTGTTTAACTGTTGCAGGACAAAGCAGTTCCAATTCCAGAAAAAATGAGTGAATGGGCACCTCGACCTCCCCCAGAATTTGTCCGAGATGTAATGGGTAATGTGTGTGTGTGTGTGTGTGTGTGTTTCAATATTTTGCTCTTATTCAAAGGGTTATTGTTGTAATGACTTGGAATTAGAGAATTTTCTTTTGCATTGATTTTAATAATGCAAAATATTTTTTTCTAAGTGAAAATAGTTTTATTTTGCTGGGTTGTAAGTTGAAATATAGTAATTACAAAGAAAAATAAACAATAGAGGTATAAAAATGACGCTATTTGTAACTGATATAGCATGTCAGACCTCTATAGGTTATGCTTAAGGAAAAACTTGTTTTTCCAAAAATACAGTTGTTGCAGTTCACCTACTTTTTTCATTGACTATATCATGGACATCTTTTCAACATTGAAATCTATCATAACTAAATGTGAAATCCTCTGAGGGAAGGAAAGGTCACAGTCTGTCTTGTAGGTTTCTGATACTAAACTATAGTCTGCTCCTCCTCTTAAACTTGTGTTAGAGTGGAATGTCTTGTGAATGTTCACTTTCCACATTCATGCAACAAATGCATAATGATGCCCACTTTATTCCAGGCACTGTTCTGGGACCCAGTGGAGAACAGGGCAGGCAGGCCTTCCACTACTCCAGTTTCTTCTTTAGCCCGCTTTAATTAAGTGTGGCCTATGTTGTTAAATGGATTTCATCAAGAATTCTGAACTGTCCTGCCTATAGGTTCAAGTGCAGGGGCTGGAAGTGGAGAGTTCCATGTGTACAGACACCTGCGCCGGCGAGAGTACCAGCGACAGGACTACATGGATGCCATGGCTGAGAAGGTCAGTGAGAGACTGGTCGAGCCTTGGGGTCTGGGCAGTATGTACTTATAACTTTTTAAAAAAGCATTTGAAGAAGAGTAGATACACCTGTTTGTGGCACGTGTGAGGACTGCCTTCCAAGACAGCATGAGAAACATTGAGTAGAGTCCAAGTTACTCTCGGGTCAGACTCAGCACTGCTTGATGCTCATAGTACAGGACAAATGAGAGAAGGAAATGTCCGTTGAGTGGAGAACACAGCAGAGTCCCCTTGCCCCTCCAGGCTACCTGCCATGAAATAAAATAGTAAGCAGATGTCCTCCACCACTTGAGTTGTGGTATATTCTCATTTTTAGATGAATGCCTACAATTCCAGTTAACGCTGTGTTCGGTGTGAATAGTGTGCTTTCCTGTGTCTCCTTCACTGCGTTACAGATGTCTTTGTGGTTTACAACTGCTTTCCTGTAGGTTGTTGCATTTTCTCTTCCCAAAGGCTCTGCAGTAGAAGAATTATTATTGGATTGTTGGAAAAGTTGTGATGTATTTTTTTCTGTGTTTTCTTTTTAGTTTTTATTTTTGTGTAGAGCTGGGTGTAGGCCAGAGATGAGGGCATGAGAGGATTCAACAGAGACAGAGTGGGGAACAAAATGGGTGGATTTACTGAAATATACTGCTAAGCAGCTGGTGAGACAGGAGAGGCCTGCTGTGCAATGTGGGTCAGCTCCCTGGTTGGGGATTGAACTAAGGCTATAGCAGTGATAGTGTTGAGACTTAACCCCTAGACCACCAGGGAGGCCCCTCTGTTTTTTGAGCAAAAATGCATCATGACTTTTCCAAGAATTCGATATTTCTTCATTTTATAAATGAGGAAACAGGCTTAGAAACAGGTAGCTGCTAGGAAGAATTAGCATGAAAGCAAGATAAGTGAATGTGTGTTGTGTGTAAAGTACTAGATAGGGCAGTATGTTTATGCTGCTTTAGAACCAGTTACTTGGTAACTGTAGCTAGTTAGGTCTTCAAAATTCTGCACTCCTTATGTCTCCTCTACTCAGTAAACCTCTGACATTTCAGTCTCAAGTCCAGGTTGTTACCTGCTGTCTCAGCCGTGCTTCTCACCAACAGGCTGTAAATTAGAGGTTCCTTTCTTGGGTTTGATTAATTTGCATAGAGTCACTCAGAGAACTCAGGGAAGTGTTTTACTTACTAGATTTTTAGTTTATTTTAAAAGGACATAACTCTTTAATGCCCTGAGATGGAAGGGACTCAGAGCTTCCATTCCTATCCCAGTACCTCCGTGTGTTTTTTAACCCAGAAGCTCTTTTTTTTTTTTTTTTTTAAGATTTATTTATTTATGCATACAAGCACTGGGGTACAGGCCAGAGGTGTGGGGGGGTGAGAGGATTCACCACAGAGAG
>JAGFMF010011925.1:850090-1055645 GCA_019455555.1 Galemys pyrenaicus
CAGAGACAGAGTGGGGAGCAGAACAGGCAGATCTACTGAAACACACTGCTGAGGGGAGCAGCGGGCGAGACAGGAGAGGTCTGCTGCGCCATGTGGGTCAGCTCCCTGGTCAGGGGTCAAAGTCACGGCTGCAGTGGCTGATGATAGCTTGGTAGCACTGAGACTTTGACCCCTGCGCCATCAGGGATACCTCTAAAATAATATTCTTTAAAGGAGGAAAGAAACGCATGTAAAAGGAAGGGATGCGCACCTATCCATTTGTTTCTTTGACATCAGGAGCCCATAGTGTTTGCTGATTCCTGTGAATTTCTCCAAATACCCCAAATTCCCGGTATCAGGAAGCCGGGTTAACGGAGGTGATCAGTACGTGGATGTAAAGTCTATGTCACTAAGCAGTCAGTCGTGGTAGATGGGCCTCAGCTCTGACTCCATTTTGGATGTTCCTTTATCAGTTTTGAGTCCATGATTTCTTAGCCTCTCTGCAGAATACAAGGTTCATTCATACAGCCTTGGCAACCCTATGTCCCTGTTTCTGGTAGCAAGGCTGTCTCTCTCTTCTTGGTACACATGGGACATATTTCCTGCTTTCAGGTGGACAAAGGAAGGCCAGTGTCCTTCTTGCTGTCCCTCAAGTGACTTTAATTCGCCATGATCAGTACGTGAGAGTGGCACACCTAGGGACGGCCTGTTCTCCTCTCCTTCAGCGGCTACTTAGTGTTACTGTTGTTGGAGAAGCCGGAGGATGAGAAAGTAGTTCTTTTGTTATTGTAGTGTTTGTGTGACTAAAATTTTAAAAGATGCTCTAAGTAAATGGTAACTTTCCAAAATAAATGGTAAGGTGGTTAAGGGATTAATATATTTATTTTACCTTTGTAGCCAGAAGTTAAAAGAAAAGAAATTATTGGCAAAGAAGGTGAAGCTTGAACAGAGGAAACTCGAAGAAGGTAACTAGAGCCCACTTTGCGTGGTTGTGGTCTTTTCTTGGTGTTACTCAGGGTCTGGCCTATCAGGAATGACTGAGATAGTGAGTTTGGCGTGATAGGCTGGCCACTGGAGCTACGAGGGTTAATTGTCTTAGTTTGGACTCACTTATTTACAAGTGTCACAAAGCCAAATTGGATTAAGCAAAGAAAAAAAAAGTACTGACTTGGGTCGAATCCAGGGCAGACCTCTGCTCAGGCCTGGCTGGCAAAGCAGCTCAGAGGTGCTGCTGGCCTTCTCTGTGGCGTGGGAATGAATAAGTTTCCCGGCTTGAGAAGGTAATGTGAGTGCAAAGAATGAAGCAGGCACATCCATTAATCACAATTAAAGCTATTAAGAGCAGCTTCCATACAGGGGTCCTCAGCACTGACACCCATGAACAGAAGCAGGAGCCACAGCTCCCACCTAACAGTCTTTCTCACTCCCTGCTTCGTACGTGTCATTATTCTTGCATGAGACTAATGATGCCAGATGTCTGGAGACATGTTAAACGTGTCTTTGTTTTACTAAGGTTAATAGAGTTGTGTACGGGTCACAGGTACAGGTTAATACACGTGAAAAAACCGTGGAGACGTTGGCGAGCTTCCCAGGATAGGGCAGTCACGAGTCCTGGGCCTGAGCTGATGCTGACACACGATGGGATGTACAGAAGCAAAGCCCAGCAGTGTGTAGTGTTTCGTGCAGGGACAGGTGCTGCGGATGCAGGAAAGATCACCCTTCTTTTCTATTTGGGAGTTTGTCCCACTTGGTAGGAAACTAAAATGTGTGCAAAATGGTCTACTTTCAGTAAGTCACTATTATAATGAACCAGGCTATAGATGCAGTGTAATTTATTTTTAATGCAAAGCCTGATCTGTGAGAAAACGGGAACATGGAGATCTTCTGATTTTAATTGGATTTCCTAGCTCATCAAAACCCATCAGATCATACTGGTGAATGGTTCTTTTGATAGTGGTGTCTCTTCTGATCTTCCTGTGCTTGATCTCCCCTGTAGTTTCCTCTGTAGATTTCCTGGTGCTTCCTTTTTTAGGCCTATGCCAGGAAGCTAGGGTTTTCATTTTCATTTTTTCACCACCCTTTCCTCTTATGCTTTTAAAGATTTTTTTTTTTATGTATATAAGAACTGCGGTGAAGGCCAGAGGTGTAGGGGGTGAGAGTATTCACCAGAGACAGGGGGGACAGAAGAGGCAACTCTACTGAAAAACATTGCTGTGGGAGCAGTGGGAGAGGTACGCAACATCTTGCTGTGCCACATGTGGGCCAGCTCCCTGGCCGGGAATCGAACTTTTCGCGGCAGTGGCTGGTGATAGCTTCATAGCACTGAGACTTTAACCCCTGTGCCACCAGGGAGGCCCCAGAAAGCTGGGGTTTTAGTTAACCACACTGCCACAAACTTCCTGCAACAGCATCTGCATCCGGGGCTGGGCTGTGGGAGAACACAGGCAAGAAAAGCTACCAGGGTTCTGGTGATCTCAGGCACACATCTTGCTTCTCTGACCCTTCAGAGTTTTTGTGCCTGCAAACCCCCGCTGCCATCACAGTCTCTGTTGCCCCTGTGAGCCTACGGCATTGCCTGGGAATCTGGTGTGAGAATGGAGAAGAGAGAAGAAACAACAATATCCCTCACTTTGAGAATTTGGAGTTATTTTCTCACTCCTCAAACCAGAACTGAGGGTTTCTGGAAGAAGGGAAAAACTAGGAAACGTACTGCTGTTCCATTGGCGCCTTATATTCTGGTCTTTCCCCACTCTGCTTACTTGTCAAAGTCCATGTAGTGTGTCCAGACCCTATAGCTACATTCAGTGTAGAGTAAGAGTTGAATGTGGTCACTCCATCTTACCTAGAACCCTCTATTTGGTTTTCTGAAATCCAAATACAGGGCTTTACATTTATCTCTTGCATTTCAGCTTGGTGTTATTGGCTCTGTTGATTCAAGTTTCCAAAATCCTTTTGAATTCTGATTCTGGAATCTCACTTGTTATGTCTTTCCTATCTTGTCAAGGACAGTTTTGGTAAACAGACTTACTTTGTTGATGGCAAAAAGGTTGAGCCAGACTGGTCCCCGGCCAGCATTCTCTAGAGAGCTTCATTTAGGCGAACATGGACCTGTTCACTCAACAGTAGGCTTGGAGTTACTCTCCAGCTACAGGTCAGCCAGCCTCACTTCTGCTTTCCTGTTACCCAGGGGTGTCGTGGTTGTGGCTTGAGGCCGTTGAGGAAGTGTGGTAGCTGTGTTGTAGGCTCAGCTCTCACTCTGTCTCACTTTGCCCTCAAGCACCCGGCTTCCCTGTTTGAACGGGTTTTTGGGTTTTTTTTGTTTTTTTCGCTTGTGAAATAGAAGTTTTTTCTAGATCTGAAATTTTGCAGTTTGCTAACTCTTTGCTATCATTAAGATATACCACATTGTGGGGGATGTGGGAGAGCGTGGATTTTCCTCACAGGCAAGTTTAAGAGCCTTTTCAAAAGAACAAGAAAGTTTGCCTGTTGAGTTTGAACTTAATGACCCCGCACTGGGTCTTTGAGACGGCATCTTAACATTGCAACCAAAGAGACCATGGCGGCCTCACAGAGCTGGGGCTTCTTAAATGCTCTTTTTCAAACTCATTTTAGACACATTAGATGTGTCTGCAGTTTTCAGTCACCTTTCTTGAATTTTCCAAAGGTTACAAAGTATATTTGAGATTACATAACAGATTTTAGTCCTTGCAGATAGATTTCATCCTGAACCTCCAACTTGTTTAAAAGGTCCCTGTGCCCTCTCACTGTTCCCCCAAGCCACCAAAGGTGGGCATGGGCTCCCGTGTTATGTCATGGGTCACACCTAGTAGCAGTGTTTCTCAAACTGAGGTTGTGAGCATTTATTGATTTAGTTAAAGATTTATTTATTCATACAAGAATTGGGATACAGGCCAGAAGTGCAGGGGATGAGAGGATCCACCAGAGTTAGAGTGGGGAGCAGAACAGGCAGATCTACTGAAACACACTGCTGAGGGGAGCAGTGGGCGGGACAGGAGAGGTCTGCTGCACCATGTGGGTCCCCTCCCTGGCCGGCGGCAGGGATCAAACTCGTGCTGCAGTGACTGTGTTTTGTTTCATAGTGCGTTGCTTAACCCACTGAGCCACCAGGGGAGGGCCCTGAGGTTGTGAGCATTTAATTGTGAGTTATGAAATCAGTTTAGGGGCTGCAGCTGTCTCTTTTAAAGAATATGAATAAAATAGAGTAGAAAATTGAGTGTGTCGCACTCTGAATAAGTGAGTTTTTGGTGAAATATTTCTTTAAGTTTCTAAGTGGACAAATTTGAAAGTCGTTGTGCTAGCACATGGCCCCGCTGCTCTACTGAACTGAGAAGTTAGCACCTGCATCTCCAGGCACCCCTTGGAGATCCCGTGGGTTGGTTCCAGCCCACTGCAATAAAACAAGTATTGCACTAAAATAAGTCACAGGACTTTAAAAAATTTCCAGTGCATATAAAAGGTGTCCTTACACTATACTGTAATCTACTTAGTATGCAATGATGTTATGGTAAATAAAAAACTGTATGGACCTTAATTAAGTGTAACAGCCACAAAGTGAGTAAATGCTGTTGAAAAATGGCACTGGTGGACTTGCCTGGTACAAGGTTGCAACAGGCCTTCAATTTGTGAAATCCTGCAGATCTGCAAAGCTTGATAAGGTGAGGACGACCAAGGACACGTGCCTGTGTTAAAGGATGGTTAGTGCTAACCCGGAGTTGGACAGGGTTCACTCCAGGTGAGCAGGATAGAGTGCTGTAGGGAGAACGATTATAAAAACTGTTTGTGTGCCTTTTACCTCACCTCCTCCGTTTTCCTTATGTTTTATTTTATGAAAGAAACATTTTTCTAGCTGTCGAGTTGAAATGAATAGAAATTTAAAGTGGTGATGCTCAGTTGTGCCACAAGGTGGCTTCAGGCCACTCTTGGGTTCTAGATGGGCTTGAAGGAAATCACGCAAACTTTTTGGCTCTTCTGAAAACCAGTAAGGGCCAGCTGGCTAGAAGACCTGCTCTGTTGTTGGAGAGGAAATGTCCACACTTGCTCCCGGCGGTGCTGGTCCAGTAACTCAGCAGGAATGTGGGATTCGGGTCTGAATAACACCACCGGGTGGCAGTGAGTGAGTTTGCATAGTCTGAAGCCTTGACTCCCAAGTGATATATTCTGACACCAGTGTTACTTATCCAAAAATAGGTCTGCTTACCAAACAAACCGGCTGACCTTAAGGTGATTTATTACTAAGTGTGTGGAGAGCAATTTTTCCACCTCTGACATTTTGGGCTGGATAGTTCTTTGTCGGGCAGAGCTATGTCTTGTTTACTCTCGTGTGCTCCAGCACCCTGGCCCCTGCTCCCCGATACCAGTAGCACCCAGCCGCCCCTCTGTTGTCGACAGTCAGAAAGTCCTCCAGACATTGCCAAATACTCCCCAGTCAGGAGGGCCACAAAACTATTCCTAATTGAGACTCGTAACTGGTATCTGGTGTTCGATGTTCTGGATTAGACTCTGTTTTATTGCCAAAGTTTTTACACGTTTTATGTTAGCTAGCTGTTCATATCCATTTGCCTTTTGAGAATAAAGGTAATATGAGATCATTTTGGACATTTTTGGTATTTGCAGGTAAAAAAGTAAAATTATCCTATTGATTATAGATTATAATAATTATAACATTTTAATGCCTTAATATATAAAACTTATATAAGTATGTTATTTATAGTTCTCCAAATCTTATCACATAATGTATCACAAATATTTTCCAATGTCCTTACAATACTGTAGTACAATAAAGGACTTTTTTCCAAGTCTGCTCACACATCTGGACTTTTTTCTTAAAGGTCAGTATCAGTTTAATTATATGCAGTGGCATTTTACCTAGTATTTCTGGAATCTGTGAATAAACCTCAGAGTCCTAGATTTGAAAATACTTTGTAAACAGTGGTGTAAAAGTAATGGAAGTAAACAATGTGGAAAACTCAAGGTCTCCTTTCCCAACTTTCGCTGTAGTCTCTCCAGGTGCCCGCGACTTGTGTATAATTAGAAACATAGTATATGAGCAGTTTTCTGTTTTGTTAATACTGTAAGCATTATAAGCATTCTGGTCCATCATTTTCTCAGTGAGGCATCCAACAAGTGACACAACAATTGACACACTTTCCCTTTTGTTAGACATAAGATTCATTTTAGTTTTCCTCTTCTTTAAGAGTCACTTAGGGGCCTCCCTGGTGGCGCAGTGGGTTGAGCACCTCACTGTGAAGCATCTGTGGCGCTGCAGCACGAGTTCAATTCCCGGCCAGGGTGGGGACCCACATGGCAGAGCAGGCCTCTCCTGCCTCGCCCACTGCTCTCCTCAGCAGTGTATTTCAGTAGATCTGCCTGTTCTGCTCCCCACTCCACCTCTGGTGAATCCTCTCACCCCCACACACACCTCTGGCCTGTACCCCAGTTCTAAGTCTTTAAAAAAATAAAAGTCACTTAGGTGATGATCATGCACCAGACTCCTTTCCCCCTTTGTAGTTAATTTCCTTAAGATAAATTTTCAACGGTGGGAAGTACTAGATCACAGAGCATAAAAAGATTTCCTGACTCCTGAAGTGTATTGCCAGTTGCTTCCCAGAGGCTCATAAGACAGCATTTTTCAGCAATAAAATATTTTTTAAGTATTGTTTTTTTAATTTATAAACATTTTTAAGGTATACTGCTGTCAAACACTTGTAGTAGACAAAAGTATAGTATAAACCTTTATATACCCCGGGAAAGCCAAAAATTTGTGTGACTCGCTTTGCTGCATTTTTCACCTCACTGCAATGGTCTGGAACCAAACCTGCAGTGCTGGGAGGTGTGCCTGTACCAGTTTTACTGCCATCAGCAGTGTGCCACGGTGGGTGCTTCTGCCACATCCTTGCTTCATTCCGCTGTATGGTTTTGTCTGGCCACTCCCTTCCATGCTCAGACCTCTGTGCTCTTTTCTTTGCATGCTACCTGGTCCCCCATCTGCGCGGAGAGCTTCCCGTCCTGCCCATGCCTCTTGCAACGTTTTTTCTCTTTGACTTCCCTCCCCAGGCCAGCTTAGCAGATCTAGCCTTTTCCTGCACCTTGGTCAAGAGGGTTTTGCACATAACTTAGTGTATAGAATCTGCAAGGTCATATAATGTGTCAGTCAATTTAGTTGTAGTCCCAGTTCTATGAGGGTAGGACAATATCCTTCTTAAAACTAAATTTTATTTTAGATTTATAGAAAGATTGCACGAATAGTACAAAGATTTCCCATACACCCAGCTTCCCCTATTGACATATTAATAAATATGGTATATTGGTCAGTGAAGCAATATTGCTACGGTGTCAGCTGAAATTCATACTTTATTCAGATTTCCTTAGTTTGTAGTTTATGCCCTTCTCTTGTTCCAACATCTCATCCAGCTCTCAAATTACGTTTAATCATCAGTTATGCCTCATCTCCCCTCGACTGTGACAGTTTCTCAGGCTTCCTTGTTTTTGATGACCTCGAGTTTTGAGAGTTGGGTGTTCTGCAGAATGTCCCTCAGCTGGGATTTGTCTGATATTTTTCTTGTGATAAGGCTGGAGTTATTTAAAACTCTGGGGAGAAAGACCACAGAGATAAAGTACCATTCTCATCCCGTCATGTCAAGACCAGTGCTGTCAAGATGACACTATTTTTTTTTTAAAGATTTATTCATGCATACAAGAATTGGGGTGCAGGCCAGAGGTGCGGGGAGTGAGAGGATTCACCAGAGACAGTGGGGAGCAGAACAGGCAGAGCCACTGAAATACACTGCTGAGGGGGGCAGCGTGCAAGGCAGGAGAGGTCTGCTGCACCAAGATGACATCATCATTAAAGTTGGCCTTGATCACCTGGCTGAGGTGATGTTTATCAAAAAAGTTCAGTTTTCTTCTTCCAGCTGTCCTTTTCGAAAAGAAGTAACTATGTGTAGCCCACACTTAAGGAATGGGAGATTCTGCACCTGTCCTACATAAATTACTTGAAATTCTTTTGTCTCTTCTCTCCCACTTATTCATATCAGTTTGGACTGATAGTTAATCAGTCCTTTTGGATACTTCAGCCCTAAAGTATCCTTTGGGATATTATGACCCTAAAAGATAAAAAAAAATAGATTTTTTAAAATGTGCTTTTAAGTTGTACAGGTATAAACCAGTATTTCTTTATTTTGTTGCTCAAATTATTCCAGCTTTGGAGTTTGGGATGTTGTATCTTTTTGTTATGGTTTCTGTTTCTGGTTTTTTTGTTTGTTTCTGTTTTTTAAGAACTTCCTTAATTTCTGGCACTACAGGATATTCCAGACCTGTATTTTTCTTGCCCAAGACCTAGAATCAGCATCTCTCCGAAGAGTCCTGGTTCCTATTTTTGGATAATGGGGATTAGAATCCAAGATCTGGTGTGTTCTTTGCCACTGGGGTGTTGTTGTTTTCAGACCCTCTACCTGATAAAGGACCTGAGTGTGTCTACTGGGCAGTGTCTGTAAACAGCTGTGCACGTGTATCTGTCTGGCCGCCCAGCTCCGTCTGCACCGGGGCTCCTGCTGACTCTCCCGCCCTCCACCATAGCCGCAGGGATCACTGCGGACTTCTCGGCAGTTTGCCTGTAGCTCCCGCTCCGACAGCGGTGACCTGGCTCCGTCATCCTCCACCCATTTATTTAATTGTTCCGGTGTACATAATTAGTAGTTCCAGAATTGTAAGCCTGTTCCCTGTGGGACATTATCATTTTGAGGAAAATGACTTAGGTCAGTACCTTTCCCCCTCGCTCTTCACAAAGTTGTTTCAGCCATTTGTAATACAGGTGGGCTTGTGTCACCTTCCACTTTCCACCCGTGATCGTTGACATCCTAAATGATTTTTTAAATGTTATATACATTAAGTTCATTCTTTTTGCCTTAAAATTCAATGAATTTTGACAAATGCATGGTCTTATGTATCTACCATTACAGTATTATACAGAATAGTTACACTGCCCTTAAAAAATATATATTCTTTGTGCTTCACCTATTTAACCTCTCTTTGCCTCAACTCCCTGGCATCTGCTGATCTGTTTACCATTTCTGGAGTTTTTGCCTTTTCCACAATGTCACATAGCTGGAATGATGATACCTAGCGTCGTCGTCTTTCGGATTCCCTGCTTTCACTTACTAGTTAAGAGGCGCGCATGCCCTTGCATGGCCTTACAGCCCATTCCTTTTCATTACTGAATATACCCCATCTCATGGACGTGCTGGCCTGTTTATCCAGTCACCTAATGAAATACATCTTGTTAGATCCAGATCTTTACAGTTAAGAAAATGCTGCTATAAACAGTGGTTTGTATGGACTTACAAATTTTCCAGTTAGTTGAGTAAATACCTAGGAGCGTGACTGCTGGGTCTTGTCAGATGATGTTAGCTTCCTAAGAAACTGCCGCACTGTCTTCCAAATGTGCCTGTACCATTTTGCATTTTCCCTGTTACTCCACTCCGCAATGTCAATTGCAGGTTCTTTTTAACCTTCCTCATTACATGTGTTGTTTCGATTTGTGACAGTGTCTTTTTAGTTCTTAGCACTGTGCGTAGTAGCTGGCAAGAAGTGATTGCTTTATTTTTTTATTTATTATGTTGAAAGAATGAATGAACGGGTGAATTAATTTTGTCGAAATACCAAATGACTTGAATGTTCGCCCAATTCAGATTTCTTTGAGAATGATACTTCTAGGCCCTGACGTGTCTCCCACACACAGAAATCTATTGTGTTTACTATTAAGTGAGGCACTACATTTTCAGAGGCCTTTCAGCCGCGCGGGATGCTTAGAGCCCTCCTCTTTAAACTAGCATCTAAGGCATCCAAACCACCCTATTCCAAAAATACTCAGATTAGTCAGTATTTGACTGTTCCTGTAAGATCAGAAATTAAAGATCAGATCCTGTGTGCTCATCCTGCTGTGTTCAGACTTATGTGGGTGTGGTTGGTGGTTCTCAGGATTGAGGCAGACAGACTATGACTAAGACATAGAACAAAACAGAAATATTCGCCAAGGTTAGCCTTGGAGCCCAAGCTCTGGCACATAGCTCCTCAGCTGGGAAGGACTGGATGACACATGGCAGACACCCTGACCCCGGGCTGCCAGGAGGTAGCTGAGTGTCAAGCCTTGCACCCTGGCACGTGTGCCACAGAAACCTTGTCCTTTCCGTGAGCACCATGCTGTGAGCGCGTGGGGAGTGCTGCTCTAGGGATCTAGTTGCACTAAGCACGTGGATTGGCTCTTTTTAGTTTTCACTCAGTCTCTCCATAGTATGCATTCCCCTCCCCCCCCACACTTTTTTTATTGTAAAATAGACATAAAATGTACCATCTTAACCATTAAGGACAATTTAGTGATATTAAATCCATTCACACTGTTATGAGCCACCATCGTCAGCCACCCCAGAATTCTCTTCATCTTGTAAAGCTGAAATTCTTTACCGACTAAGCAATAAGGCCCCATCCTCCCAGTCCCCGACAGCCACTGCTCTCCTTTCTGTCTCTGCATTTGACTGCTCCAGTGCTCAGGCACGACGAGTGTACAGTATCTGTCTTTTTAGGAATCAGCTGGCTTATCCACTCAGCATAAGGTCGTCCAGGTTCACCCATGGTATAGCGTGTGTCCGGGTGTCCCTTTCGAGGCTGGGACACCCCAGTGTATGCACAGACCATTTTGCTTGCCTCTTCAGTACGCTCCCCTTCTTCTGTTTCTGACTTGTTTTTCTTTCTTTTTTGAAAAGGTCAAATTTTTTTTTTTTTAAGATTTATTTGTGCATACAAGAGCTGGGGTACAAGCCAGAGGCGTGGGTGGCGAGAGGATTCAGCAGAAACAGAGTGGGGAGGAGAACAGGCAGATCGACTGAAACACACTGCTGAGGGGAGCAGCGGGCGAGGCAGGAGAGGTCTGCTGCGCCATGTGGTCCCCTCCCTGGCAGGGGATCGAGCTTGCGCTGCAGTGGCTGCGGACGCCCCACAGTGCGGTGCTCAACCTGTTGCGCCACAGGGAGGCCCTCCAGCTTGTTTTTCTTTAGCCTCACTTTTCTTACACATTTCTACAGACAGGATCGGTAGGCAGTGGCCTAGAGCATGAGCTCAAGTTTTAGCCTAGGTTCTTGTTTTACTGAGTCCTTGAACAGCAAATTACTTACTAATCTCTCTCAGCTTTATTTCTCACCTGTAGAATGGACACATAGTCCATTAATGGAACTCATAGACTATTAATGAAATTAAACAAGATGGTTTATCTAAAGACTTAGCATAGAGCCTGGCACATGGTAGATGTTCAAATACTAACTATTTAAATATGTTCACCATTTGTACTTTTATTTATTTATTTTTTATAGATTTATTTATTTATGCACACAAGCACTGGTGTGGGGGGTGAGAGGATTCACTACAGACAGAGCGGGGAGCAGAACAGGCAGATCAACGGAAGTACACTGCTGAGGGGAGCAGCGGGCGAGGCGGGAGAGGTCTGCCACACCATGTGGGTCCCCTCCCTGGCCGGCAGCAGGGATCGAACCCGTGCTGCAGTGGCAGCGGTTTGCTTCATAGTGCGTTGCTTAACCCACTGCGCCACCAGGGAGGCCCCATTTGTACTTTTAAAAAATTCCTCATTCTAGGGCCTCCCTGGTGACCTTGGGGTTCAGTCTGTGCTCTATTGCTGCTACCCATGCTGGGGCCTCAGTTCAATCCCCAGCCAGGGAGCTGACCCACATGGCGCAGCAGACCTCCCATCTCACCCGCTGTACCCCAGCAGTGTATTTCGGTGGATCTGCCTGTTCTGCTCCCCACTCTATCTCTGGTAAATCTTCTCACCCCATCCCCATACCTCTGGCCTACAGTACTTGTACGCAAAAAAAAAAAAAAAAAAAAAAAAAAACACATNCGCAAAAAAAAAAAAAAAAAAAAAAAAAAACTCATTTTGGTGTGAGGCTGAGGAGAAGAAGGCATATCTTTAATTAGATTAAGTCTTGGTCACTTTGACCCATTCTAGTAGCCCATCCTAGGGTGTGAAGGTGGTGCTTATGGTGCTGTACCTGACTCTGTGATGGCAGGAGAAAAGCTTTGTGTGCCTGTGGCTCTGGGGGTGCCAGTGAGTCCCTCACATCTGCAGCGAGGAGGCCTGTCAGTGGGCTGTGTGACCCCGCATGCCTGCAGGTGGCCACCTAGAGTGGACTGTGGGCTGGAGGGCTGGTGCTGCCCCTGTGAGCTCTGGCATGGCCTCGTTCTAGCTCTCGCCCACTCCCCTGCTCCAAGTGGAGGGGAGGAGGAGGAGCTGGGAACAAGCTGTCTTTGTGGGCTGCTTCAGGCCAGCCCAGCTGCTGTGTGGGTACTGGCAGTCATGCCAGGGGAAACACAGGGTTTGAAAGCTGCATGGGGAGTGTCAAGAGACAGAGCTTATGGGTCTGTGCTTAGGAAGAACCAGGAAGCTGGCATATTTGTTGTGGGCAGAGCCCTCTGCTACACAGTTTTTGAAAATCCTTTTGAGAGATTTCAGCAGGAGTACTGTCAGCCTAGCCTTAAATGATGGACATTGGCGGTAGTGGGGGCAAATGAAAAAGCAGTGAGTCCTGATTTGTGGGGTGTTGGACTCTCAAGTGTGCTGCTGGACCCTTTTATGAGGACAAGACGCACCCACCAGCAATAGTAGATCGGTTCTGTACATGATCCTTAATACCCAGGACTGACGGCCTTGAAGCCCTCCTCTGGCCCCTTGCTTGTTCCTTCTCCTAAATTGCCCTTGGTTCTCCTTCTCTTGATTCTCCGCATGAATTTGTGTGTCTCTAATCCAGACGTCATGTGGTTACAGGATCCAGTCAGTCCCAGGAACAGCCATCCAGCAGCTCTGAGGGGGCATCCGAATCAGAGGAGGAGGAGGAGCCCAGCTTCATCATGGGCCGATGATGATGTCTGTCACGGGAGCCTTCTGGACCCAGGCCCATGCTGTGAGCAGGCCTCAGCCATTCCTCCACATGACCCGGATGGACAGGGGGCTCAGCCGGCTTCAACAGTTTTCTAGCCAGGGCCTCCAGGACAGCGAGCAGAGGGAGCACACCCTTCTGCTCAGCCCTGCCTGTCTGTAGGATGCGGAGCCTGCGGGACAGAGAGGACCGTCTCCTGCACTCTTGAGGCCCTGCCAAGCAGTGCGTTAACGTTCCTGCTGAAAGAGGGAAGATGTGAAACCTGCTGCCGCCAGTGCCTGTTCTCACAGATTTGGACAGTGATGAGTTTGGGGGCTGGTTTCTGTAAAAGGAATGTTTATTTAGTAAAGAGCAGAAACACTAGGTTTTGTTTAGACCTGTGAAATGCTGATTATAAAAGCTGTAGGGAAGGCTGTGAAATGAATTGATGGGGACAGGGCCTCTTCCCAGACTCAGTGAGGGAAGTTACCTGGGCCCTGGGGCCGTCTGGCACTGCAGGCACCTGATCTCAGCAGCGTGTACAGGTTATGCCCTGGGACACGTGTTCTCACCCAGCAGCTTCCAGTACGCTCTTGTATTGGGAAGCCCTGGGCCTGGGCTGAGGGAGATGTGGTTTTACCCCTTGTGCTGAGCCATGGAGGGAATTGTTAAAAAAAAAAAAGCCTTTCGAAAAACATCTGGAGTTCAGAAAGATGAGCAGGACTAGGCCAGAGCAGAGGGCATGGGGTCCTGGCCAAACTGGAAGCGAGGAGACGGGCCTACCAAAGGCTGTGTCCCATCCTCAGGTCAAAGGGGGTCTAAATAGAAAGTGGGGCATGATTAAGGGCAGCCTTCGGGGCCAACAGGAGGGACAGAGGTGGTTTCTAATTAGAGCCATTGTCCACTTTGGAGTCTTTATCTCCAGCTCCCAAGTTTCTAGGTGTGTTTTGTGTCTTTAATGGAATTTGATAGGATTCAGGAAATGGTGACTTAGAGTGAAAGGAAACCAAGAAACATTGGCCCCTCCTTTCACTTTCATGTAGTGGTTTTCCTGGCCCTGCCCTGAACTAAGCGACATCTGTGATACTTCTGTCCTTTCAGCAGTTCAAATCACAGGACTTTTTCTTTCCCAGGAAACTGAATAAATTAGCACACACCCTGGCTAGACACTTTGAAACCATTGTTTCTCTTTTGTCAGACTGGCTGGTTAGTTTTGTGTTTTCTTTTGTTCTGTTTTTGAACTCTTGGTTTCCTTAACTCCCGGGAGAGGGTAGTTACAGCTCTTACTGAACCTGCAGCCTTAATCTCATGGGCTTTCTTTCTCATTGGAGGCTGTGAGGTAGACCTGGGAGCCCAAGGACTTAGGCTCAAGTCATAACCCTCCTCAGATAAGCCAGAGAGCTCCAGGTGGGTCATTTTCTGCTCTGCCCCACACAGGAGCTGAGAGAGATGGCGGAACAGATGTGTGTTGCATTGGTGGCGGGAGACTAATCACAAAGAGCTGGATGCCAGGCCAGGTGTGTATAGTTTAGACCGTCACTGGACTTCAGAAGGTGATGTTTAAGCAGTTTCTGGAAACTTTTAAAGCCTTGTCAATATCTTAGTATGACTTGGTTGTCTTCAAGGTTTTGTCTGGGGATAGGGAAGAGCTGGACGTCACCAGTGGGGAGTCGGTGATACCAGGAGACAGGCTCTCAAAATCACCCTGATGCATGAACATCAGCAGATGATGCTCTGCTGATTGACTCGTGGCAGGGCGGAATCTGGAATTGAATGATAGAGGTGTACAGAACTCGGTTGTCTCCGGAAAGCTCAGCGTAAGAATCCTGATTTACCAGACAATTAGGCCTTCACCGACTTGCTCACTTACTGAACGGTTCTAGTGCACTGCCTGTGACAGCCCTGGGCCAGGCCTCGCCATTTGTACTACAGTACATTTTTGGCCTCCAGTTATCACCCACCTGAATTTACCAAACTAGATTTAGAAACTCAGAGAACCTGGGAACTTGTCCAGGTCACCAAGAAAGTAATAGAGCTGGCTCTTGAACGCTGGAACCCCAGAACCCAGCCCCAGCTCCTACCACAGCGCTGTGCAGCTCTGGAAAGAAGCTGTGCGCAGCCCCAGCCTGGCGGGAGGGAGCCAGTGCTGCTCCTCTGGTGCGGGGCTGTGGCTGCAGGCGTCCCCGCACGCTCCTCGGGGCACTGGTGCATGTGCGCTTGTAGCCTGTAGTACCCCGCAATGCGTGATCGTTTTCAATATAGTAGAGCCCCACCCTTTACAGCTTCTGTTGCAAATTCAACTAGTCACTAAAATTTATTTGTGACTTCCAGGTTAATACTTACGATGCGTTTACAGTCCTTGGCAGACATGTGCAAGTGGTAAAAACTTGAGTTATCTGATGGACTCATTCCCAGCTGAGGGCAAATGAGGCCTCCTTTCAGATCAGACTTACTTAATGGCAGGTTTTTTGCATTCGTGTGCTTTTTGTTGTGATTTTGCTGTTTAAAATGACCCTCAGATGTAATGCTGAAGTGTAATGCAGTGTTCTCAAGCACAAGAAGGCAGGGAGGTGCTTTAGATAAGCTTCATTCAGGCATGAGTTACATGCTGCTGACCGTTCAGTTCAATATTAGTGAGTGTGTGTAGTGGCAGGAAATGGGTGTCACAGGAGGCAGGGTTTGGGATGGTTCTGGGCAGATGGGTCAAGGAAGGAGTCTCTTGGAGCCATTGGTGGCTTTTCATACTTTATTTAGTAGAGGTGGCCAGGTACATGGCAGGCAGGGGTGCTGAGGGGCCGGGAGGCTGGCAGGCCTCCCAGTCCCCAGCGCATCTCAACTTCTCGGCTGCTCCTTCATCCTGTCGTTTCTCTTGGTTGGTCCTCGCAGTTCTGGTGTCCTCATGACCATTTAAGCCCGTGTCCCAACTCAGGTGCGCCCACTTGCGCATGCCCACCCTGGAGTGCTCACAGCACCGCAGGTGTCCATCATCAGTGGTGGGAGGGTGTAAATACCTGATCAACCTTTACCCTACAGTGTGTATGTGTGCATTTTAACAAAAGTGTCTTTAAACAAAAACACATAAGAGGTTATAGTTCGATCACAGTTGTGACCAAAGACTCACAGAAACCTAACCCTGTAGCCCCCAGCAGCCAACGGTGCCATATACACTAGTTCAGTTTTTTGCAGTGACTTTAGAGACTGTCACTGCCGTGAGTACTGAGAATCAGCTGCTGTTCAGAGAAATGTACCTGCATGAGCAAGTCTGGGACTGCAGGGATAAGTGTTCCCTACAGCGAGTGTCCTCCCACCTCGAGAATCCGGTAGCTGGACCGACATGTGCAGACGTGCAAAGCAGTGAAAACCTGAGTGTCTGACGGACTCATTCCCAGCGAGGTCAGATGAGGCCTCCTGATGGTCCCTCTCTGGCCTGTGTATGACCACAGGTGTCAATAGGAGCACTCCCCCACTTCCTAAAATGCACCTTTCTTCTCCTTGCCTCAGACGCCCTGACCCCCACCCCACTTGGGACTGCGCAGAGCACAGAGAAAGCAGAGCTGTCCCACCCCCTCAGCCCACCCCTCATGCCCACCTCATCTCCATCTCCGGCAGCTGCTTTCCCTCCTGGGCCAGTGCAGAATGCCTCCTCCTGGTGTGCACGCTCCTCCCGCCAACAAGCAGTCCTCTGGTGGCTCATTGTGAAACAAAAAAAGAGAAGTCCCCCAATGTTTACCTCCTTCTCAGTCACACTTCCCCCTAGAGCCCTCTGTTTGTGGCCACCTCTTCACCTCTCATCCCACTCCAAATTTGCACCACCATCATTGCACTGAAATCTTCCAGTCTTGCCACACCCAGCCCTTGGCGGTGTTCCATCCATTTCCCTTAGTGTTGCTGCCTCGGCCTTGCTTCACTGCTCATATTCTAAACGATGGGGTGACCCAGAGCTCTGTCCTGTGTTATCCATCAACACTCAGGCCCTAGGAGGTTCGTCTAGCCATGAGTACCCAAAGTACCATCCTTTTCTGATGGTGAGTCAGCTTCCCTCTGGAGCTTTAAAATCCTGTCCACCTGCCCACTTTGACTCTTCCCCTGATATACATTGAGCTTATGAAAACTTTGACTTTTTTTATGCCCTCTCTCATCTCACTTGGTTCATTTCACCACCGTCCACACAGTTGCCCCAACCTAGGAGTCAGGTTCCTGTCAGTCCTTGGTTCTTTCTGCCCCTTTCCACACCCACCCGTGACTAGGTCCCGGACTTGTCACTCACCGTCTCTGCCCCGTTGACCCCACCCACTCCACCAGTGTCTAGCTGGGTGGAGCTCGTGGTGCCTCCACTGCTTGTGCCCATCCTGCCCGTCTGTCTCCCCCCAGCAGCGAGTGATATTTGAAGAGCAGAAGCCAGACCTTGTCATGTCTGCGTGAAATCCTCTACACTTAAATTAGGAGCCCTCCTGCAGCCCAGCCCCGCCTACTCTAGTGCCAGGCCCCCTCGCTTGTGGTCCCACCCCCTCAGCCCCCCAGCCTCTTCTATGGAAGCTCTTCCTGCCTCAGGAACTCTGCACTTCCTCTGCCTCTTCCGTTGGATCTCAGCTTTCTACCCACCACCTCTGCTCTGTTTCATTTTCTTCCATAGCACCTATCGTGCGTTCACTTTTTGTACCTCTCCTATATCCCCAGACCCAGCTGTCAACTCTGAGCACAAAGACCTGCTTGTCCTGCTCTCTGCTGTACTTCAGCACCAGCCCAGTGCTTGGGATACAGTAGGTGCTCAGTAAATACACTGGCTGACTGAGCAAAACTGAGCCCCTAGAACTACACAGACGAGCTGTTCACATCTGAAACTACTGTGGCGGGGACCTGTGAGTAGACACAAGTTTGTTGGAGGCCCGAATGAGATGTGCACCGTGCAGCAGCAATGCAGGGGAGGCCTGACCAAACCCACCCCCTTACCCCCCTCTGCACTCCTGGCCACTGCCCTAGGGCATGGGTCCCAAACAGGCACTTTAAACAGTCACCACAGGAGATTCTGCCTCCACCTCCCACCCCAATAACTTGGGAAACACTGGTTTGGTACATACTAAGTAGTTTTAAATTTCTGCACATGTCGGTCCAGCTACCGGATTCTCGAGGTGGGAGGACACTCGCTGTAGGGAACACTTATCCCTACATTTCCTCTCGCAAGGGGGGATCAAGTTAGAGGAGTGACATTTATTGAAGTTGGGAAGTAGGAATGTGGCTAAATCTGATTTCTGGGCTGCATGAAAAGAGCTGTGTGCAGACTCCATCATCACCATTAGAAGCTGGCGTGTTCTCTTTCAGAAGTTAATTTACGTTTACCCTGTGCCATTCTTGACTAAAGTGAGCTACAATTACCATATATTAACATATTTAAATAAGAACATCTTAGAATTTAACCTGCAATGAGGCAAATTTCCATTTCTTTATTCCATAGACTGTAACAAGTGTTTACAGAGTGGAACCAAGTACTAAAATTAAAGTCTTCCTCCATGCAACCTTGCTAACGATGGGGACGAAGGCGAACAAGACAGTCCTTGCCTTCAAGGGGCTCCAGACCTGGTCAGGGACACCGGCAAGAAGGTCGATGCCCTGGAAGTCGAGCAGCATGGGGTCTGGCCAGCGAGCAGAGCAGCTCTGGGCCGAGGAGGGCTGAGCAGAGCGGTGGGCAGCTGGCCCGGAGGCCTCTGAATCACGTTAAGGGGGCTAGAGTGGATCTGGAGCCATGGGGAATCTGAAGGAGTGGGGGTGAAATGGGGAAACACAGGGATTTTTCACTGCAGCCTGGAGAGGACAGGTTAGGGTTAGGGAAGGCTCTTGTAGTAATGCAGACCCGAGCAGAGGTGATGATGATCCGTATTATTATAGAGACCCGGGGGCCCTGCTGAAGAGGGAGATTCCACCACTAGTGAGCCCGGAAAATTCACAGGACTTCATAGGGACAGGAGGTCGGGAGTGATACCAGATCTGTACCCTAGCTTGTGTGTGGAGGACCACTCCCCAAGGCAGAGCTGGAGCGGGTATGTGAGAGAAAGATGAGTTCCACTGTGGGCATGATGAAATTAGGAGCCTGTGGGGCCCCCCCTGCCAAGCTAGGAAGTGAGGGCTGAAGGTGATGCTGTGGGAGTCCTCAGGCACCCTGAGACAAGGTGAGCGAGACCAGACAAGAAGTGTAGGGTGAAGGCCCAGGAAGAACCGAGATACCCACATCCAGGGGACAGACCACAGAGAGTCAGACACACGAAAAGTTAGGTGGAGTCACCAGAGCACGGAAGGGGAGTTACCAGGTGGCAGGACGAGGACAGGGTACCCAGTGATAGACAGGGCAATGGCTGAGATAGGGCCTGGGTTTAGCAGCACAACGACGCTGGACTCAGGGCTGAAGAGGAAATGGCATCGTGATGACAGCTCTCTTAAGTGTGGTGTGAAGTGGTGAAAGGTAGTGGCAGGAAGTGCATGTTGGACTGGGTGGGGCTTAAGAGGAGAGCAGTCTGGGAAGGAGAGGAAGGTGGGTGTCAGCAGGGTCATGAGAGAGGCAGCGGGCTGAGAACTGAGAGTCAAAAAGCGGGGTACTCAAAATGAAAATCTCACAGAGGAGCTGTTGTGGGTGTTGAGGAGGGCTAGTCCCGATGAGCCAGCTCGGCGCAAGGGCCCTGCTCACATTGCCCACACCTGGAACCATAAAGCCTGGGAGGAGGGGCAGGGATACAAGTCTGGGAGGAGGGGCAGGTGTTGAGGAAGAGGCTGGCCCCTGCCTGGTATCAGCCTCAGTTGGTCTTTGTCAGACGTGGGAGCCCTTGAGAGAGGAAGCTACTTGCCATGTCAGTGAACCAGGAGACAGCCCAAAAGGTAGGCTGGACATTCTGGCTGGTGGCTGGTACCTGCACACAGGAACCCCCTTCCCCTTCTGCTGTGACTCCCACTAAGCTACCCTAGCACCTGACGGCCCATTCGCATTGTGGTGGCCAAACCTCCTTTCGAGGGTGGAGCCATCACCTGCCTCAGGCTGTTGGGGGGTGGGGGGGGTCCCTATTCTGTGTTGGGCTAAGGAACTGGCTCTGAAAAGCACTGGTAATTATGACTTACATGCTTCTGTCTAGGCATGCTAGATAAATGTGCTTGGGGGTGGAGACATGGTTAACTGGGACATGCAGGCAGACGTTAAGCAAATGACTCCCTTGCTGAAAGAATTTTCATCTGTGATGCAACTGCTGTGGTTTACAAAGTGTTTTCCTGGTTTCGAGTTCATTTTAGGATGAGCTTGAGGTTTGAACGCCACCATATTATGTGTTTTTTGAGATCCTTACCCCCTGAAATTCAAATAATCCCTTCCCTATTAAGACTCTATAGTTGATGAAAATAAGAACAAGAAGGGAGGAGGGGTAGCCAGACCCCAGAATTTTCCTATGCCCTTTGTTAGAGCAAAAACCAGGAGGGGAGCAAACTGGCTTGGTCTGCTCTTAAGTATCCTCCGGAATTAAAAGGTATGATTACTCTGGCTCTCAGCAGTGGCCTCTAAAAATTTGCAAGTACCAGTGGATTTGACAGGGTATCTGTGACATCCCTTACAAGTATCAGAAAACTTGGACTGCTTAACACGAGTGGAATTTTTCTTTGGTTTGGATAAATGTGTCACGGTCCAATGCTGTTGCGACAGATGGAAAAACCCTATGTAGGGCACGCAGGAAGGACTCGGAGAGGCCGTCTGGCACCGCGGGCTGGTATGCACACATCTCGCCCTAGTACATTATTCATGTGCACTTCCTGAAAAGAACGTTCCTGTTTGAGTATCTCGGTTGTAAAACTGGAGTTCACCATGGTCGGGGAGAGGTTCCCCGCAGTAGTGAGTGGGGGGGGCAGAGAGCCCCACAGAAGCACTTTCATCCCCAGGTGCTGTGCCCGAGAACTGCGTGCCGCAGTCAGGTTAGGCTCCGTGGGTCTCGGTGTCTTGGGGGAGGGGGAGGGCTTTCGTGGGGGGTGGTTCAGAGCGCTGATCTACCGGGCAGCTCGGGCGTGGCCGCCTTCACCCTGCCCTGCACCATTTGCAAACAGAGCCGCCCTTCCACCCTCCTCCCGCCCGGTACCTGCCGCGCCCCGCCCCGCCCCGCTGTCTGATAACGGGATACCTGTTTCCTCTCCCCGGCTCCACGTGGCCAATGGCCGGCCCCGGGCACCTCCGGGGCTCACCCTAGGAACCCCCATGTTCCCAGGCCCCGCCTGCCAGGTCACGTGGCTCGCAGCGCCCCCACCGGGTGGTCACGTGATGGCGGCCCACGGTTGCCTTGGCAGCGGCTGCGGCGGGGGAGCGGGGGCGGGGCAGCGGGTGGAGGCGGGGCCGGGGGGACCCCACCGGACCCGCGGAAGGAGGGAGGGGGCGGTGCTCCGCACCCCGGCCGGGCCAGAGGGCCTCGGGGCCACCGGGCCACACGGCCACGCCAATACCGCCTGCCGCGAGCCCGAGTTGGAGTCGGGCCAGGCAGGCAGGGCAGCTAGGTGAGTGCGCGGCCCGCGGGGCTGGGGGTGCGGGACTCTGGTCTAGTGGGGGCGAGAGGAACAGGACCGGAGAGATTGAGTCTGGGAAGGGTTAGGCTTTTTCTGGGCAGGCTTGGGATGGAGTGGCTGCGGAGTTGAGAGGCGGCCAGGTGACCGAAACACCGCGGGATTCCAGGTCGGGGTGCAGCACGGGAGGACTCAGGTGGTCGGGGGCGCTGGGGCTTCCCTAGGGAGAGGGACTGAAATGCCGGTAGGCCCCTGTGGGAGACCCCTGTGGAGGCTGCTGGGACCCGCCCTGCGAGGGTGTGACAGCCAGAAAGTCGTTTCTGCGTCGCACTCACCATTGCTCATGCCCCAGATGTTTAAAAGACAGCTCCACAGGCAAACCCCAAAATCTCCCTGCAAGTGTTTCAGCCTGGCCTGCCTGGCCCAGTAGCTGATCTTTAGAATGAGTTACCATTATTCTACAAGACCTCTTTTCTCTGGCGCCCCTCTTAGAAAAAAAAAAAAAAAAATCCCCCACGGTCAGCNGATCTTTAGAATGAGTTACCATTATTCTACAAGACCTCTTTTCTCTGGCGCCCCTCTTAGAAAAAAAAAAAAAAAAATCCCACACGGTCAGCTCGGAGATTGTCCTTTGGAGCCTCTGTCCCTGACAGAACTGGTGGGCTCCATCTTGCCCACTCCTGGGCCTCAGTCTCCGGAGCCTGAGGACCAGACTCTGACCCTCCCTGGGCAGAGAGGGGAGACCTGGCATTAGGTAGGATTCTGGGGCTAGCAGCATGAGGATGGATTTTAACCCAGTTGGGGTTGCTCTCGCTGCAGGAAGTGGCTTCTGTATCTTCAGGACCCACAGGTCTGCCTCAGGACCCAGACTCCCAGCAGACAGGCTGCCTCCCTGGGGGCATGTGCAGGCAGAGACTACCCCAGCCACTCCCCAGAGACCACTCTCAGCTCTCAAGCTGGAGCCCTGCCTGTTCTACAGATGGCCCAGTCACTTCCCTTTTCTTCCTCCAGACGTGCCTTCATCCTGTCCAGAGCCGGCAGGCCCCCTTCCTCCTTCGTCATCCAGCCATTTCACTAGGCACTCAGACCAGACTTGGCCTCAGAGTGTGCCCCTCACCAACTAACTCCTTCCTGCTGCCAGGCGCCACCAGAGACAGTCCAGACAGCCCTACTGCTAGGCTTCCCCAGACGCCACGATCCCTGTGGTGTTTAAGGCATCATTTGATGCTTAGGTACCAAATGCAGGCTACCTTAGGCCAGTAGGCATCTGTTGAGTGAAGGGTGCCATCCACCCACATCTCTCTGACCCCTCAGCAGCCAGCCTTCCTACCTGTTCCCCTGCCTCTTAGAACCCTCCCGTGTCAATGCCCAAGACAGAGCCCTCCTCTGCTCTCACAGCCCTACACCCTCTTCACTAAAACAGCATTTAGCTCGTTGGAGCAGTCATCCCCTTATTTCTTGTCCCCATGGGCAGTGGCTCCTCACCTCTTCCATCTTCTTTTTTTTTTTTTTTTATTAAACCTCTTTCATCTTTGATGCCTGAGTACCAAAGACCTTAATTACCACAGGGCCTGTGAAGCACCTACTGGCTGCAGGGTGAGGATTGAGAGGGGGCAAAGGCTGTGCCTTTCATCCCCTTCACAGCTGCACACTGTTTTCTGCAAACTTGCTTCTGTGTTTAGGGGAAGAAAAGAGAAAGTGTGTTTCCAAGTGGGGACACCAAATTATTTGGAGCTAACCAACGGATTGGTTGGTGAGCTGCACCTCTGAGCCCAGCGTCTGAAGTGCTGGAAGGCAGTGCTGCTGGCTGCTGGGGTGGGTGCTGGGGCAGTGCCCACGACTCCCAAGTTGCCATTCCGATAAATGACCCAGTAATTGGCATCCTCTGGCAGGAATCAAATCACGAAACTGTTCCCCGGGATCCTTTGACTAGAAAGGCTGTGCCTGCACAGCGTGGCAGAAAACACAGCGGACCTCTTCCCCAGGACCTCCCCCTGATCCCTTTGAGAGGTTGGCATGGCTAGATTAAATCTGGGGCATTTCCTCAGCCGCTGACCCTGGTAAATACCCGCCCTCTACTACCCTCCCCCCAGCCACGCTCCCTGGGACCTAGAAACGCTGATCTGTTGTAATAACCTTAAGTAGGCTTTTCGTGGGCTTTGTGGGCCTGAGTGTACAAGTTAATATCTGGTGCCAAGGAAGCTGCGAGGTGCCTGTGCCCTTGAAACCTGCCCTGCAGATTGAGTGGCGCTGACTGACCCCGGTGTGCTTCCGCACGGCCGGCCCCTGGGGTTCCGTGAGGCTGCCAGTCCTCTGTGTGGGTTAGTGGAGATTGGGGGTTGTCACAGATCTCAACAGATCTGTCCTTCTGATCTTCATTCTGTTACTGTGAAACCAGATGTCTACCTGGGATGATACCAGGTGTCTCCTTTTTCTGTCAAACATGCTCACGTCAGCTGTTAGATTTCGCTTTACATTTTGCCAAAGACTTCTGGTGCAGCCTGGATGTGGCTTTAATTTACTTATATAAGCCAAAGTATTTTTAAAAAGATTTTATTTATTTATGCATACAAGAGCTGGGGCATAGGCCAGAGGCGTGGGGGGGTGAGAGGATCCACCAGAGACAGAGTGGGGAGGAGAACAGGCAGACTGACTGAAATACACTGCCGAGGGGAGCAGCGGGCGAGGCAGGAGAGGTCTGCTGCGCTGTGTGGATGCCCTCCCTGGCCGGGGAAGCCCCATAGTGCGGCGCTCGACCCCCTGCGCCACCAGGGAGGCCCAACCAAGTATTTCATAGGGTGAAGTGTGCTGGTAAAAATTTAAGTTGGATTTGAGAGCATGTGGACTGCTTGGAAGTGATTATTTCGCGGTGGCTCCTGGACACACAGCAGCGCTGTGTCTTCTGGCGCTTCTTGTTCAGGGGTCCTGAGGGCTGGGAGTGTGCCCATCTGAAGATGCGTGAGGTCAGAAAGAGCAGGGGTCGTGCTCAGGATCACGCGGTAGGCTCCCAGCCTCGACTGGCACCTTGAGGTCTAGGACCTTTCTGAGCGCTCCAGCTCCCTGCCCTCTGACGGAGGCTGAGTTCAGCTTTGCAGAGGATCATCTTTGGGCCCTGTGGTGATGCCCGGAAACGTGTGGGAGACCACCTCCTGCACATTTGGGTGTTGGGATGACCCGAGGGACCAGGGCCTCACATGCGTGCTACCTGTGGACCCCAGGGCTCTGGTGCAGGGTGTCTGTGTAAGAGCACCCCAGGTTATGCCCACGTGTATTATCACAGGGTTACGGAGCCTTAGATCCTGGCTTTTCCAGGCCCTGGGGACCCTCTGGAATGCCTGAGTATCTGTCTCCCGCCCCCAGCCTGGCTCCCACCATGAGCGCCGAGCTCAACGTGCCTATGGACCCCTCCACTCCTGCCTGCTCTGAGCCTGCTCACAAGGGCATGGATTACCGGGACTGGGTCCGCCGCAGCTACTTGGAACTGGTCACCTCCAACCACCACTCTGTGCAGGCCCTCTCCTGGAGGAAGCTCTACCTGAGCAGGGCCAAACTGAAGGCCTCCAGCAGGACCTCCGCCCTCCTCTCGGGCTTCGCCATGGTGAGTCAACCACGGTAGGGAAGGCAGCTTGCAGAGCGAGCCAAACGGGTCCTGTGATGCTTCAGGACCCCTGGAGGTCCTCAACCCTGCTGGACCCTCTGGACCCTGCTGGCAGCCAAGATGGGCCACTAGTAAGTCTCTGCCCACTAGCTCCTCCAAGGGGACTGCTCTTGGAGCAGTTGGCCGCTGTTAGCTGGGGAGTCCAGGGGCAACCCCAAGCCTCCTTTCCCAGCGTCCTCAGAAAGCCCCAGGTGTGCTCACGTGAAGTGTTTGCCTGACAGGGACATGAGTAGGTAATTAAAATAGCTTTGGAATGCCAGACTCAGCTGAGGAAAGGGGTCACACCTGCCCCATCATGGGTACCTCCCGAGGGCTTGGGAATTTGCACAGTTTGAGCAGGAACTGTGGATTAATTGGGCTAACTAGGAGTGCAGATGCTCCCTGCATATGGCCTCAGGAGCTGAAACCAAGCCCAAGGCCTCATTCTTGGCCACCTAGCCCCCTGGGCAAATCCATGAGAAAGAGGCATGTTGCCTGCTGCCTTCAAGGACCCTGGACCCACATTCTTTCAGGAAATGCCCCTGAGGGGGGAGGAAGTAGGATTCTCTGTGGTCTCCCTCATGACCAGGCCGGCAGGTCAGCAGTGTGGCCCACCCTTGGAAAAAATGAGACATTACGTGACTTCAGCCAGGGCAGGACAGAGGTCACCTAACCTGATGATAAATCTGGGTTCAGGTCTGTAATTTAAAGCCAAGAATTATGTGTCTTATTTAACCTAATCACCAGTGTGTCTAATCACAAGGTGCATAACTTTAGGTTATAGTAATTTTCTTCCATGGTTTCCATTACATTAAAAAGAATGTTTTCTCAAACTTAAATTTAAGGAATATGCGTGAGAAGCTTAGACAGCACTCTTAATTCTAGAATTTGTATGCTGCAGAATTATACTATTGCATTAAAATTTTTTGGCCCGTGCTTTTGTTTTTTCAACTTTGGAAAATTAACTCAGAAGTATCGCATGACTTAATGCAGTAAAACTGTTTCCTTTCTGTGTGGGGCCCAAATCTTGGAATCTGTCTGCAGCTGTCTTTATAGTCCCTGGCTTTTGAAACATTTGAATTTTTGAATTCATGGAAGCTAAGCCAACAAAATGCTAAAAGTTGAAGGCTTTAAAACCTCTTATTAAAATCTGAAAACAAGTCCTATGAATGAAGTTGTAAAACACAGAGTGAATCCTGGACGGGGTGTTTGAGACCAACTGGCAGCCTTCAGGGAAGTGGTCTTAGCACGAGAAATGCAACAGGCCTGGAAGAGCCGGGGTGGGAACCCCAGGGGCCTCCTGGAGTGTGGTCTGGCCCCAGCTTGGCAGGCACCACCCTTTCCAGTCACGGTTCTTCTCTTCAGCCTTTATGGAGTTTCTCCTCTGCATGGCAAGTGCTTCTTTCACTTCTGGGATGCAGTTCAGGAGCCACTTGTGCCCTTGCCTTCTCGGCTAGACGGACGCTCTCAGGTCAACACACTGGCGGTGCAGTCAGAACGGTGACGGCTGGGGCGCGGTGGGCGCGGTGGGGCAGGTGGCGCCCAGACCTGGGTGGGAAAGCAGCAGCAGCGGTCTCCTTGCTTAGAGTCAGATACCACTGTTAGAGCAGATTATTGTTCAGGCTGCGGAGCAGCTTGGGAGAAAGACGTGACAAGTACAGGTGGCCAGAAATGATATCAGCTGCTTAAACCATAGTTAAATTAGGGCAGAGACATGGGAAAAAATAAAACGAAAACAGGCGGTTGGCCTGGTGGAGGCTCCTCTATTTCACGGGTCCCTAATTAGAATGGCAAAGCGCTTTCTTTGTCTAATAAGCGCTTAGACCTAAGCATCAGCTTCTCCATGCTTCCCTCACACTGAGAACCAGCTCCAAGGCCCCCTTTAAACGTTTGCATAAACACAGGCAAGTGGCCTTTTCTCCTCTTGAGGTAGAATAAAGCTGCTTTCCAAAGCCCCCTTCCCTTCCCTTCCATTATCGTTGTCTCTCGTCTCAGAGCCCCCCTCCGTGTACAGCGTCTGCGGGTCGGGCCGTCTCTGTGGCAGAGCCTGGCCAGGCCACAGGGGCCCAGCGGGGAGAACGGCCCCTCACTCCTGGTGTGGAGCAGTAGTCGCTGCTGGGTTTCTGGGCCGCCCGGAGCACCATGTTTTCTTTGTACGCACCAAATGTTCCATCTCCACTGAAGGGGTGAGGTTCTCACTCTGAGATGTGGCAGTTCCTAGAAGGAATTGTGAGATTTTCTTTCTTGTAAAAAGTGTTTTAAAAGCAAGGATGGCGCAGCAGTTCTCCTGCCCACCTGTGACTCCACAAGTACCTCTTTCTCCTCTTCCTGCTGAACCCGTCCTTTTAAATGTGAAAAAAAGAAACAAGGGTGGCTCAGATGAAGGGGCGAACCTCGTGACGTGCTTTCCTCCAGCGTCTCTCTGCCCCCACCCCCTCAATCCCCCCAACCCCCCCCCACCCCTTCCTTGACCGGTCTGATGTCTTGCGTCTGAGCACTGGGAGGCAGCCCTGGTCAACCCGAGTCCTCACTGGTCCCAGATACACCCCGTGGGCCACAGCCCTAGGGCGGGGCCTGGGGCCGCTGAGGGGGCCTTTCAGAACAAACCGTCAGGAAGCTGGGCAGGGGCGCGGGGTCCCTGTGGAAAGCCTGGCAGGGTTTGTGTCAGCAGGACCCAGCCTGGATGGCTGCAGAGACTCCCGGCTCACACAGCCTGGGGCTTCGGCTCCCCTCTGTGGCCTTTTTATCCCCTTTCATTTAAAATCCTTCATTTGATCAGTTAATATATGCACATAGTTTAAAATTCAAGTCCTTGGGACCCAAAGGCTTGTAACAAACCCCAGCAGCCCCTTGCCCTGGCCCGGCCGCTCAGCGCTCCCGGCCCCGTTTCTGAATAAACTCAGGAGACGGCTGCATCCTGGCTTGTGCACTTCAGACGTGACCTTTTGGTGTCAGGTGACTGCGTTGGTGATTCACGCCCGGCTCCTTCCCACAACTTCCCCTTCTCCCGCTGTCCGTGCTAAGATCCTCATTCCTGACCTTAGAGGTAGGACTTGGCCACGTCGGGCGCCCTGAGAGATGCTCCTTGTGGCCTGGGCATCACTAGGAGCCTCTGTTTTTGTTATTATTTTTAACCTTTTGAATGGCCAGTTTTTCTTTTTAGAAAAACAGTTTTTACTGAGCCCACTAGCACCACCGGCAAAGCTGTGTGTTCCAGGGAAGTGTGGCCTCTGCCCCAGCTTGCAGCTCAGCACCCCGGACACGCCCCAAGTCCCGCGTGTGACCTGGTGCCTAGAGGATGACCCCGACCCCTGCCCTATCTTGCCCTGCGCCTGTCTCTTCTGCAGTTCTCAGATTATTCCTTAGCAAGCGCTCCTTCAGCTCAGGGAGGGTGCCCTCTGCTGGCGAGGGCCTGCATGTGGCACGGCCTGCGGGCGTCCTGGGGGCCTGGGCCAGCCCGTTCTGCCTTTCAGGTGGCCATGGTGGAGGTGCAGCTGGAGACCCAGTACCAGTACCCGCGGCCGCTGCTCATCGCCTTCAGCGCCTGCACCACCGTGCTGGTGGCTGTGCACCTCTTCGCCCTGCTCATCAGCACGTGCATCCTGCCCAACGTGGAGGCCGTGAGCAACATCCACAACCTCAACTCCATCAGCGAGTCTCCGCACGAGCGCATGCACCCCTACATCGAGCTGGCCTGGGGCTTCTCCACCGTGCTGGGCATCCTGCTCTTCCTGGCCGAGGTGGTGCTGCTCTGCTGGATCAAGTTCCTCCCGGTGGATGCTCGCCACCAGCCTGGCCTCCCACCCGGCCCCGGCGGCCACACCGGCTGGCAGGCCGCCCTCGTGTCCACCATCATCATGGTGCCCGTGGGCCTCATCTTCGTGGTCTTTACCATCCACTTCTACCGGTCGCTGGTGCGCCACAAGACCGAGCGGCACAACCGAGAGATCGAGGAGCTGCACAAGCTCAAGGTGCAGCTGGACGGGCACGAGCGCAGCCTGCAGGTCGTGTGAGGCCTGCGCTGGCTCTCGGGGCCACGCCGCACCGAGCCCTGGAGCCCAGTAGAAATCGCCTGCCTTTGGGGAGTTTGAAAAATGCAAGTGTTAACGAGGCTCCAGACGCTGCCAGACAGGTCGAGACCAGAGTTTGACTCCTGTCCTTGTGCTGTAACACCTGGATTATTTTCCCTCTGAAAACGGAAATCTTCAAATGAGAGACTCTGTAGCTAAGAGCGTCAGGCAGAGACAGCCGAGTCCTCGGCCCCGGGGCTCTCCCAGGCGGGAGGCAGCGCTCTGAGCAGGCCCCGTGCTCAGGGGTAGTTGAGGGCCGGAAGGGGCCCAGTGGCTGCGGGAGCCTGGCGGGCCAGGCCGTGAGTGCAGAGAAGGCTGGGGACGCACCTGCCGTGTTTCGGTGGGGACAGGGCCACAGCTTCGCCTGATGCTGCCCTCCTTTGCCCTGGAGGGAGTTAGGTGGCCTGGTGTGTAAGGGGGCAAGAGCTGGGGTGCGTGTCAGCTCAGAAGGTGTGGCAGGAGCCCCATCTGACTCCCAGGCCCTGGGGGAGACGCCACGGTGGAGGCCTGACCAGGGCTGGGCAGCGAGCCTGTGGCCACCGGTGTGGGCTGTCTTTGAGGAGACTTGCTGAGAGGTACTCGGAAGCACCCCGGGCCTGGATGCGCTCTCCCCAGCCTGCAGCCCCGGCCACACTGACCCAGCAAGGCCACCAGCTTGGGAAAAGGACTCAGTCCACAGGTGGTCACCTCTTGGCTGCAGAATGATGAACTCTGAACCTGAGTCAGCCGCCCTCCTGAAGGCCGCCGGGCGCTGTGGTCCCAGGTGGTGGGAGGGGTGGTCTGGAGGACTTCTGTCTGGACGAGGTGTTCGGCCTGCGGGTGGTGGTGCTGGAGGCCAGCCCTGGCCAAGCGCGGGCCTGCTTAGTGACTCAGTGCAGAGGCCGGGGAGACAAGGCCCCACGCGCTCCCCTCCCAGCCCCCGGCCCTCGCAGCCACGCACAGGAACCCAGCTCACGCGTTTACGCGGCCTTGGCCAGAGAGGCTTCTGGGGTTCCCACGCAGGGCGTCTGGAGGACCTGCATCCACACGCTGTCGCTCAGCTCTGTGTGAGCTGGCTGCACCCTGTGCTGTCCGAGAAAGCCACAGCAGCCGGAGGGGACGCCTTCTTGTTTTCGTGAATGGCTGCTGGACTTCGCGCTCTGATGGCATTGCTCTTGATGCTTGAGAGCGTGGGGCGGGCGGCCTGTGCCAAGAGCTGGCTGAGGTTTCTGGGTCTGATGTACTGCCGGGAACATAGCCCTGACACATTGCTCTGAAATGTGGGGGCCCTCTGGGAGCTGAGCTGAGCATCCAGTGGAGTTGTGACATCTGTGGGGAGTCTGGCCACCTTGTCCCGAGGACCAAGGAAGAACCTCCCAGGGGCGTCCGTCCCATCTTCTGCAGACGGCTGTCGACTCGCCTGCTCTCTGGTGCGTGTCTGTTCTTTCCCGCAGACTTGTTGGAAAAGCTCTTTGGGTTTACTTTTTGCTTTGCAGAAAAACATCAGCGTCACTGCAAGACACCCCTTTGTGCCTGGCAGGAGTGACACGGCCTTGGGGCGGGGAGGCGGTGGTTGTGCAGCAGGCCCTGGTGCACAGAGGCCTTGCTGCGCCAAGCACCCCCAAGCTGCAGAGAGCACGCGCCAGTGCCGCCTGCTCCGCGGGTGAGCTCTGGAGCTGGCCGGGCAGCATTGGCATCAGACCCTGAGTGTGTTGTGGCGGCACCACACGACAGGAAGGAAAGGCCCTTGTCTCTTGCTCTCCTTCAGCCAGCGGCTCCCCCAGCCAGTGTGGGGGTTGCCAGAGGTGGGGACACGGGATTTCTGTGGGAACAGAGATGACTGCACGTGGGGCCTGGTGGTGGCAGGAACCTCAGGGTGACCCCAGGTCTTGTCAGGACAAGGAGAAGCTGCAGTTCGGGGCTGCAGAAGGACTCGGCGGGCGCGGGGGGAGGGCAGGGCAGGTCGCAGTTGGAGTCTGCTTCTGGAGAGTTAACCTGATTGTGAAGCGTCCAAGCGCGGCGCCCCTGGGTGCTGAGCGCAGCACGAGCCGGGCAGGCTTGCCCTCCTTTCCCTGAGCAGAGCCTTCTTGGTGCTCACCGGACACGCGGAGGCTCTTTCCGAAACAGAACGCAGCCTCCAGTTAGTACCTGACCAGAAGTTTCAAAGCTCACATCTCTATTGGAAACCGAGGGCAGTATATCTCGGTGTCTTCTAGGAAGGGCTGTTGAGGACAACGGCAAAGCCCGGGGGCCCAGGGCTCCTCAGTTGTCGTCTGTCTCTTGCTGATAGTTCCTTGTGCATGACACTAGATCATGTATGGGGTACGTGCCCCACCCTGTGTGTGAATTTCTAAAACCGTCACCCTGGATTGAACTGAATAAACGTAAAGCTACGACTTACTCTGCTCTCGGTGGGACACCCCGGACCGCGGTGGGACAGGGAAGCCCCTGGTCCTTCCCTGGCGTCTGCTGCCGTGCGCCGCACGGTGCTCGGCATCTGAATCCCCTTCTGCCTCCCGGTTTCCAGTCCCTGCAGTGTCCTGATGGACAGGACACATACGCTCCCCATGTTCAGGAGAAGCCACGTTGCCCTGGGGCTGGGGCACCCAAGCGGGGCGCTACGCAAACACCATGGCACGCCCAGAGCCTCCGCGCTCCGGCGGTCAGCTGCGCTGGGGCAGCAGCACGTCGTGGTGGAGGGCCGCTCACTCACAGGGGCCTGTCCTCCCCGGCCCCTCAGACAGGACACGGCGCGGCCTGAGTGTGTGCAGGCGTCTGGCCCTGCCTCTGCGGACGCCGTGAGATACATTCACCACGCTGACCCAGGCGGCACTGCCGCTCGGTGGGTGGGGCCAGACAGAACTCAGCGGTGGCCTCGGTCACCCTGCAGCCCGCACTGGTGTTCTCAGGGCTATGGGAAGCGCCGTCTCCAACTTGGGAGGAAGAGGACAAAGTCATCTGTGGAGGCAGCTTGTAGCAGCCAGGAAAGGTGGCAGAGGAGCAAGTTTCGGGATGGTTCTTAGCAGATGGGTCAAGGAAAGGAGAGTCTTGGAGCCCTCGGTGGCTTTTCATGCTTTTATTAGTAGAGGTGGCCAGGCACATGGCTGGCAGGGGTGCCAGGGTGCCGGGAGGCTGGCAGGCCTCTCAGCCCCCGGCCCATCTCACCCTCTCGGCTGCTTTCTCCTGCAGTACTGTCAGTCCTGGCGTCCTCATGATGCCGCCCATTTAAGCCCGGGTCCAACTCAGGCGCGCCCACTTGCGCACGCCCACCCTGGAGTGCTCGCAGCACCGCAGTGTCCATCATCATGGTGGTGGGAGGGTGGAAAGACCTGATTTCTCTAACCCTACACAGTTTTACCACAAGGGGAGGGTAGCGTTTGTGGTTGGGCAGTAGACCCCTGGCTGCTGCAGAGACTCGGTCTCCCCATGGCCATTTCCCACTCTGATGGGCCCTGTGGCTTTCTGTGCCACCTGCATTGAAAGGGAGGCTTAGACCCATCTGCCTTTCTCTCAGTCCCTCTTGTCCAACCCTGTCCGTTCTACCCAGCGACTCTGGGTCTGGTCAGCGTGTGGCCTTCTCCGCGCTCAGCTCCCCACTCAAGAGCCACATGGGCCGGGGCGGGGGCAGTGCAGTCCTTCCTAGCCACAGCGAGCAGCTCACACGGGGCCCTTTGGCAGCCCGTGACACTCCTTGTCTGAGACTGACATCTTGAAATCCCTCCAGAGCAGTCCATGTCCCCCGAGTGAGCCAACTTAATCTCACCCCACCTATGACCCAACCAAGTGAGTCGCTTGTGTTAGATTTTGTGGGATTGATCAATGGCCCCTCGAGGCACAAACTTTTCCCTTTCATCTCCTGCCACTTGGTCTCTGGCGGTAGTTGCTGTAATCTGGGCTTGTGGTTTGTGGTGACCCTGCACTGAGCCACTCACAGGCCGTCACTTTTGAATGTTCTGCAGACGTCTCTTTACTGCCCACATCTGTGTTCCCTGGACGAGCTGTCATCAGACCCTGCAGCCCTGAGCATCCTGTGTTTTCCAGGGCTCTGTGGCGTGCTGCATGCTCACTTTGCTATTTCAATCTCCTTCCCTCCACGTTACCTGCAGCACTTCCAGCAGTTCTGCTTGGTTTGGGGGTACTCACGAAGGCCCATGTTGCTCTATAAAGCCAGCCTCCTTTCCCTACATCTGCGCTTCCCCACTTCAGGGTGTCTGGTCACCGGGGCTTTGCCCCAGCTGATAGGGCTTGGCCACCCCTCCCCACCAAGCCCTACCCTGGCTGCCTACAATTCCTTGCTGCGCCTCAGGCCTCTGGCTTGTCCACTGGGCAGCTGTGGGAACTTGTGATTCCACTAAATTAAGATCATTTGAATCCGAAGGAGGCAGACACGTTCATTATCACAACTGAAGTTCATTAAGGGCACGCAAAGCCAGCACAGTGGACAGGGCTGGGGGTGGAGGTGGGATTCACCCACCTCTGCCTCCAGGGGTCTGTCTTACACATGCTCATTTCAACGCGTGGCCGTTCTTACGCAAGACTAGTGACAGCGGATGTCTGGGGCACACAGCACATGTATCTTTGTTCTTAGACTAATGAGTTGTCTGGGTGAGCAGTTCATGCTTGACGGAAACAGTGGGAACTGCTGCCCCCCCAGGACAGGGCAGTTACTGGTCACAGGCCTAATAGTGTCGATAGGTGAGTCACTCTGGTTTTCCTACAGCTCACTGGCTTCCCAGGTGAGGGGCAGACATCTCTGGAGTGCACAGGTGGGGTGCGCAAGCCGACCATGCTGTGAGAACTGAGCACCTTGGCCTGCTGCTCCCTTCCCGAGCTGGGCTCCCTTCAGGACACAGAGCAGGAGCAGTGCCCGTGTGGCCTGAGGGCCCAGAGTCCATCTGGACGGGTTGGCTTGAAGGCCCCCACCTCCCCACCCAGCGTGCCTGTGGCCCCCGGCAGAACCCTCCCTCAGCCTGGGGGCCCTGAAGAGGAAGCTGCAGAGTCCTGTGCTGTGCCACCGGCTGAGGCAGCAGCCCTCTCTGAGGAAAAACTGTCCTTTAATACTTATCCCTTATTACTATTTTTAATTTTCCAAAGGCCCCTGGCGTCAGGTGTGCCATGCGGCTGGCACCACCGTGTGGAGAATCTCTGCCAATCCAGGTGGTCAGACTGCTCTGCAGCCCAGGGCTCCCAGACGTGGGGGCTGAAGGCCGGGGCTCGGGACAGGGCCCCGGGCCAGCAAGCCCATGCTCTCCAGCCCCATTTCAAGTGGGGGCTGAAATTTCCTTAAAGGAAAAAAACAGCTGCCCTTCCCCAGCTGTGGACATCTTTGCGGTGGGCCTACATGCCATTCAGGTGAGCCGTCTAGAGCTGCATCTGTGGCTTAGATGCCTCCAGAGGGTTGAGGCCCAGCAGAGCAAGGTGGGACAGGAGTGAGCTTGCAGCTGGGGCTCACTCAGCCCCTAGAAACCCAAGCATCCCCTGCACAGGTCTTCAGAGGGTTCCCCAGACCAAGCTCAGCAGAGCGTGCACAGAAGCCAGAGGTCTCCCCGACCTAGCAGCTCTTAGAAGCTTCTGGGTGACTGTAAAGACTAGTGCCAACCATGAACCTTTCTGGGCTGTGAAGGGGCTGTTTTCCGAGTTTGGCTCTTGGCAGGAGAGAGGGCTGGCTGGCCTCACAGGCCTAGGGCCCACTGCCATTCCCCTCAATCTCCACCCCTGTGCCTCACCTGGCAGCAGGTGTGCACCCCACAGTGTCAGTGCAAGACAGTAAACCACCTCGAGCAGGCCTTTTAAACAGCACTGAGGGGCGAGGGGGCACCAGGCTGGCAGATGTCCCTGTCCTCACTACATCCCCACGGGCTCAGGCACGACCCCGGTGGACCAAAGGGCACCAGCTCTGCAGTCTGAAACAGCAGTCACTTCAAACCTACCGGTTCCCTCCTCCAGGCTACACGTGACTCAGGAAGAGTCCACAGGGCAGGTACTGGGCACCTCATCAGTGTGATGGATGCAGCAGCAGACAGTTCTAAATGATACCCGCATTTTTAAACTCAAATGACCCCAATGTCCTCCAACCATGACAACCCAGGCGTGTGGCTGCGGTGCAGGTCTAGGGGGCTGATCTGAGGCCCGTTCCATCAGCGCCGACTCCCCAGCAGGGCCAGCACCGCCGAGTGTAGGGTGTGTAGCTCTTTTCTCTCAAAGCCTCTGGGCTGGGGGTACAGGCTCTGGCACTGCTCTCCCCCTTCAATCCGGCTGGAGCTGGCAGCCCAGGCCAGGCCCAGTGCCAGCTCCTGTCCCCAGGGGAGGGCTCACGTGGGTCTTCCTTGAAAGGAGAGCGAGAGCTGCAGCAGCTCCCGCCCCAACTCCTGCTGCCGCCCACCAGGGCTGAACTCGGCCGACAGCTCCCTGAAGGTGGCGCACACGCGGCGGGCCCCGATGTCCCTGCGGTGGATGGCGTGTTTCCACTGGTGCCGCGCGGCCCCGCCGAGCACCAGCAGAGAGCGGCGGGGCAGGGCCACGGCCACCTCCACCTCCTGGCACGGCACGGACCTGCTGGGCGCCATCATACCTTCCACCAAGGGCGCCGGGAAGCCAGACGGGGCCAGGCACAGCAGCAGACTGCCCGGCGTCTCCCGGGACATGCGCAGCACGGTGGGCGACAGCAGGTTGAGGCTCACCAGCCGCTCCCCCCACAGCCAGGTGTCGTCCAGGTGGGGCTCGATGGCCGAGCCCCGCTCAGGGCAGTAGTCCAGGTTGCACTGCTCCACGGGCTGGAAGCCCTCGAGGACGGGGTAGAGGCCCATTCTCCGCACCAGCTCCTGGCTGAAGCTGGGGAGGCCGCTGAAGTCGGCGATCTTGAGCTTCTGTTTCCGAAAGTTGACCTTGGGGCCGTAGTCCTGGAGGACGGGGTCAGGGGGAGAGGAGACTGAGTTTGCAGAGAGCCACAACAGGCCTCGTCTGACGATTCAGCTGCGGGACCCAGGGACGCGATGGACCTGACATCCAGCAGCACCAAGGAAGTGATCGGCAAACATCAGGTGACAGCGTTGCTCAGGAGAAAAATAAGGCAAGGAATGGGGGTACAGTGGTCACGGGACATCTTAGCCCAGGTTCCCAGAAAGCTGAGCTCGGGACAAGCGGCCTGAGCGCAAGCCCTGAGTGCGCTGGTATGTGCGCGACGCCGAGGGGCGGGTCTGGGAAGAGCGAGCATCGAGGGAGGAAGGTCCACACCAGGGACCACTAGGGTTCAGGTCCGTGAGGGACCTGCCACGTGACCCAGCGGAGGCCCCTGCCGCGCCAGTCACCGCGGCCGCAGCGTGGCAACAATCGGTGCGCCAGCACGTGAACGCACAGGACACCCGGACCGAAGAGCAGTGCGGGTGAGAAGCCGGCTGTGGTCACGCGTTAATTCCATTTACAAGAACTGTCCAGACAGGCAAGTCCAGAGACAGTGAGCAGCTTAGCGGCTGCTGGGAGAATGGGGGGTGGGGAGCAACTGCTAACGGGTACAAGTTGCCTCTGGGGTGATGAAGATGTTCCGGCACTGGGCACTGGACGGTGGTGATGGTTCCACCGTGCTAACACACGGAAGCCAAACCACTCAACTGGAGGCTTGAAACGGTTGGTTTTATGGTATGTGGGTTCTAGCTAAAGAGCAAAACAAAGCAATCAGGGAGGAGTCTTTGAGAACACACCGCAGAATGAAGGTGGGGACCATCTCCCCCTGATGTCCGGGCGGGGGGCTCAGCGGTCAGTCTTCTCTCAGGTCGCAAGGGCTCCGGCAGCCACCCCAGGCAGCGGCTGGCCAAAAGCCTGAGAGGGAGAGCAAGCTGGGGGGAGAGAAGCTAAGCACTTAAGGACCACAAGGAGGCCGGTGTGATTATGGGGGGACACGCAGGGAGAGCAGTGGTGAGAGGCTGGGCTGGTGGCCAGGACAGGGCCTTCCGGGGCATTGTAAGAACTCTAAATTTAGTTTGAGCTGGGGGGCCGGGAGGGTCTGTAGCAGAGCAGGGATATGATCTAAGCATTAATGGGGTCACTCTCCTCTTCATTGAAAACTGACAGAACAGCAGTGAGGGCTGCCCCTGGGTTTCTTGCTGGAACCCCGAGAGAGAACTGGGGCTGGGATCCCGATGGTGGCAGTGCCAGGCGTGGAGAGTCTCAGATTTAGGATATGTTTTGAAGGAAGGAAAAGCTGACAGGAATTATACCAATGAGAGACTTAGGGAAATCTGGAAAGTTCCACGTTTTCAAGCCTAAGCAGGTGTCAGACACAATTTGCTAAGGCGGAGACACTGGGAAAAGAAGCAAAGCTCAGTTTAGTGTCTCAGGGGTTTGGAACGAGAGCAGCAGATGCGTGCGTGCGTGTGCATGACCATCAGAGTAGGCAGGCCTAGCTCAGGTGAGAGAGACACCCCAGCAGATGTAAGTGGGTCGGTGGGGACCGGAGAGGGGCTAGCTCAGGGCTGTGCGTTAGTGATTGTGTGGCACAGAGAGGGGAGAGGGTGTAGGCGCACCCAGGAAGTAGCTGGGGTAAGTGGCCGTGGTCCCCAGGGCGGGTAAAGTGAAGGTGGCAGAAGGACAGCCTGCAGGGCGGCTGGGGGCTGGGACTGCCCCAGTGATGAAGAACAGGAGTGAGCTGGACAAGAGAGGAAGGGGCTGTGACCTCCAACAGGACTCAGGCCCAGGTAACAAGTGTCAGGACACGTGGAATTGATGGGGAGAGAACTTGGGACAGGAAGGTGTCCAGTAGCCTTCTAGAAATTCCCATGAGTGCCACCAGCACCAGGCCAGCTGGGAGGAGGGGCACAAAAAGCCGAGCAGTCACAGTGCCTTTCTTTGAGCCCCACCTCACTGGTGTCTGTCAGGAAGCTGAGCTGGCCTGCACCCCTCTACCCTGGTGTCTAGCACCGACTCCTAGACACTAGAGACAAGGACAGCCCCTCCTGAGCCCTGAGGTCAGGAGAAGCTTGCCTAATGACCCCAATGACCCTGGGGGTCGCAGGCGTGACTGCAGAGGGCACAGAGAGGGAGTGAGCAAGGGGGCTCGGAGCCAGAAGCCAAGAGGGGCCTGAGTACCTGCTTCCTCCGGCCAGACTGTGAGAGCTTCCAGGGTTCCTGGTCCATCAGCTGCACCATGTCAGCTTCTTCCTCCAGGGTCACAAAGTCCTCAATCAGTGTCACCCCAGGGAAGGGGAAGGCCCAGCCTTCAAAGTCAGACTCCTCGGCCCCCACTGCCCAGCCAGTATCAGAGAAGTAAATGAAACGGTGGGTTTTCTGCAAAAGAGATGGGTGTGGTGGAGCGACGGAAGCCCTTCCTCAAACCACACGTGTGGCCCTCAGAAGCCCCCCTGGGAGTAGCCCCACCAGCTGTTTTTGAGGGGGTTCCCCCTGAAGCCATTTAGGTGTCTAGAGGGAGGCGGAGCCCTGCCTGGAGCTGCCTCCTGAGAAAGGCCCCTTTCTCACCTTCCTCATGTGCAAAAGGAAAGAGAGTCTTGTAAGTAGGCAGAGCCTTCTGTTTATTTGTGCAGATAATGCTGCTCTGAACACGGTTGTACAAACATCTCCAGACCCTGATCTCACTTCTTTTGACTACATACCCAGATATATACCTATCCATATATGATAGTTCTAGTTTTAATCTTCCGAGGAAACTCCATAGGTTTTCACAGCACCTTCCTACCTGTTACTACAGACACAGTTTCTTCACTGGCTTCCCAGCCTGTTTAACTTTCTATCTGCCTCCATCCCCCACCCACCCCCAGGATCTTTCTAAAATTCACATGTAACATCCTTTAAAACCCTTCAGGGGCTCTTCATAGCCCTCAGGACAAACCCAGCTTGCCCTTCAGCTACGCACAGGAACCCCTGTGGCCAGGTCCCACCGATTTCATCTCTCTCGCCTGGAGCAACAGTCACCTTCCAAGCCCATCTACCCATCCCGGCCTTTACCCAAGCAGTTCTCCCGCTGGGACACCCTTGCAGCCAACTAAAATACTTCTAGGCCCAGTTCAAAGGCCCTGAGTGTTTTTATATTACTTGGAATTAATTTCCTCCGTGCTAATTTCCGTCCAAGACCTTTTGTGTGCCTTGCCCTGGTTTTCAGCACCCTCTATTCTGGCTGTGTCGTCTCTCCCCAGTAGTGAGTGAAAATCCAGGGGATGTAGAGCCTTACGTCAGACCCCCCAAGTCCCAGCCCTTCCCCACTTCAAGCTCACTCCTCAGATCCCTCCTCCCCACACCCGATAACAACACCCCCATCGCGAGAGCCCCTGCCACCGTCTGATCCGGGTCCTGTCTCAGGGCCAATCTAAGCCTCAGTTTCCCCAGATGAAGAATGAAACTGTGGGAGCGGCACCGCCTCCAGCCCTTACCTGTGGGGTGTGCCTCCAGGGCGGGTCACTCCCGCGCTGCCGCTCGCAAATCAGACAGGTCCGGATGCCCTTGCAGCCACATTCTCGCAGAACCTCTGGGGTAGCCACCGCTGCAGTCGCCATCGCCGCGTCCTGGCGGTCAGGGCGCAGGCGCGGGGCCCGGGGGCCGCTGGGAGTTGTAGTCCGCGTGCGTTGCACGAGGTACGCCGAGCCGCTTCCTTCCGGTCTTCGCCAAGGACCTGTTCGCGCGGCGCCACCTCCTGGGCTCGCACCTCGCACCCCCGCGGAGGCTCCCACTCGGCTGGACGCTGGTGCCTCCCACAGGGCCTGCGTGGACCGCGTCTCCTCGCCATGGGCCCGCTCTCGGCTCGGTTGTTGATGCAGCGGGGGCGACCCAAAAGCGACCGGCTGGGGAAGATTCGCTGCGTGGAGTAAGAGGCGGGCCCGGGGAGCTGGTGACCCCTCGGGGCCGGGGCCACACAGCCCGCCTCCCTGGGCGGGTCACCGGGCTGTCGGGAAGGCAGGCTGGGACCCCTGCGTGGTCCGGTTATCGCATTCTTGGTTTGTTACGAGATGGGGCGGGTGTGCTTGGAGTACCTTACCCTTGAAGAGGCCCGGGCTCTAAGGAGACTGTCTTGCAGAAAGAGGGCAATTAAGTAACCTTTTGGGGAAATTACAGCGGCCGGAGCAGCAGAGGGCAGCCCTCCCCACCACAGCATCAGGAAAAGCACCTGGAGGGGCCAGCTGGCCTGAGCTCTGAAGTGGTTAGGGAATTTTAAAAAGCGCGGTGTAGGGGAGAGGCAGAAAGTCTAAGGAAGCAGCCTATGTGGGGTGGGGGGAGACCTGCCCACCCCTGAATCAACCCCTTTTGCCCCCCACGCCAGTCTGTCAGGGCTGGAGCTGCGCTCAGAACACTTGGATCCCAAGCTCTTGTGCCGCCTGACGCAGCTGCAGGAACTGGACCTCTCCAACAACCAGCTGGAGACGCTACCCACCAACCTGGGCCTGCCCCATCTGCGTGTCCTCCGCTGTGCCAACAACCAGCTGGGGGACGTCACTGCCTTGTGCCAGTTCACCAAGCTGGAGGAGCTCAGCCTGGAGGGCAACCCCTTCCTGACAGTAAGTAGGGAAAGCCACCTCCCATGGTTCTAAGTAGTTTCACTGTAAGTAAGAAGTTTCACTCTAAGTTCTTTCCCACAAGCGTTTTTGCACTTAACTAGCTGGCCACAGGCAGTTTTGCCCTAAAAGATAAAATAACTGATTGACAGTTTGGTTTCAGCTGATGCAGTCCTCCCATCTAAAAATATGGTGGGGCCCCCCCTGGTGGCTCAGGGGTTAAAGTCTCAGCGCTATCAAGCTATCCCAGCTACTGCAGCAGTTGTTCAGTCCCTACCAGGGAGCTGACCCACATGGTGCAGCAGACCTGCCTGTTGCTCCCTCAGCAGTGTATTTCAGTCCATCTGCCTGTTCTGCTCCCCACTCTGTCTCTGGTGAATCCTCTTCGCCACCACCTCCTGCCCCCTAACTATATCCCAGTTCTTGTATGCATAAATAATTAAAAATACGGTGAGGGCCTCCCTGGTAGCGCAAGGGGTTGGGAGCCACACTGTGGGGCTTCCATAGCCATTGCAGTGAGTTCGATCCCCAGCCAGGGAGAGGACCCATATGGTGCAGCAGACCTCTCCTGCCTCCCCCGCTGCTCCCCTCAGCAGTGTATTTTGGTCAGTCTGCCTGTTCTGTCTCTGGTGAATCCTCTCGCTCTGCCCCGCCCCATGCCTCTGGCCAGCATGCCAGCTCTCGTATGCATAAATAAATGAAATCTTTAAAAAAAAAAAAACACAGTGATAAAAAAAAGAGGAAGAAAAATTATGGCAATAAATCTATTATGGGAGATTGTAAAGCTCGGTTGCACCCTGTGGTAGAAACAGCCTGTCAGTTTGCAGCTCCGTAGGTGAGCACCATCACCCCTCACACCCATGAAAGCAAGTTTTGCCAAATATAAAAGAGGCAGCCAGTAATTCACAAGTCTTGAAGAGCATTAATTTTCAATTTTTTGCTAATCTCAGTACAAGTTTGTTATCTAATATTGTCTTTACCAAATTTATTACATAATATTAGGAGTTGGAGGCAATAAAAAGAAACAACCTACCTTCCCTCTAAAAAAGAAATGGGTGTATGCTTCTCAATGGGTGTGCATTTTTTTAATATTTTCATTTATGCTTACAAGAACTGGGGTACAGGCCAGAGGTTCTAGTGGTGGGGGAGGGGTGGGCAGTGAGAGGATTCACCAGAGACAGAGCTGGGAACAGAACAGGTGGATCTACTGAAATACACTGCTGAGGGGAGCAGCGGGCGAGACAGGAGAGTCTGCTGCACCATGTGGGTCAGCTCCCTGACCAGGGATCAAACTCATGCTGCAGTGACTGGCAATAGCTTGATAGTGCTGATATTTTAACCCCTGCACCACCAGGGAGGCCCCCATGGTGGGTATAAATTTCTTGAAAATGAAGAACAGTTCTCTTTCCACCCCCTTTGCCTGCCTCTGTGGTATAGGACTGTCCTTGCTGATGCTCTCGGCAGCATCAATGATACGGAAAAGAGGCAAACGCCAGGCCCTTGTTAGGCAAGGACCTAGTGTTCTGGAGTCATCGTCCAGTTACTGAAGTGTGAGTTTGAAATGATTGGTGACCACAGAGCTGTGCGATGCTGTAAGCCTCACAAGTAGGTTAAACAGGCATGGACTGATTAGCGCCAGAGTTGATGTGCAACTCAGAGATCCAGAGAAATGGAGGAATAACTTACTCCCATCAGTTTGGTTCATTGTACAGACATCCTCAGCTGGTGTCACGGACAGTAGAAGAGTAAGATGAAAACACCCCAGAAGGAAAACCCTGGGATCCTTTTTTCTGGCACTGTAACCCATCCGTACACATAAAATGCTTCAGTGGGGGAAAAGTGAACATTTTGATATTTGCTAGTGGAGAGCATGGAGTAGAAAGAAGGTTGACAGAGAATTTGGTGAAATGCAAGGGCGGGACACGTGAAGTCCGTGTATGTACAAGTGGTGACTCAGGTTACACAATGACGAAAAGCAGCATCTCCTGTCACAGCCGCATTGGAAGTCTAGACAGTGTGCAGGGCGTGGTTACAAATGCATCCTCCTGTGAGGAAGCCGGTAGCTCTCTGAAAGAAAGCGACTTCTAAGGAAAAGTGTCTCAGTAGGTCTTTTTTCATTAATACCCTTTCCTTCCTCCTGATTTTGTCATTTTTTATGGTACAGTTGCCCTGCAGCCAACCAGTTGGGCAGCAGAAATGGTTTTGGCTTGGCGCTTGTGGCACAGGCAGGTTTGAGGGTGCCAGCACACAGACCACAGGCTGGGGCACCCCTGAGCCACTTTCTCTCATCCCTCAGGTCAATGACAACCTGAAAGTCTCCTTTCTCCTGCCCAAGCTCCGTAAGGTCAACGGCAAGGATGCGTCTTCCACGTCCTCTCAGGTGGAGAACCTGAACCGCGAGCTGACCCGCAGGGTAAGGGGGCTGGGAAGTGTCTGCTGCTTGGGAGCAGCCGGCGGCCTTGAGACAGGGACAGGTTGGATGTTTGGAGGGTGCTGAAGGAGCTCTTTGCCCTGACCCAGCAGCCCTTGACCTCTGGCCTGGTGTGTTGCTGTGAGCCTGGCTGTGGTGCTCAGCCTGTCCTTGGAAGTCCTGGGCCAGCTCCCTTTCAGGGAGTCGCTTGGTTTTGGAGTGCTGCCTAGGTTTGTGCATCCTGCAGCTAGGGCAGCTGCCAGGGAAGCGTCTAGAAAGCAAGGGTGAAGCACCTATGGTTTTGAGGTGGGCAGAGAGACCATGGAGGGTCCAGAAGAGCTAGAGTGGGCTGGGCCTGGATCTGGTCCCTCTCCCGCCAGGTCACAGCTTACTGGAAGACGTTCATGTCCACACTGAGCCCCGAGGAGAAGACTGAGAAGGCCCAGGCTGACTTTGTGAGGTCTGCCGTCAGGGATGTCCGCTACGGGCCGGAGTCCCTCAGCGAGTTCACCCAGTGGCGGGTACATCCTCATCCCGTTGAGCTGGGACTAGGCTTTTCCATCTCCCTGGCCTCCATGTCCTCAACTGCATGGTGTTCTCTGACCGTAAGGGGTTGTGGGGAGTGGATGGCTCACTGGCTGGGAAGATCCTCTCCCCACCCAGAAAGCTCCCTCTTACCACTCACCTCCCAGCTCAGGGGAAGGGCTGGGGACACTAAGGACTGTGCCCAACTTTTGATGGCTCATCCACTCAGGTGCAGATGATCTCTCAGGAGCTGGTGGCCTCCAGTGGGACCCAGGTGCACGAGGCAGATGTCCCAGAGAGGCCCCCCAAAGCCACAGCTTCCCAGAAGCCCGGGGTGAGTGGTTTATTGTGACTCTGAGGACCTGCTTTGGCCCTTCCTTCCTAGGAAGGCTGAAGGGAGGGAAGGGGGGTGCCTAGAAATGAGCCCAGGAAATGGCCTCTAATAGCAAGCCAGTTCCTCTGACCCGGGACCTGCCATGTCCCAGGTGGGAAGGTCAAGGGAGGAAACCCAAGCAGTTGGGTCTAAGGCCACAAGCCCTCAGCCCACCCCTGCTCCCTGCACAGGCCAGGCCGGTGGCCTTGAAACGACCGGATGCTGTCCCTCTCAACCTCTCTCCCAACAAGCGGGTGTGCCCCTCCCCACCAGCCCAGGGGGAGGGCAGCCCCACAAGCACTGATGGCAGCCAGGTAAGCTGGCAAGATGAAGGGAGCGTGGTGGGGAGCAAGGGCTGGGGCAGCCCTGACCCCCTGTACCCTCACAGCCTGGCCTGCAGCTGGAGCCCCTGCACTTCCTGCAGTGCCACAGCAAGAACAACAGCCCTCAGGACCTGGAGACCCAGCTGTGGGCCTGTGCCTTTGAGCCAGCCTGGGAGGAGGGTATGTCCTGGTGGGTGGGCAGGTGGCACCACAGTGGACAAAAGCAGAGCAAGCTTCTAGACAGGAGGCCTGGGAATACCACCTGGAGGTGGGCAGCCAGGGCGGAATCAGGAGAGACGAAGAGCTTGAAAGTGTTGGGGGAGGAGGGAGCTACAGGGATATCTTGCCAGGAAATGTTGCAGCTAGGCTTACCTTTCATTACAGGGCGTGCAGGGGCCACGTCCCAGACAGTGGCCACGTGCGGCGGGGAGGCGGTGTGTGTGATCGACTGCCAGACAGGGATTGTGCTGCACAAGTACAAGTCGCCTGGAGAGGTGAGGGCCAGGGCCCTGTTCTGCAGGGCAGCAGGCACAGCCCCTGCTTCCTGGCGTCCAGACCCAGCCGCCTGCTCACCAGATGACCTTAGCTGCTGGCCCTCAGTCCCTGAGCCCCATACCCCATGCACGTGCACACAAGTAGCTCTGCCCCTCCTGGCCACTTCTCCCCTCCACAGGAGTTCTTCTCCGTGGCCTGGACAGCCCTGACCGTGGTCACACAGGCAGGCCACAAGAAGCGCTGGAGCGTGCTGGCAGCTGCAGGCCTGCGGGGCCTGGTCCGGCTGCTGCACGTGCGGGCCGGCTTCTGCTGTGGGGTCATCCGGGCCCACAAGAAGGCCATCGCCACCCTCTGCTTCAGTCCCACCCACGAGACCCATCTCTTCAGTAAGACCCTTTCCCCATCCTCGTGGGGTCCCCAGCACTCCAGTCCTGAGCCCTGATGCCTCAGTGCACCCTCCGCAGACTGGCAGGGTGCTTATGTGTCGGGCCCAGAGGGTGGAGGGGGACTCATTGGGCCGCCGTGACCAGCCCTGGTTGTGGTAGAAGTGCTGTGGCTTCGTGACTGGCCACAGCATGGTCATGCCCCCATCAATCCAGGCTTTACCCACAACCTGCCCTGTGCCCTTGGAGTCCAAGAGCTTGGTCCATGCTCTACCCTGGGAGGGTGGGTACCGCTGGCCTTCTAGGTGTGGTGAGCCCAAGGGTGATGTATGAGCAGCGGTGCCAGGCACGTGAGGTTAGAGCGAGAGAGGGACTATGAGGCCCTTGAGTCCTCCATCCCAGCTCTGGTCCTCCCTCCCTGCCTCAGAGGGGCTGGCCGTGGGCCCACTGTCCAGCCTGGGACACAGCCTGCAGGAGGGGCAGGACGTCCTCAGGACCCCTCTCCCTCTCCATTCCCTCCTTAGCAGCCTCCTATGACAAGCGGATCATCCTCTGGGACATCGGGGTGCCCAACCTCGATTACGAATTCCAGGGCAGGTGATGCTTTGGGGCAGGGCTAGGAAGGGGCATGCCAGTAGTGAGGGGGGCAGACATCTGATCTGTGGGCTCATGCTCCCCCTCACTTGCTGCAGCCAGCTGCTGACACTCGACACCACCTCCATCCCCCTGCGCCTCTGCCCAGTCACTTCTTGCCCAGATGCCTACCTGCTAGCTGGCTGCGAGGGTGGCTGCTGCTGCTGGGACGTGCGGCTGGACCAGCCCCAGAAGAGGAGGTGAGGACTGCTAGTGTGAAGGCCTGCGTGCCTGCTGGGGAAGCTGAACCAAACCCCTGCCCGAGGCAGCTACCGAGGCTGATTTCAGAGGCCTCTTCACAAAGCTAGCCTGTCCTCCTGCTAGTGTCTCCAGGAAAGGACCTGCGGCCTGTCCCTCACTTGTTCGCTGTGAGGCTGGGCTGTGATCGCCTCCCCTTTCGCTCTGGCTTCACTGCCGACCCAGGTCCCGCAGAGCCAGCGGTGTGACCCTCTGTCAGCTGGGGGTGCTGACATCCCAGGGCCAGTGGAAGCAAGGAAGATGGTGTCTGGGGGATGGGCCTGTTGGGTCCCAGCCCAGGAGTCTGAAGCCGGCCCCCCATGCTCAGGGCGAGAAGAGAGTAAGCAAGAGACAGACTATTCTGTATTGGCAGGTGGTGGTTTGAGTAACTAAGGGAATGGACTTAAGAGGCCCAGCCTTGAACAACTTTAAAACAAGTTTCCACGCCTGTCTGCCAAACTTTAAATGTTTCTAGCAGCTTTAACTGGGTTTAAAATGGTGTACCACCAGATGGCCCTAGTGAACTTATTCTTGGGCAGCTTCTGGAAGCAGGTTCCAGGTCCACAGTGGTCTCTTTTTTTCATTGCCTGCCCTGAACTTAGGGTTTTTCTGTACTCCTGGAGCGCTGGAGAATGCTGGGCATGGGGCCCTGCTACATGGTAGCGGAGGCAGGCCTTAAACAAGGTAGCCAGTTAAGCCTCACGATGTTGTCAGCTACAGAAGAATGAGGTTCTCTAAGAGAAACAGGGAGGTGACTGGTGGCAGGTACTCAGTCAGACTGTCCACGCGAGGCTGTGAGGCAGACAGGAAGTGGCGCAGCACAGTGGTGGGAGAGCAGGGCCGCACAGGCAGTCTGGGAGCCAGAGGAAATGGCACAAAGCGAGGTAGCAGGGCCACGTAGACCAGGGCTTTGTTCCTGCGGCATAAGATCCTGAATTGTCTCCTAAGTGCAGTGAATAGGTTGTTTTCTTTTCTTTGCTCCTATAAATGAACAGCTCTTCAAATTAGCGTTTTGTGCTTTCAGGTACATACTCCAGTAGTTCTACTTCCAACTTTTTGAGCCCCCCCCCTTCTCCGCAGTGGTCACGTCAGCTTGTGTCCCACTCGTAGTGCATGAGGTTGCCCTTTCTCCACGGCCTCCTTCCTGGTGCTGGTTTGTCTTTGACCACAGGCCACTCTGACAGGAGCGACGTGGAGTCTCCCACTTCTGATTTGCATTTCCCTGATGCGTTTTTGATTATGGCCACCTGGGTGTTGTCTTTGGGAAAATAGCTACTCGGTTTCTCTGCTCGTTTTTCAATCGTATCTGAGTTGCCTGCATTTGTTTGCACATTTTGGGTCTGACCCCTTCATCAGGTGTGAGTGCGGGTGCATTCTCCCACTCCACATGTCGCATTTATTTTGTTGATGGTCCCTTCATAGTGCAGAAGCTGAACTACAAGGTTTGCTGAGTTCTGTCTATTTTTGCTTTCGTTGCCCTTGCCTTTCGGGTCAGCCACAGGGAAACACTGCTAAAACCAACGCCAAGCTTACCAAATCTTTTCCTAGAAATTTGATTTCAGTTCTTAGTTTTTAGCCTATTTTGAGTTGTGTGGTGCTCCGGTTTACCCAGCAGTTACCGGACTGTCTTCCTTCTAGCCTCCTATGGCATAAAGCCCATGACCAGTATCCATGGCTTTGTTTTTGGGCTCTCTGTTGTTGGTCTGTTTTAACGACAACACTTACCACTACAGTTTCGTCATCTAGTCTGACACCAGGGAGTGGCCTGGGGAGATGCTTAGGTTAGGTGGCAGGAGCAAAGCAGCAGAAGCCTCGGCAGACAGTGGCAGTTGCCTAACCAAGTGTTGGGGGTAGCCCTGTGCCTGCCTCTTGCCTGCTCTCCTGTGGTGCCATCCCCACCTGTCAGATGTGTCTGCTCTTTGTAGTTGGTACCTGGCGTTTCCCCTCTCCAGGGCTCTGGTGGGCTTCCCAGGCACAGACGTGACCCCACGCACACTCAGCTTGGGAACATTAGACAACCACTTCCCACTGTCCTTTGGGTCAGCAGACCCCACACCCTTTCCTGGCCATGCCCCAAACCCCCATGCTGGAAGAGCCAGGCCCTCATGCTTCTAGGCTCCCAGCACCTGTCAGTGCTCTCAGGTGCGGCTCCCTGTCTGGGGCCTGGAAGGCACCTCTTGTGTCCATCTTTTAGTCTTCACTGGGCAGGCCCAGAGCAGCTGTCTGAGTGAATGAGCTCTTTGTCTTTGCGAGGGGTAGCTGACTGGTATCTCTTGCTGCCCCGCAGGGCGTGTGAAGTGGAGTTTGTTTTCCCTGATGGCTCTGAGGCATCTGGACGGAGAGTGGATGGGCTGGCATTTGTGAATGAGGATGTCGTGGGTGAGTGAGCCCAGCTCTGGGGAGACCCTGGCCCCTGAGGACTTGGATGGACCCCAGAAGGTCATCTGTGGGTTTCCTTCCCCTAGGCCGGGGTTTAGGGCCAAGGGACGTGCCTAGAGAGGGCCCCCAGGCAGTGTTTGTTCTCTCCCCTAGCCTCCAAGGGGAGCGGTCAGGGCACCATCTGCTTGTGGAGCTGGAGCCAGACCTGGAGGGGCCGGGGCAGCCAGCCCACAGTGGCAGTGGTCATGCTGGCTCGGCTGCAGTGGTCACCCACGGATCTGGCCTACTTCTCGCTCAGTGCCTGTCCTGGTGAGCCTCTCCCTCCACCCCCACCACCACCCTGTCTTGGAGCTCTGGCTCACCCCACTTAGGCTCCGGGTTCTCCCTCTGCAGATGAGGGGGCTGTGCTCTGTGGGGACGAGGAGGGCAACGTGTGGATCTACGACATCAGGCAGATCCTGGCGCAGCAGTTGCCGCTGCCGGCAGCACCGCAGGCTCCAGCGCAGGTACGCACACACGCCCCTTCCCACTAGGGCTGGTGTCCGGGGAGCAGAAGCCCAGACCTCTCTCTTCCCACCAGATCCTTAAGTGGCCTCAACCCCAGGCTCTGGGCCAGACGGTGACCAAGACCATGGTGAACACAGTGGTGGCCAACCCGACCTTTACCTACCTCACCGCCCTGACAGACTCCAACATTGTGGCCATCTGGAAAAGACAGTAGCCTCGAGCCGGAGCGCCCACCTCTCGCAGAGTACCAGGGACACACCACAACTTAACTTATTCAGCTTTTGTTAACGATGGGGATATTTTTACCGGTAGATGTTTTTATTAAATGCTGTGAAAAGCCCGTGGAGCATGTCTGTGGGTCCCATCTTGTGCTCCTACTTTCAGAAGGCAGGTCTAGGAGCACAGACTTGTGAAGTTACAGGGGTTTTCAGTTCCCTTCTGGCAGCACCCCCAACCTACTCCGTTGATGGTGCAGAATGAGCTTATTCTGCCACCCTCAGACGGAAATCTGGACCTCCCAGCCAGCGTGCTCTGAATGTGGGCCCACAGGAGGTCACCTACCTGACGTCCAGGGTTTCTGCCACACTTTATTAGGACCATCTATGTACAGGACACACGGGTGTCGTGAGGGGCTTGACGGGCCATCTACAAGGAGGCCCACAGCTGGGAGAGGCTGCTGTACTCCACCTGGCGCCTACAGAGGTCCAGTGCAGGGCCGGAAACAGTGGAGCAAGACGCCTTTCACGCAGCTATTCAATTCCTTCTTGCTTGTCCTTAATGGCCACCTGGGGAGAGGAAGAAAGCACGAGATGTAGCTGAATGTCCACGGTGAGGCCATGAGATGTGCAACCCCAGCAACACTAAGGGCGCCAGGAAGCTGCTGCTCCAGGGCGCAGCCGTGAACTCTACAGAAGCAGTAAGCCAGAAACCAAATAGATCCGGGGAGCTAGGCAGCTGGCAGTCCATGGGACTCTCCGAGCTGGCCCAGCCCACCCCATTACTTTCCCACCACGTGCAACCTGGAGCAGCGGCGCCCAGGATGAGCACATGGCAGAGATGCCGAGACCTGACAGGCTACGGAGCGCTCCTTCCCGTCTCAGTTGGGCTTAGACTTGCCGGTCCCCTGCCATAAACGGGTGTGACCACATCCACCTGGCCTCAGCTGTGGGACCCCGCCAACCTAGGATGCGCTCTCCTCCCCCACCCCAAATGCCCTGGGAGCAGCCAGGCCTTACGAATCAGAGTAGTCCCTCAGGGCAACTGGTCCTTTGTGTCTACAGGGACCAAAAGAAGGCACAGAGACGAGCTGGGGTACTAGGTTAGGGTCCCAGCCTGAGTGTAGTAGCAGCCGCAGGCCTTCACTGCACTGCCCTTCAGTCTCCACTTCCTGGAAGCTGTGCTGGAAGCCCTTGCTCTACCTGCTGCCACCCCTTCCCACACAAAAATCAAAGGAAACCCCCCTCCCTTCAGCCGCTGACTCCTCACCCGGAAACGCTCTTCCAGCAGGGAGAGCTCGCTGATGAGGTCGGTGATGGCATTGGTGAAGGCCTCCTGGGGGCTGTAGTCCGGGGTAGTCTGCACGCGGATGATGATCTTGTGCTCCAAGGGGTGGGGAACTTTGTAACCAGCAAACAGCACCTGTGGGTCCTTTAACAGCTGCCTGGAAGACAGATACGGGGTGGGAGAGGGTGAGGGAGGCTCAGCCTAGTGCCCTCAGGGCTCACCAGGCCTAGACAAGGAGTCTTTCCTGTTGGGCTGAGGCCTGAAGCAGATTCAGCTGAGTGCCAGTCCCAAGTGTTCCCATTCTTCATTTTCAGGCCTTCCCCCACCTACCAAGTCACCAGCAAAACAGACACTTTGAGGGCCTCCCTGGTGCTCTAGGGGTTAAGTCTCAGTGCCCATCACCCCTATGGCCTGAATTTGATCCCTGGCCAGGGACCACCTGTCTCGCCCTCTGCTCCCCTCAGCAGTATATTTCAGTAGATCCGCCTGTTCTGCCCCCCACTCTGTCTCTGGTCAATCCTCTCACCACCACCTCCCCCCTCCTCCACTTCTGGCCTATACCCCAATTCTACACAAAAAAATAGACACTTTAAAGAAGATACACCATGTGGGGAGTACCCCCGCCCACATCCACAGGACAAAGGACCCTGGCTGGAAACAGTCTCTAGCAAACACTTCCCCCTTTGGTGGGAGCCAGGGAGCCTGCAACTGTCTCAGACCAACCCGCAGACTAGACCTCCCTAGGCCGGAAACAACCCATTCCGCTCAGTAAGAACAGGAAAGCCCCTCTTCTGACTCCAGAGCACCTGGCGCAGCAACCAGAGGCAGCAGGAGGACAAACCCCAGGCTCTGAACTGTTAGTGAAATGGACACAGCTACAGCAAACGAAGCCTGTGCGGTGTGGTAGGCCGTGGGCACGTGTGGATTTTCTCCAGAGCGGCTCAGTCAGGTGTGATCACCAAGAGGAAGAGGAAGGCCCTGCACCGGTGGTGCACACAGGGCTGGGAGGCTGGGGGAGGGTGGGGCTTGAGGTGCGGGATATTGGGTGAGGCTCAGGGCTGGAGTCATCAGGACAGAGCTCAGCTACACTGCTGTACCCTACTTAACACTAGGACGGGCTGGCCCCTGCCCACAGCCTCAAACACGTATGCCTGGGGAAGGCCTGACAGCACTGGTGGGAAGAGTCAGGCCTCAGCAGTGAAATGCCAAATCTGAGGCCAGAGCAGCAATGACTATCACTGACCACTGGCCAAGCCAACACTCATCAACCAGTATCAGGTAGCCGCCAGGACCAACCAGGGTCCCTCTTCCTCCTCCTGCCCTTCCCTGAGTTCCAAGAGCTACCAACCAGGCCAGGTGTTACCGAGGGCCTTAGCTCAAGCAGCAGCAGGTGGATGTGGGCCCACCCTGATGGCCCACTATGCTCATTGGCCCAGCAACACAGGAGGCCGCTGTTCTGGCTTGCTGCATGTTTATGTACTTTAGTCACATACACGAGCCACTGGAACATGTGAGTCTGTGTCACTTTGAAAAAGGGTACAGTAAGTTCTCATGAATGGCCTTATCTGCAGGTTACTGGGAACTTTGACTTTAAGTGAAGTGATGGATAAGGAACGCAGGGCCTTGAATAATACCCTTTTGTTCAACATTAGCTAGGACTTTTTTCTCAAAAGCAGAATGACATCATTTGAGGAACTGCAGTGCTAGGGTGTGTTAACTGCCAGAGGCAACCAGGAGAGTCCCTGGAGCTCTTAGAGTCTTTGACTTGGACTTACGATTTAATGATGTTTCCCAGCGTGTGGTCTTCTTTGTTGATGGTGAACAAACAAGCGTTAGGTACTTTGGTGTCCTTGTTAATGGTGATCCTAGGAAGAGGCAGAGGCAACAAATGGGAGTGAAGGTCTCCCCTCCTCCATGTCTACACCCCGCATCTCAAGCAGATTCATGCTCCACCCAGTCCTGGAAGCCATCAATCTGTCTACCCCACAGACCTCTTTGAGAGAATCACTGAGCCTAACTCTGACCCCAAGGGACCTCACCTGCTCTAGACTGTTCTTTCTGAAAGCAGTTTCCCAACTTTGGAAGCACCGATATTTTAGGCTGGACAATGCTCTTTTGTAGCGAGCCGTCTTGTAAATCTACCCACTAGCAGCCAGTAGTACCCTCACCCCTTGAGAAATCTCAGAATGTTTCCAGACACCGTTAAATATCCTGGGGATCCTAATGGTCCCCAGTTGAGAACCACTCTCAAAGAAGACCAAAGTTGCTGGCAGGGGTTAGACCATGGAAGTCTACATACGCGGCTGTCATGCTAGAAAAATAAAAGCCGCTGTTTAGGAGGCTCTTCTATGTGCTGAACTCTGAACTTTACACAAACTACCTCATTACTCTCTCCTAAGAGAAAGTCCTGATTAAATACCCTGGTTAGCCCATTTTCCAGAAGAGGCAAGTGGGAGATGAAGGAGCCAAGTCTGTCTGACCACTTGACATCCTCTTCCTTCACCCCGCAGCACGAGGAGTGGCTGCCGTGTTTCTGAGCTGTCACTGGCTGCTGCAAGGAAGACACGGGAGTCGGCGGCCAGATCCCAGAGGGCGAGGGCTCTGGCGTCAGACTTTCTGGATTTGAATAAGCCCCGCCAATTCCTGCATGCCCGGAGCAGTAACGTAACATCTCCGGGCCAGTTTCGTCATTTTCAAAACCGGCAGAATCTCCACTGGCTCGCAGGGCTGTCTTAAATTCGGCAGAGTAGATAGACGTGCAAGCTGCTGCGTCCCGCGGCGGAGGACCGGGAGAACCCGTCGAGGCTCCGCGACTCGGGGCGGGGCCCGACCCTCTAGGCCCGCCGGCTCCACTTACTTCTTCTCGCCCTCGAAGAGCAAGAACGACTCAAAGGCAGGAGGGGCGTTCATCCTCGCACCGCAGCCGCGACCAAGCTCGTACCCGCTGCCGCCGGCGCCCCCCGAGTCCTGTTACGCGACCTCTTCCGGGTTAGCGACCGCTTCCGGGTTACGTGGGCGGTGCCAGGCCCGGCCCGCGACGCCAGTCGCAGCGGAGGATCTGGCGCAGGCGCGAGAAAAGCCGGAGAGAAGAGGCTGGCTGGTGATTCTGCGCGTGCGCGAGCCCGTCTCTTCCCCGCGCTCTGCTCTGCGGGCGCATGCTCGGCGCTCGGAGACGTCATTCTCTTGCAGGCTAAGCGGGATCCTGAAGATGAGCCCCCCTCTGTTTCCCGTGTTCTCTAATCCCTCTGTGGAAATGTGCCCTAAAAGTACACTGGCTGTGGGCCGACATGGCCGCCAGCGGGGGCTGAAAAGCCTGATGGGCTCATGGGTATCCAGACGCTTGTGTATAAGCCCCCTGCCCCAGCCGCCCAGACAGATGCTGCAGACCCCCGACTGGGTTGTCAGTGCCTTGCTAACTGGACTTATGGCCCAGTGAGCTTATTGTTAGGGGGCCAATAGGCTTAGGGTTGGGAAGGAGGCAGAGGTACAGAGGACCTCAGGGAGAAGTGTGTCAGTCCCTAGTTTGATTAGTCGGCATTTCACAGAGGAAGCTTATTAAAAAGGCCCAACTTGAGCTATATTTAGCAACTGGGACTGGGGTCTTAATTAGCTACTGGAGCCCTAACAGCTCTCCAGCTGTTTCTCTAGGGCTGAGCAGCAGCTGGTTAGCCCTCAATGAAATCTGGAGCTTTCCCCACCACTTCCTGGGAAGGCCATTTCCTACTTGAGGTTTGAGAGCTGGCCATGCTGACCTGTGTTGGGGGGGTCGGGGGATGAGGGGGTGTCTCTTTAACCGCAGAGGAATGAAGGTGATGAGGGTAATAATGCCCTGAGGCTGTAACTCTCACCCTTTCTGAATCATCTTAGAAAAGCTTGGGCCAGGGACCCCACCTTTGCCAGGATTGCAGGGGCCTGGAGGTGAAGAGGCAGGCCAGCTTAAACTGGAGGAGGGAGGTGGGAAAGGATGTTCACCCAGTCGGGGCTCCACGGTCCCTGCCACTGGAGGCCTGTCCTCTCTTCGGATGTTGACCGACACTGTCCTTTGATTCTCAGACCAGCATGAAATCTGGGCTCCAGATGTTGCGAGCCCATCCACGAGTGGCTTGGTGTTGGCATGTCCCAAGAGGCAGCCTAGGAACTCTCCCATCTTCTTTTAAGAGTAAGGCCTGCCTGGCACACTGAGGAAGGGGCTGCTGGAACATCACCCAGTTGTGGACGAGGCATGTCTGCTGGAGTCACACTGGCTCGCTGCTGCACAGGCCTGACCAAGGATCATTTCATTACCCGTAGCCAAGATGTAGTCAGTCTGAGAGCTGTGGACCAAACCAATCTTGCTGCCTGTCTTTATAAATGAAAGTTTTGCTGGACTACACCACACCCCTCGTTTACTCAGTGGGTAGACAAAGGCACTGTGATTGCCTTTGTGCTAACTTTACTGTGACCGAGACCTGCATGCTTGGCCTCTTACAAAAAAGGCCCACCAGCCTCTACTCCTGGGGAGTGGACTTGTTTGAATTTTCTCTCCAGTATCTGATTACAGTCAAGACACTATTACTCATTGATTTCTATCCCACAGAGAAGAAAACGCTGCTAAAGAGTTTTGTATTTAGGGCCTCCCTGGTGGCGCAGTGGGTTAAGCAACGCACTATGAAGCGGACCGCAGCCACTGCAGCATGAGTTCGATCCCTGCTGCCAGCCAGGCGGGGGACCTACATGGTGCAGCAGACCTCTCCTGCTGTGCCCACTGCTCCCCTCAGCAGTGTACTTCTGTTGATCTGCCTGTTCTGCTCCCTGCTCTCTGTGGTGAATCCTCTAACCCCGCCACACCTCTGGCCTGTACCCCAGTGCTTGTATGCATAAATAAATAAAAATCTTTAAAAAAAAAAAGTTTTGTATTTAACGTAACAATCTTACTTTGTATTGTTTTCTCAAAATACTTGTAAATACCTAGCTTCTCAAAATATCCCATGAGCCAGCTCTGCCAAACACTTGTTTTCTCAACTGATGTGTAAAACATTTGACAAGTATGCATCCTCTACAGTCATTTAAAAAAAATTTAAAAATTATCCTTTGACAGAAATTGGCCCTGAAGAGGTTGGTGGGAACTTGCCTAGATTTCCTGTGAGACAGGCCCTGGGGATAAAGCACACGTCATGAGAGCCGAGCCCACTCAGGGCTCCCAAGGTGTTTGCCCTGTGCTGAATGCAGCTACCTGGGCTGCTGACATAGTCTGAGGGCCCAGCCAGACAGCTGTGCACACTGTCTGCGAGGAGTGTGTCAGCATGTGGGGCGCACATGAACGCAGGCAGTGTCAGGTAGGTGGCTGCAAGATAAACCCAGGATTCTGGGTATGTGCATACTTCTTTCCCCCCACTCCCTGCTTAGGGCTCAGCAGGCCTGGGATCCCTGCCTCCTGACAACGAGGTTCTTAAACCCAAGAAGGTCCAACAGGCGTGAGATTTGAGTGAAGCCCTAAGGAAGTAGCTACAGAACCAGGGAGGGACTCTCAGGGGAGGGGCAAAGCATACTGGGCTACACCACTCCCCTAAACCCAAGTGGTGGGGTGTTGGGTGGGAGGGACTAACCCTGCAATTGATGAACACCCAAGGGCTTCTTGTGGGGGGAACACTGCCCTGCATCCAGCCCATGGCCAGAAGAGGCTGGCACGGCCCCCAGAGTCACTCAGTACATGTTGTCCCATCATCCCCTTTGCCTTTCTATGTCTCCTCTCAGGGGCCGCTGTGCTGCCTGCCCAGAGCCTGGCTGGACAGCAGGGCCAGGGATTCTGCCTGTGCCCGGGACCTTGGCAGTGTCCCAGGTCTAGGGTTCACAGGTTCAGCTCTGAGCTCACTTAGATGAGTTTTAAAACAGCACTGAAGACCCATGGGCCACGAAAGGCTTTCTCATCAGTCATGTGGAGATGAAGATGGACAGGACGCAGAGAGGAGGTGTCCTGCTTTGGCTGGGGGGTTGGGATAGGGCCACTGCCAGAGGCAGATACGTGCCCTGAGGGTCTTCAGGACATTTGGCAGAAGGGCCTGTTTAGCGGCTTTGAGGACAGGATAGGTGGTGAGACATCAGGCTCTGCAGCCTGTGGGGTGGAGGAGTGGGGCCCAGGGTGTGGTGGAGCCAGCAACAGAGGAGAGAGGAGCCCCCTGGGGTGAGGAAAGCAAGGAAGGAGGGCTGGAGATGCAGAGGCTATGCTGGCGGCCCGCCATGCCTGCCACCACCACCAGCAGCCACTGGGGCCCACCAGGCCCATCCCTGCCCTTGACCCCCAGCAGGAGACCCTGGAGCTGCGGCAGTTACAGCAGATTTATTGTCAGCAACAGAGCACCACGGTGCTCCTCCCAGGAGGCACAGCCAGCGGTGGTGAGGGGCGTGGGTGGGGTGGTGGCCAGAAGGAGAGTGCTGAGCTCAAGGCCTGGTCTCCTGGGGCACCGTGTTCCCTCTTGCTTCTCTAAGATCAGGGAGATCAGTTCATCTGACATGGGCCTTCCTAGGGGTGGTTTCTGACCGGGTCTGCCCTGGGCATTAGATCCCGGGATGGGAGGGGGAAGCAGGGTGGTGTGTGCCTCAAAAGAACAATGGCTGCAGGAACAGTCAGTCCTCAGAGAAGCAGGCACCCCCCAGAATCCCCTAGAGATTTCTGGTGGGCCACAAAAGGCTAAAATCTGGTCAGCTCTGGATTTATAGACACTCTGGTCACTGCTTCCCTCAATTCACCACACCCAAGGGAGATCCAGGCCTTGCGCCCCAATGAGAGGGACTGAGGTAAGGTGCCCAGAATGCGCTGGAGTCTCCAAGCACCTGGTGAGGGATCCACGTGGGGCAGGCCTCATGTCTGCAGCTCTGAGAGGCGGTTCGGCTCTGAGGGCAGGCAGCCAGCAGGACTGGTGGTGTGGGCCTCCCGGAGGGCCTGTAACACCTGGAGCAGCTGGGCCAGCGGGTCCCTGGGGGCTGGAGGCAGACTGGCGTGAGGGCAGAGCAGGCAGGGTCTGATCTCCCAGCATCTTCCCCACAGCACCCTGCAGAAGGTTCAGATCACCTCGAGTCCAGGTGGGAGACACCTACCTTCACCAGGGTCTGTGTGCTCAGAACCTGCCTCGGTACCTGCACTCAGCTTCCGGTGCTTCTCCCTGTGGGGAAAGACAAAGGGCAGGCTCTGGGTGCCCTTGCCACGAAGGCTGGGGACCCAGTGTGAGCCTCCTGTGCTGGAAGGGCCTGCTGGGGTTGGAGGAGGGTTAGCTATGGGAGAAAACAGGGGTGCAGGCCCTGGGACTGGTCACCTCCCATTCTCTCTCTTCCAGCTACCTCCTTTCATCTTCCCCACCCCTCCCACTACAGGCTAACAAAAGGCACTGGAAGATAGGCCTCCCCGAGAATCCCACAACAGGTCTTCCTAGGAGATGTTACTTTGGCTTGTGCCTTGCAGGTGCCATGAGAAACTTCTACAACTCCCTTAACTTCCTAGAATGGAAACTGGGCAGTTATCCAGAACTAGGATTTTTACCAGAACCTTTCTATGGGAGAAATTTGTGTGGCAGGGCAGACACGTAAATACAGAACATCCGGTCTGCCATGAGCGCCCTCCTCTCTCCTCACAGCCCAGGGCCTTCCTCTCCGCCTCAGCTCAGGATGCACTCATTCTGCTCCATTTACTTCGGTGCTGCGTCCTCGCAGTCATTCCATGAGAACATCCCACGCGAAGTAATTACTCTCACTCTTTTCTTCTAATCTGTCTGGTGTTAACAATGGCATGACTAGCCCTCGGAGGGAGAACCGGAGGGGTCAGGTGGAATCCCCCTGCTGCCCTCCAGCTCTCTGAAAACAGGCTGATTCTGTCCAGTGGTTCTGGAGGCCCTGGGGAAACGGTTAGTGGGAGCCTGGCAACCCTAGATTTAAACGACAGGGTGAAGAGCCCCTTCTCCTGGGAGTGGGGGCAGCAGCATTTAAGCACAGCCCTGCCAGCAGCTCTCGGACCATCCTCTGTGCTCGGGGAGTGGCGGCCTTGGCCTGAAGTCCCTCAGCAGGCGTTTCCTTGCCCAGTGCTGCAGACTGTCTCTCTCGTCCACTTTGGAAAAGATCTGTCCCCAGCTGGAGTTCGAGGCTGCTCCCGCTTAGATGCCTCCTAGGCACCGAGGGGCTGCACGCCTGCTGACCTGCTTCTCTCAGGTGTGATCACCTGACCTTTCCTCCACGTAGCCCTGGTGCCAGGGTGCCCTTCCCTGCTTTCTCTGTGAGATCCTGGTAATCCTCACGGGGTAGTCCAAATGCCGTCCCTTACCCTTCGCTCCTGCCTATTCAACGTTCACCGCGGGGCAGTGGGGCAGGCTGGGTTCTCAGCCCTGGGATTAGAGCAGCTAGTCTCAGAGGCCCGCCCTTAGGGAGCGCACGGTGGAGCTGAGGCAGGCCAGGAGGGGCAGCCTGGAGCCCTGGGCCTGGCAGCTATGGAAGGGCTTTGGATTTTACACGTATGGAAGTCATGAGGGGCTTGAAGCAGGGGAGTGATAAGGTCTGTTTTGTTTGAGAGGGTCGCTCTGGGGGCTGTGTGGAGAGTGGATCCCAAGGAGAAGGAGGAGCAGGCAGGACGCCCCTGCATCATCCGAGAGTGGGGAGAGGGCGAGCCTGCCAGGTGGGTGAACTGCAGTGGAGACATGTGAGAGAAGTGGTAAGGTCTGGACGGGCTTAGGAAGTAAAACCAAGGGCCGGGCTTGCTGAGGGGCTGCACGTCAACTGGGGAGCGAGGAAGAGCCAGGAAGCGGCCACTGTAGTCACAGGGTCTTCCTAGGCAGAGACACGGAGGTCCAAGCAAGAAGCCAGCGTCGCAAGGACAGAGCAGAGACAGGCGAGAGCAACAGCGCGTGGAGGAGGGCTGCAAGCTCTTTGGGTCTGGCCCATTAAGGCTGACTGTACTTCTGCCCTCTAGAACTGGGACAGCATCAATCCGTGTCGTTTCAAGTGACCCCGTGTGTGCTGATTTTTAGAGCAGCCACAGGAGCTACCACAGCAGGAGTCATGTTGGGGAGGTGGGGGTGGGTGGGAGAGCTGGAAGCCAGTGAGGCTGGACGCTGAAGGAAATGGGGACGCTGAAGGGGGAGGCTGAGCGGCTCTGGAGGGCACGCCTGAGGCAGCGGGGGTGGTGGTCAGGACCACCACGGGCACTGGCCCCACGGGGGGACCCACCCGAACCCTAGGTAGCTTGAGTTTGGGTTTGGTCCTACCACCTTGTGCTTAAGTGCGGACAGAGCACCTAGCTGGCTCTACGGCTGTGAAAACAACATGAGTCTGCACATAGAGGGAAGTTTAAATGAAGATGGAAAATGAGGAGGAAGCGCAATTTCTTGGTGTGGCCTCAGGAGGGAGGACCCAGGTGGGTGGGGCTCAGGAGCAGAGCAGACAGGACAGTGACTGTGCCAGGTGGGGGATGAGCCAAAACAGGGGCGGAGAAGCCCGCCACGCAGCCACACTGCGGGAAGTTGGCCACAGGGTGACCTGGAGGCTGCTGGGGACTGCAGCTCCTGGGAAGCAGGGGTCTGGTCTGGCAGCAGACCCTCCGGGGATTCTGAATGGGAAGTCCCTGTGTGGAATAAGCTCGGGGAGGTAGTGCTCCAGGAAGCAGTGGTTCGCTTTAAAGCAGCCCCATGCTGGGTCCCACCTCCACTCCCTTCCCCCCAAGAAATGTTTAGTCAATGGATAGGGCCCAGGCATCCTGTTTTTTAAAGTTGTTTTTAAAAAGCATCTAGATGAGGAAGATGGCCACATCGTGCACTCAAGGGCACCATGGGAAGCGTGGGCAGATGCGGAAGCGGGGTTCACACAGGGCGAAAAATAGCTATGGCCTCCCTCAAACATGAGCCAGCCTCCACTCGCAGACGCAGGCACCCCACCCCAGATGGGGCTGCCAAAGGCGAGAAGGTGCTGGGCCTGATCGGATGGGAGAGGACCAGCCACCGGAACCTTCTTAAGCCACAGTCCAGCACGGCCCCCTCGGGCCCCTCCCCAGGCTGCACAGGCTCTCCCTGTGCGACTCGCAGCCCCTGTACCAGCGTCCTCACCACAGTTCGGCCTCCACACCCAGCAGGTGCCGGTAGATGAGCTGGGCCTCCAGATCATGGTCAAGAGGGTCACTCCACTCCTGCAGGGTCACCCGCGACCGGGTCTTATCACAGCCAAGATCTGGGGGCAGGGAGAGGGCAGCTGTGGGCAGGCACTGGGAGCTCACTGCCAGCTTCCTGGCAGTACAGACGGGGAAAGCGAGGCCTAGAAAGGGGGCGGTATGGGCTCGGGCTCATCTCTCTGAGGTTCAGCTCCTGAGCCACGGGGTAATGCGAACTTTCTAGAAGGCTGTTGTTTGAAGGAGGCAGGGCACTGCCTGGAACCATAACGTCACGGTGGGGTGAGCTGCTGGGGCTTCTGCCTTGGAACGAGTCGGCCCTGACACCTGCTGGCTTTATGCCTTGACAAAGGTGTCTCCCTCATTCTCTTGCCCCATAAAATGGGGTACCAGGCTCTCCTCATAATGCCATGGGGGGAGGCCCCAGAGCACCAGTGACAAAGGTTACCACCGTGACCGTTATAGCCAGAAGCTGCAGGTCAGGCCGACCAGACAGTAACGCCCTCTAAAGAGCCACCACTGCCAGCCCTGACCCCTCCTGGGCACGTGCACTGGGCCAGGGCCGGGCGCCAGGCCAGTGGCCCCACTATGCTGGGCCCTGGAGGCAGAGGCGCCACCTGTCTGGGGGACGGGGAGCCAGTGCAGAGTCTCCTATTTCATAAAGCAGGTGCGCCAAGGGGAGAACATTCTGAAAGTTCTGGAACTGTGCTTTCCAATGTGGTAGAAAGTGGTTACATGAGGTTAAATGAATTAAAATTTTTAAAAATATGAAACAATTTGTTAGCCACACCCGCCGCACATCAAGCGCCCACCAGTGTCTGTGCTCCTGGCTGGCGTGCACACAGCACTGGGGGCACAGACACGCCATTTCCCTCATCACCAGAGTTCTAGACCCAGAGTTCTAGAAGCGCCTTCCTGCCATCCCTCTAGTGGGCAAGGCCAGGGAGCAAGGCACACGCATGGATGCAGACACACACACACACACACACACACACACACAGTTCTGGTATCACACAGGAAACCAGGACAGTCAAGAAGTGCACAAGCTCAGGGGCCCTCTTCTGCTGTCGTTGCAAGGGACTCCTACGTTCCTCAAACACTGGCTCAGCAAGGAGCTCCTTCCCTGGGTTCCCTGTAATGAGTTTGGGCGGAGTTCGGTTAAATGGTAACGGGACTCCCCTTCGCGTCTTCGCACAGCACGCGGTGCAGCACCTTACGCCCATCAGGCGGCATTTCCAAACCACCTGGTTCCAGAACCCTCTCTGTGCGCGGCATCTGGGTGGGCTGTCTGGCCTCCGCTGAGCTCCCACCGCGCTCGGGGGCTCCAGCCAGGCCAGCAAGCCTGGGCTCCAGGGCCGGAGGCCTGGCGTGGAGGGATGCAGGGCAGGGGCCCACCTGTCTTGTCCTTCTGGTGGCAGCAGCTCCACCTGTCCCCGCGGAAGACACCAGGGTGGTAGGTGCCCCGTAGGCCGGGGTTGTTGACGCTCACCTTCCGCAGTGCAGACAGCCACTGGTTCAGCTCATTCACGCACTGCAGAGGCGGGGAGGGAGGTGAGGGTCAGGAGCACTCCCACTCTGGCGCATGCCTGCATGCATGCCCCCAGCCTGCTCGGCCCGAGTGACCGGGGACAGGCACCCTTTCTCCAACAGATGCAGCCAGTGCCAGGCACAAGGCATGGCCAACAATGTGGCCTGGATTTCACTGGCCCCCTGACCCAGGAGGCGGCCCCCAGAGGGCAGGGTCTCACAGGACAGGCCTGTGACCTGCTACCACCTGCAGTCACTTCAGGAACAAGCCCCGTCCCAGCCAGCCTCAGCCTCCTACTCCCCAGAGCCTTCCCTAGATGTGTGCGTGGCCCCTCCCAGTGTCCCTGCAAGGCCACCTGTCGGAGGCCCTCCGGCCGTGCCGTCCTTCGTGAAGCAGCCCACTTGCTGTGCCCACCTGCTCTCCCTCCCTCTCTCTTCTGGGCTCCCTTGCTCTAAGAGGGCGGGGCTGTTCTGCCTGCTGCACCCCACTCCCCCATCTGGAACAGCGCCTGGCAGCGCGTAGGTGCCAATAGGCGCAGCAGACCCTTGGATTTTGTTTTGTTCAGTGACTGTGGCTTCATTAAACAGCTGAGAACAAACAATCAGCCTACACTGAAAGAAAGACATCGTCTGAGGACTGGCTTGCTTCATACATTGTGGTAAGTCGGTGCCTCGGAGCTGGGTTTCTGAGAACCCACCAAGGGTGTTAAGTGAGGGCCTCCCTGGTGGCTCAGTGGGTTAAGCAACGCACTATGAAGCAAACAGCAGTCACTGCAGCACGAGTTCGATCCCTGCTGCCGGCCAGGGAGGGGACCCACATGGCACAGCAGACCTCTCCTGCCTCACCTGCTGCTGCCCTCAGCAGTGTATTTCAGTCTGCCTGTTCTGCTCCCCACTCTGTCTGGTGAATCCTCTCACCTCCCACGACTCTGGCCTGTACCCCAGCTCTTGTATGCATAAATAATAAAACAAATTTAAAAAAAAAGAGAGTGTTGAGTACTACGGTACTTCTTAAATGGATGAATGACATAACGTATAAACAGAGAACTAGAAGAGGGTTGAGAGCAGGCGCCCAGGGTACACCCCCAAACAAGTGGGTGCCATGTTCACACACACACACACAGGTTCCAACTCAGGTATTAATACAGTTTTCCACAATGTGTACAACGTGAGGCTCCAAACCACAGGGGCACACCTGTCCACGCACAGGGTCGGGGTCACACACAGGCCTACACGCCAGTGCGCACGGAGGGACCTGGGCATGGCCACCTGCAGGAGACAGACACCCAGGGGACTCACACCAGCCCTCACACCCCCTGCCGTGCCCGATGTGGCTGGAAGGCAGTAGATTTATTCTTCGTTACAGCCTGCCCAGGCAGGCTCCCCTGCACCCCCAAGGGGCCCCTCCACATGCCCGCACCTTGCACTGCAGGTAGGCGGTCTGGGGCCGGCCTGCGTCGTCCGTGTAGATGACCTGCATGACGTGCGAGCTGCCAAAGCTCTTCTCCTCCACTTTTTCTGCTGCCTGGATGTTGGCCAGCTTGATGAGGGCACTTTTCTGGGGTAGGCAGAAGAGGGGTGTCAAGGCCCGAGGTGGGGGGCACTTGCTGCCTGTCTCTAGGCCTCGCCCTGCCTTCTGCAGCCCCAGGAATTGGGGTGGGTAACCCAGAGTGTCTGTACTTCCCGGGAGCCTGCGCTGAGCCTGTACTCTCAGCCGGAGCAGAGTGCAGACACGTGGTGTGCAAGTACGGGCCTCCCACGTGGCCCCAGAACTCCTGGGAGGGCTGAGCTCTGGGGAGTCTGGACACCAGGAGTTCCCCAGGACTGAGGAATAGCGCCCTCTGTAGACCAGGCCCCTGCCTTTGCAGTTAATTTCATAGCTTTCCTCTAAACTCTAAACTGGGAGTGAACAGCCCTCCTCCCGCCTCTCCCCACCATCATTAAGTCTGATGAGGTACGAATGGGACAGAGAAACTCGGATCCCAAACAGCCATGCCCCTGAGGGTCACCCAGCTGTGCGCTGCAGCTGAATTTGAACTCCAGCCCCCACCTCTTGCTCTCCCTCTGGACAGGCCCCATCAGAGCTTACCAGGGCCCCACATCATCTGAAGGCTAGTCCCCTGGGCCTCTGGGGGGAACACCCACATGCCCCAGCCTAGTACCCAAGCCACCCCCCTGCTGGCCTCAGCGACAGCAGAGGCCCGTGCTGCCCTTGGGGGGGTGAGGGGAAACCTGGAAGAGACACCGGGGCCACGTCTCTAGCTGTCCCAAGACAGGGCCTCCCCAAGGACAGAAGGGGCAGCACGGAGAATGTGCCGCCCGTGCTGGGGTGGGACTGCTGGACAGGAGGCAGGAGGCAGTGGGAACGGCGCTGCACAGGGTCGGCTGTGCCCACAGGAGGGCAGAGCTCAATGCCAAAGCAGGGAAAAGAGCCCGAGTAAGGTGTGAGGGGACCTGCTAGGCAGGTAGCTGAAAATGCTGCAGAAAATGCCAGGGGGCCCACAGGCCAGGCGCCTGCCTAGGGCTAAGCAGCTGAAAAATACAAGGCCTGGCTGAGTAGCAAGCCGGGAAGCTTCTTCACCCACCCCAGTCCCTCCCAGATGCCCGGGGCTGGGCTGGACAACCCTAGTATACTGCTCCCATAGCCTGGCGGACTCGGGGTCCACCCCCCAGTTGGGATTCAACAGGTCCATCCAAGAAGTAGGTCTCAGTCCTTCTGATGGGTGCTGATGAAGGTCAGCCAAGGGAGGGGGGCTCTGGCTAGGCCCCAGTTCTGGGCCCTGAGAGAGGTCCCCCCCATCTACTGTGGGCGAGTAGGGACCTCAACTTATAGACCAAGACACCAAGGCTTGGAGAGACGGAGACACTCCCCTGAGGTCAGCAGCACGAGAACCCAGGACCCCCCTCATCTCCCAAAAATACTCCTGAGCTCCTCACCATCATGCACCTGACCAAGAAGCCAGGGCTGGACACCAAGCCTCTGCCTGCCCACAGCCCCTGGACAATGGAGTGTTTGCATCAGTCTCAAGTGACCTTGCGGCTGACACCAGAAGGCCGGCCCTGCCTACCTTTCTTCTCTGACCCTGGCGTGGGCTGCGAGTTAGGGGACAAGTTTCCAGGGTGATATAACCCCTGAGCCCCATTGCCCACCTCCCTCCTTACCCACCTTGGAGCTGGGTGTCTTGGCAAAGCTGAGGGCCTCTGTGGTGAGGGAGAAGTGAAGCTTCTTGAAAGAGGAGGACATGAGGGGGCCCTTGCCCTTGGTTCTGTGGATGAAGAGTGGCCCCTCCTTCACTGGGGGTGCCTGCAAGCTCAGCATCCGCTGCAAGTCCAGCTCTGCCAGGGCCAGGAAGGGAGGGTGAAACGGGAGCTTGGAGGCGAGGGTGAGGACAAGGGTGAGGTACACATGAACAGGAGGCCGAGCCACGCTCACCCTCATTCTCCTCAATGTCCACCAGCTTGGCAATGAAGTCCTTCAGCTGGGCCACGCCCTGGTGCACAGTGGGCTGCAGTGGCTCCATCCAGGCCTCCTTGGCTCTGGACGCAAGAGTGTCCATGTTGCCCACGTTCTGGACCGCCTGCAGATGACAGCAGGAAGGGCCAGGCTCTGCTGGGTCAGGGCCCTGCCACTGCACAAGGCCCACCTCAGCCAAACTGTGCTCCTCCTGCTGTGGGAACAGAGGCCCAGGCCCCCAGCTCACGTGCACACTCCATGCCCCATCACCTGGTCAAGGGTCACCTGGCCAAGGGTGACCTGACCACAGATAGTTGAGATTACTTGGGCCAAACCTTCCTCTAAGGCTCAGTATCAGACTGGGCCCCAGTGCGGGTCCCGGCAAGAAAGCTCAGCCTGAGAGCAAAGAGCTGCCGAGGCAGGCGGAAGGCCCCGATTCCCGGTTGACAGGTTGGGTCACCTCGTTCCTCTCAGGCACCTGCTGGGTGACTATGAGGAAGCTCAGTAAACTGTGAAGTGCCACGTGAGAATTTCAGTGGCTTCTTCACAAGGCCTTCCTGGAGCCTGTGAGGAACGCCCCGCGGATCAGGCCAGGACCCCCGCCGAGCAGCCGGCTGGGCCGCACCTTGGCCAGCAGGAGCAGAGTGCGGCTGGTGCGGGCGTCCGCGTGCCGCTCCCGCAGGTGGAAGAGCTTGGGCGCCATGATGGCAGGCGAGAAGAAGCGCAGGCACAGGAAGCTGGTGACGGCGATGAACGGCAGGTTCTGGGGGAGAGCGGGCGAGATGGGGGCTGAGGTCCCCCACTCCCGGGCTCCTGACAACCCACTCCCCACTGGCACAGTCGCCTCCTCTTCCCTGGACATGATCCCGCCCTCGGGTGTCACGACCCGCGTCTCCCCACCGCGCCCCAGGGCCCCTCCGGCCCCTCTCCCCACCCCGCCTCCTTCCGCCCGCGCGGAGGGCGCACCTCGTGCTCGGCGCCAGGGAAGCGCTCGCGCACGCGCCGGAAGAGCTGGCGGAAGGTGGCGCGGATCACCGCGGGGCAGGCGCGAACAGAGCGGCTGAGTGCGCTCAGCAGCGCCCCCAGGTGGGCACGCAGCGTCTGCGCGCTCTGCTCCAGCACTTCGGCCTCGGTGGGTGTGCGGTGCAGCCCCGAGCACCTGCGAGGCCCGTCGCGGACCCGCAGAGAAGGCCGCGGTCAGTGTCGCACGCATGGTTGAGACCGCGCTCCCGGAGACACACATGCAGAGAGGTTTCAGCCGATCCGGGACACACAGACAACACACAGATGGACCAGACATTAAGGACCGTAAACATACACTTGCAGAAAGAAAGGGCCTGACCACCCCCCCCTTCGTGTCCCCAGAGGTCACCCTGGTCTCACCCTACATCCTTGACCTCCACTTTGCTGGGGTCCAGCTCCACGTACTTCTTCTCCTCAAACACCCTGGCAATGACGGGGCCCAGAACGCCGTGCAGGTACCGCATCCCAGCCACCTGGGGGCCGCAGCGAGCCACACTGGTCCTGTCTCCCACCTGCTGCGGCCAGCCACTGCCCAGCAGCCCGCCTCCCCGCCAGCCCCAGCCGTGCACCAGCGTCCCTGCACCCACCCGCCGGGGCCGGGCTCTCGAACAAGGTTAGCAAAGTGCTGCTACAGGAGTGAAGAGGAGGAGGGCGGGATGGAAGGAAGCGCTGAGCCTTAGTTAAAGCACCCTAGACAGAGACAGACTTAAATTTAAGTCCCAACTCATCTCTTGGCCTCTCTGAACCTCAGTTGCCTCATCTATAAAACAGGATCTCTCACCTTCAGAAAAGACTCCATGGACTTTGAGGCCAGAGAGTTGCTCCGGAATAAGGTGTTAGCCTCATCTATAAGCAGAGTACGGGGTTGGAAGAGGAACAAGGACTCGGGGAGCACGGAGGACGCTGGGGACTCTGAGCTGGCCCCTCAGTAGTGTCGTCGATCCACCACCTCCCAACCCACTGCCCACTCTGCCTTTTGCGCTTCCCTCTCCCTCCTAATCTGAACCCACATTTCTCCCTGCTCCCCGGGGACACTTGGCTCCACGCTCCCCTCTTTGCCGGCCTGCAGACGGGCCGCTCCCTCCCAGGCCTCACTGGTGCGGCCCAGCTCCAGCTGGAAGAGCAGGTCCAGAAAGTCCCTGGCCAGCCCCTGCCCCAAGAAGAGCTTGAGCAGGTTGGTGGCCACCTCCTGGCGGCACTCGGTGCTCGTCAGCTCCTCGATGAGCGGGATCAGCTGCCCTGGGCCCTGCAGACAGCAACAAAGACAGGCGGGGCTGGATGGCCACAGCGGACCCCAAGTCCTTCCCTCTGAGGACCTCCGAGGATGGGGCTGGGTGGACTTCCCGAGGGCTGGCAAGGGGCCCTGGGCACCAGCTAGTTCCTTACCAACCTGAGAACCATTTTCTGCTCGCCAGAGAGCACTGAGAAAGACGAGGAGGGCAGGCATCTCCCCCTGGACCCTCCCTTTCCCCCAGGGCCCCCTCACCTGGGTGCCCAGCTTCACCTCACGGCACAGCAGCTGCACCAGGGGCTGGTAGCAGCAGGAGGGCAGCACCATCTCATCCCGCAGCCGCACCTCCAGCTGCAAGGAGCCCAGGCTGCCCCTGGGGCAGGCAACCCATGACCCTGTGGCCAGGGCCCCGGGCTCCCCAGGCGGCCTCCCCAGGGCTCCCATCCTCCCCGGGCCAGCGCGGGTTCCTGGCGTTGCGCCACCTCCCATCCTTCGCCCACGCCGTTGCTCTTTTTGGAAAGGGCCTGCTCCCTGCTCATGGAAACGCCATCCATCTTCAAGGCCTGGCTCCCTGACACCTCTGGGCCCCTGTGGGCTCTGAGCCTGCCCTGTGTGGACATGCAGTCCCAGCCCCAGCCTGAAACCCCAGTCCCAGCTCCTTCACGCACTCGCTTTACCCTGGAAGCAGATCCCCGACCCTCCGCACAACCTTCCAGGAGAAAGACTCGAGATTAAGCAACCTGCCACGTTAGCTCTCACCCCGCGCTGCACTGCCCGGCCTTGCGAGGGCACTGACCAGGGCTTAACGCCCCCTCAGGCCTCTGCTGCCCACGGCATGGCTCAGGGGCCACTGCCCGGTGTGTGCCCTCCCTGGCAGGAGCAGCCCGGGCTGGGGCCATGGAGATGCCTTGGCCCCGGGCACAGCTGTGCACCCTGTCCCTGTCCTGTGGAGGGTGGGGGCCCCTGCAAAAGGCAAGGCTAAGTCACCCAAGGGGGTCACTCCCAATTGTGAGATGCACAAGGCCACAGGGCTTCCTTGCTGGGGCTGCCAGATTCATCAAAATAAATACAAGACACCCAGTTAAATTTGCATATTTTAATATGTTTATCTCAAGTATTCGTTGTTCATTTGCAATTCACTTTTAACTGGCTGTCCTGTATTTTACCTGGCTGTCCTATCCCCGAAGGAGCTTGGGGAGCACAGAGCTACAGTTCTGGGGCACTGACTCAGAGCTCTATGGACTTGGATTGTGGTCTAAGATCTGCAGAGAAACCCTTAAAGGGACAGGGTCTGTGGGTCTGCTCCAGATTCTTCCAGAAAGCAGGAGACCTCTACTAGGGGTAGGGCGAGGAGGTGGAGTCCAGCCTGGATTGACAACGTGGGGGTCGTAGCGTGCACCCCTGATCAGCCCACCTGGACTGCCTGCCTGCCTGCCAGCCTCCCTGGCACAGAGTCAGCAGCCAAGTCCCCAGCACTCACTCTGGCCGCCTCGTCTTGGACAGGTCCGGCTGCAGCGGGAACCAGCCCTCCTCCTGCTGGGCCGCCCGCAGTCTCTGGACATTGAACACCACCTAGGGAGGGCACCGGAGTCCTTTTTGAGCGCCTCTGAGCTCCAGTGGGGAGGAGGTTGGAGCTGCTGGCTCTGGGGAGTCCCAGGCCCCCCAGTGCCTTCTCTGGAGGAGGAGGCCAGGCATTGGAGGGGCAGGGAACTGGCGGAAGCAGGCGCTCACTTTGCCCAGGAAGTCGTTGCGGCTGACGAGGTCCCAGTCCCAGGCCTCCACGCACAGTGTCTCTGAGGCTCCCTCCTCCAGCTCAAACTCGAAGGTCTCATTCCAGCGTGGGTAGCGTGACTTCTTCACGATCTGCCCAGAAAGGGGGGAGGGAGAGAGGCGCGGACTCCACCAGGGCCCCTGGGAGCCACCTCTGGGTTGCCCGCTGGACCCCGCCGGTCTCCTCTCCTGGCTCAGGCAGAAACCCTGCAGTAGCTGAGGGCAAACCTCCCTTGCAGAGCCCACCCACTTCTCAGGTGGGGAGACCGAGGCCCAGAGTCTATAAGGCATCTGTCCAAGGCCCCGCAGCAAAGAAGGCGGCAGACGGCACTGAGAACCCAGGTCTCCTTGTCCTTCCCCCGGCTGAGCTCATCACGCTCAGCTGTCGGGCCCTGGAGAGGAGCCCAGCCAGGAGTAAAAGGCAGCTGAGGCCTCAGGGGTTGGTGCAGAAGGGTTGAAACCCCTTCCTTTTGCACCCTCAGAGAGGTCAGCCCGCTTTTCTGAGCCTCTGTTGTAGGAAGGCAGTCCCAGCCTGGCCCCAGGTGATGGGGAGGGCTGGGGGGGCAGCAGGGCCTGATCCCTGGCCCCCTCCCGGCCCGCAGCTCCCCTCCTCACCGAGGTCTCCTGTGTCCGGCTGTTGTAGCGCACTCGGACAAAGGGGTCAGATGCGCCATTCCGGTCCTTGGGGGCCAGGTCCCTGGGGTGGGGCAGGGGACAGAACAGCTGCTGTCAGCCAAGGCCCTCCCCACTCAGGCTGTCACCCAGTTCTGTGGCTGGAGAGGCCTGGGCTTGTCCTGCCCCTGGTGAGCTGGGGGACAGCAGACAGCACCTCTCCCCTTCTGGACTGACTCCCAAGGAGACCACCCCACGGGCCCCCCTGTGGCGCACCCCAGGCCAAGGACCCTCCAGGAGGAGGTCACAGGCCCGTCCTGCTGGGCTGCGGCAGGGCAGTGGCTGCACGTGCCCGGAGGGCCGGGGGCAGGCGCCGTGGCCCCTCCATCCCCAAGGCAGCCGTAGCAGAGCCTGCCCTCCCGAGCCTCAGCTTCCTTGCTGGTCAGGGCTCCCAGAAGGCCTGTCCCCACGGTACCCCCTGCTTGGGGGTTCCGGGGGAGCGGCCCCAATGGGTTGTCCTGTCCTTGCTCCACGGATGGTCCTTTACAAAGCCCAGATGTGAGCGCCACGCCCCAGGCCGAGAGCCCTGTGTGGGAGGACGAAGTCCGCTTCTCTTGCACTTGCTGTGTTATTTTCCGCCCTTTTCTGCAGCTGAAATGTTAAGGCTCTCGTGTCTCGTGTCTGCTTTTCTTTGCCCCTCACTACGGTCTCATGGAATTCCAGAGCTGGCCTTGAGGATCTGCCCAGATCCTCGGAAGAGGAGGACGGAATGTTCTTTCTCCTTAGGCAGCAAAGGCAGCTTCTTGCGCTGGCTCAGAATTCCAGCAGGGAGCTGAGCAGAGTCCCCCCCACAGTCAAAAGAAAGGCCTGCACAGACCCTTCCCCTGCCGGGGCCTTGCTAGGCGCCGCTGCCTGCTGCTGTGTCCCAGCGCTGCGTGTGCCTCGTGTCTCCAGGCGGAGCTGAGGACGAGGAGGCGGTGAGCAGAAGGCAGCCGGTGTGTGAGTGATGGAGGGAGGGGTGTGACCGTGACTGCCCAAAGCCGACCATTTCCACCTCACTGTGCCTCTTCCCGGTCCAGCGCCAAGACAGAAAACAGCTGGGGGCCGTGGTCCCCAGCACAGGAGAGCGCCTCCTCCTGAGGGCCCTGCGCCCACAGCGGCACAGTCCTCACGCTGGTGCCCAGGCCAAGGCTGCCCTCCCGCCCCAGAGGCAGGCGAGGGCTGCCACAGGGCTGCAGCAGAAAGGAAGGAGCGTGCGTGACTCACACCCTGGGACAGGAGAGGAGCCTGCGGCAGTGGAACCAGGGGCAGGGGTTCCTGGTCACAGGTGACGCAGGCACACAGGGCCAGCACCCGCCTTCCCGCCCGTCACTGCCCTTCGGGGAGAACCCCACCGCTCCCATCTGAGATTTCCAGCAACTCTGTCACGCCCCCTCCATCCTCCAAGGCGCACACACACACACACACACACACAGAGCAGGTCAGGTTCATATTGCTACTCAACCCGGGGAAGCCCAGTCTTGGCACTGGGGTGCATGGCCAGGCTTGAGTCCCCCTTCACCCACTGCTCTGGCCTACCCCAGTTCTGTCACTGGCATACCGCCCTGTCCCCTAAGGTGTGTGTCCTTCTGAGTGGGTCACCCGAGAAACACCCCCAATCTTCTGGAGGGCAGGCTTTGATGGGAGCAGGTGCTGGCGGTGGGGTGGGGACCGGGAGGCCCAACATCCAAGGTGGCGCCCCACACCCGGCCCCCCACACCTCACCTGGCCTCCAGTACTGAGCAGCGCAGCCGGCAGCCCCGGGTCCCCGGCATCACCTCCAGTCGCAGGTGGATCTCGCCCTGCACCTCCTCGTCAGGGTCGACTTCCGTCAGGTGGGCCCACCCACTGAAACCTGCAGGGCTGCAGCTCAGCCGGGGCTCCCACCCCCTTTGCTCTCACCCCGCCAGGCACCATGTGGTCCCCCCGCCAGCCCCTTAGAATCCTCTCGAGCTCCTGTGAGGCATGAGCTGTTACCCCCGTGACAGACAGGGAAACTGAGGCTCAGAAGCTGAGCAACTAGACTGGGCAGGGACTAGACTTCTAGACCCGTGTCATCACTGCGCCACGCATGCCGCGCTGGGTCACCCTGACCCCAAGTCCTCATGGGACCGCCTTCCCTGTCCTCAGGTTCAGCAGGACTGGCTCTCACCTGTGGCTGCCAGGAGAGAGACCTGACCCCAGGTGGGGGGGTGACACGGGCCCGAGGGGGCTGCCTGGGGCCATGGGCGGAGGGGCCTCTGGCCTGGCAGGGCCCAGGGGCTCAGTGAGTCGGCAGAGTCCCCCACGTGCATGCCCGCCCTGGCTGCCTCCTGGACAGAGCAGGTGTCTGCAGGGCGCCCGCACGAGTCACAGGGGCTTGGGCCGGCAGACCCTGAGCATGTAAGTGCTCCAGGTCTGAACCCCATCGGCAGATGGGGGCTCACCCCTGAGAAGGCAGCGCAGCCTAAGGCCACAGGCCAGGCTGGCACAGGGCTGAGCCTCCAAGCCCCGGAACCCCAGGAATCATCCAAGGGCTGTCTGACGCCCCCAGCTTTGACTCAGCCCCCCGGATTCAGGGCGCAGGCGCACCCCACAGGCGCAGAAGAGTCGGCCTGAGCAAGAGGAGGTCTTCCTCTGCTGCAGAGGCCTCCCGCCCTGCCGCTAGTCCTCTCTTTGGGGGTACGGGGTGCAGTCCCGGCCCAGGAGCAAAATGGGACCCAGGGCCCAGAGACGGGGTGCGGACGGCCACAGGACTTTCTGGGGAGGGTAGAAATGGCTTTTCATCAAGGAGCACGAGACCTGAAGGAACCTCGAGAAAGGGTCTCTGAGTGAAGGGGGGAGGCTGGGGACTGGGCAGGCCACTGAAGGGAGAGAGGATGGTGTCCGGGGAGGGGGGAGCAGGAGCAGGCTGGGGGCTTCCTCCTGGGGATCTTACCCTTGGGGTGCGTGGCAAGGGTGTTCCTGGTAAGGCAGACCTTCCCGATAACGTCGTCCCGGCTGGAAGGTGGACATGGAGCCAGAGCTGGGCAGGGCTCTGCAGGGAGCCTGGGGGCCCCTCCCCTCAGTTTAGACCCCCTATGGGGAGCAGCAGGACCCACAGCCCTCCTGCAGGCCCTGCCTCCTGGACACTCGTGGGCGTGCTCCGAGCTTTTGCACACGGATGGCTGTGTGTCTCTACACGCCAAGTTCAAGCTTTCTGGGTGCCCGCTTCCTAGCCAGAATCCCCATGCTCGCACAGCACAGAGCCCCGGCATGTATTCCCATGCGTGACCGCACAGACGGGGCGCAAGCAGGGTGAGCACATGCCTCTGCACACGCACGGACACCACACTCAACCCTGCACCTCCCGACCTGCAGGCTTCCCCCTTGCCCCAGGCACAGAGGATGCAAAGTGGCCAGCAGTCCCAGAGGCCAATGGGCCAGGGAGCGGCAGACGGTGAGGGATAGACCAGCTAGACCACGGGGCCCACCCACCTGAGGGCATCCTCGTCCATGACGTAGAAGGCTACTGCGTGGAAGGTGGGTGGCAGGTGCACTTGGTACTCCTCACCCCAGAAGGGGCACAGGGTCTTCCACACGGTGGCTGTCCTGCAGGAGGGAGCCCTCAGTGCCTGGCCAGGCCACTGGCAGGCCCCAGCTGTGAGACTCCACATTCCTCTTCCAACCCCTTAAACGGTGGCTGTGCTGTTTGATGGTCTTCCTCGCCCCAGACCCCACCGTCCACCCGATCCTTCCCTTGTGACCTGGGCGAGCTCGGGGCTGCATCTATCAGGCCACTTCACATTTGGGGAAACTGAGTCCAGGTTGTCCTCAAGTCAGTCGGCAGCACAGTGGCAGAGACCCGAAGCTGGCCTCCGCATCGGCCCCAACTCCTGATGCTGAGCAGACCGAAGGTGAAGCAGGGGGGGGGGGGGGGGCCGGCCACGCTNCGGGGGGGGGGGGGGGGGCCGGCCACGCTGATGCTACAGCCAGATAATCCTCCTGGGAGCCTGACCCAGAGGCATCTTACAGGAGCGGGGTCTCACCCAGCTCTGGCCAAACCCCCAGAATCAGAGCCTCTGACTCATGGAACCAGCCGGGTATGTGGCGAGGACAAACCCCACCAGGGACTCAGGTGAAGGCTTAGGCCTCACCCTGACCACTGGCCGGGCAGGTCATCTGGGAACTTGGTTTCCCTGTTTGTCATGTTCCTCTCCCTGGCGTCCAGGTTTGCAGAGCCTCTGGGGACAAGGCTGGGGCCTTGCCTGCAGGGAAGAAGCGTGAGTCGCCAGGCCTTGGCTGGTCCAGTGAGGCTCGGGTGGGCAGAACCATGGAGCAGTACTAGCCACCGACACGGACATGAGACCTGGGCTAGGGCAGGGGCCGAACAGCAGAGATGGCCCAGAACCGTGAGCCCATGGAGGAAGGAACATTCAGGGGAAGGAAGGGGTACAGGCTAGGGGTTCCCAGGCTGGGGAGGAGCAGTCACTTGGGGAATACCCGCTGTGGGACCCTCAGGGAAAGGGTCCCTGAGTTAGAGAAAACCAGAGAGGGGGGAAGGAAGGAGTTCATGTTTTGGGGTCAGCCAGGCTTCGGTTTGGGTCTGGCTTTGCCACTTGCTAGGTATGTGACGGTGGGCACGTTAGTCTCTCTGAGCCTCAGTTTCCTCATCTGCAAATGGGCTTCGTGACACAATCCCGAGCCACTATAAGCATTAAATGCCCTGGAAAAGGTCGGCACAGGGCTGGGCAGAGCAAGCCCCAAGTGACAAGTGTTACTTTCCACCACCCTCGCCTCATCACCTGTCTCTCTCGGGGCTGTAAGGATTGTAAAGAGGAACAGAGTGGGTGAGAGCCCTCGGAAAAAAGCCCAGCCCCCCCCCCGAAGACTCAAGAGTTAGGAGAGGAGTTAAGGCTCATCAGGGCATGATGGCGGGGGTGGGGAGGGGGACTAGGGTATCAGATGCTCAGATGCTCCAAGCTCTCCCCATCTCTGTTCAAATCTCACACTCCCTTCCAAACCCCAGATGTGAGTGGGAACCCCCAAGGAGGAAGAGACCCCAACCCAGCATTGGGCCTCAGTCCTGAGGTGGGGGTGGTACCTGATGATGGGCTCATTGTCCACCTTCACAATGCAGTAGGGGTCGCTGCTGCCATTGCTGCAAGACACACAGGTGGGGGCGGGGTCAGATGGGGTGGGATCGGATGGGGCGGGGCCAAGGGCGGGGCCACCCAGGCTGCGCCCCTCCTTCCGCCCCACCTCCAGTGACCCCAGGAAAAGGACAGTCAAGGCTGAAGCACTGTGTCCTGGGGGGAGCCCAGGGCTCTGAGGCCAAAATGACTCCCTCAGTCCGGGGAGGGGCTCAGTCCGGGAGGAAGGCGGGGCGGCTCACTGTCCCTCCTACTTGGGAAGATGCCTCTCCCGCCCGCCCACTCCACTGGCCGCGGAGGGCAGAAGCTCAGTTAACACAGTGCCCAGCGACAGCCCAGGCAAGCCCGGCACCCCTACCCTCAACACCTCCATCAGTCCGCTCATCTCTTCTCTGAGCCCCTGCTCTGCTCCCTTATGCCTGGGGAGCCCCCCCACTCCTCCCTGCCTCAGCCTCCGGTCCCAGAGGCAGGGAGGAAGGCCAACCCTGAGACCCCCTGCCCACCCCACCGCCCCCCAGGATATTTCCCTCCACCCCAGTACTGCTGCCCTTCAGCTGCCTCCCCCACCTGACTATCCGCTACGGTGGGTGGGGACCCCAGGACCTAGGACAGGGCTTGGCACAAGACAGCGTCCTGCGGTGTTTGCCTGTTTGTGGAGTGGATGAGGGTGAATGAACAAGCAAACGTGGAAGCACTGCCCTCCGGGCCTGCATCCATACAGAGGAAGTGCATTTGCATTTGGAGGCTGGGGAATCCCAAGCTCTGCTTCCCTTCACAAAGTGGCTCCTCTGGGGAGGAAGCAGCTCCAGACAAGCCTCCAAAGGTTCTCGATGCCGAGGGGCACGTCTGCACGACTCAGTGGCCCACGTGAACAGCTGTGCCGCCTAAGCCAGCCCGCGGGGCGGCCGCCTGGGTCCCTAACCATGTGAAGGCAGCCCACAGAAAGTGCTTAACAGAGGTTAGCCCTGCCTGTCTGCTTGCTCCTGGGCCTGTAACCCCTCCCCATCATTTAAGAGCCTCCTTCAGAGAGCCCCTTGGGAACACCGCTGCTTGCACCCCACCGCCCCAAAGCAGGGGACTCTGGGTTTTGAGCAATCAGGCCTCGGTGCTGGGCTGGGCAGCAATGCCCAGGACACTTGAACAAGGAGGTCAGAGGAAGGAGGGAGAATCAATGTGGGCTGTCCTACCCTAGGGCCCCTCTGTCCTGCTCTGCTCCCTCGCCTGGGGGCAGCGAACCTCCTCACTGCCCGCTGCTCAGCTCTCACTCAGTGAATGAATCTGTGAATGAACACTGAGGTCTGGGCTCATGTTGCAGGCAGGGTCACGAGGTGGGCAAGGGCCTGAAGGCAAGAACAGACCTGGGCAGACAGAGGCAGTGAGGAGCGGTGTGGCTGGACCAGTGGGTGTGAACAGACAGTCTCAAGAGTAGGCTGAGGCCACATTTAAGGACCGGGCCCTATTATGGGGCCCGGCCAGCTCTTGGGGCCTCTCCCCACCACCCTAAGGAAGTCCCTGGGCCGATCCCCTCTCCACTTCTCCTTTCTCAAGCCGCTGGCCCAGTCTGGCTACTTGCAGGGCCTCTATATTTAGGGCCTTGGCAGTTTCCAGGCTGTACAAGGGGGAGGATCAGGGCTAACCTTGAAATAGCCCCGGGCCCGTCCCCAGGGCCGCTCGGTGTGGGAGCCAGTGGGGGCACCAGTCACCACAACACTCCGCTCCAGTCCCACTGATCCAGGCACCCAAGGGTGGGAGATGGTAGGAGGGTATGACGGGAACAGGCGTGCTCATTTTCTGGCAGTAGAGAGCACAGCTGCGCTCTGTGCCCTTAAGAGGAATAAAGACTCCTGGAGCGGCCGGGAGGCAGGTGGCAGCTGTATGAGGACAATTCCCTTCTCAACTTGGCCGCAATAATAGATGGGGAGCCTCCTGACCTCAGAAGTGTGCAAACCCCAACTGGAAGGGATGCTGCTCAGGAGGCAGATGGGGGCCCATGGACAGGGGGGCAGGCTTACACCACCCTGCCACCAGCACCCAGGGAGGGCCTCCTGTGAGCTCCTGCATCCCTGCAGCCACACGCTGTCCATGGCACTTGTGGTGCCCACAGCGGGCCCGCAGCCTCGGTCTCGCCAGGACTCTTGGCCAATCACCAGCAGATGTGTTTGAAGTCAGACTTCACCTACCTGCTGCATGGCCTCAGCAAATGCCTTCTACATCCTGAGCCTTTTCTCCACTTCCAGACTGAGCTCATCTACCTCCTAGGGCCAGTAAGAGGATGAGACTGAAAGGTCTTCAACACCTCCTGTTCTCCCCTACCATGGACTGGGTGTCCCTCAGGGCACCCAGAAGCCAAGACAATGAGTCATGCTCTTACCCTCAGTCATGTGGGGCAGCGAAAGCCCAGGAAGGAGAAATTGCTACCAAGGGCTTTGTCCTCATTCCAGCTGACCCAAAGTGCTGGAGCGCACAGAAAGGGGTAATGAACCCTGCCCCAAGACACCAGGGAAAGCTCTGGAAAGCAGAAGTTTGAAAGGGACCCTGAAGGTTGAGTAAGAGTTTTCTGGGGTACTCAGAAGGGGAGCACTGGAAAACAGAAAGCTCCAAGCACGCAAAAGCGGAGCAGCAGCCACATGTGACAGGCTGAGGGGGTACAGCTGGGTTTGAGAGCTGGCTGACGTGTCAGAGCTGCGTGCTCCAGCCACGCTGGGGAAGGCATAAGGAAGGAGCTGGGGTAGCGCGTGGGCAGGTGCACGAGAGGGGCAAGGAAAAAGATTCCAGAGGCAGAGCCGACAGGACTTGGCGGCCCCTCCCCTGGGGATGGTGGCACCTTGCACAGAGTCCTTGGCTAGGCAGAGGCAGGGCTGGGCAGGGAAGCAGGCACCATGACTCCCAAGTGGGCACAGCCCACGGCTTCACTGCCCTGGGCTGGAGAAAGCCTGGAGCAGGCACCTGGACCAACACAGCGGAGGGTTGGAGAGGGAGGCGACAGACGGAGGGGCTGCCCCCCCCCAGCTGCCACCAGCCAGAGGAGGCCAAGCTGACCTAGTTATGGCTCCAGCATGGAGGATGCTCGCTCACAGCTGAGGGCCTGGACACCAGGACCCTTCTCAGAGCTCATCTGCTGCCCACCCAGAGACCACAATCCCAGTTTTGCCTAACCTCATCCCTAGCACAGAAACCCACCTAGAGATAGCTCACCCAGCCCCTCCCTCACCCATTGCCATGGCAACTGCAGAGCCTGGCCTCACCAGGCCCAGGGGGCCTTGAACTGGAACTGCTCTTGGCACTGTGAGTGTGAGTGTGTGTGGGGGGGAGTGGAACCTCACTGGGGCCACAGTATGTGTGCAAAAGGGTTGCCCTCACCCCTCGCCCTACATGGCTCTCCCAGACTTGCCTCCTCTCTGCATCCAGGAGCCCACTGAGGCACCCCCTGGTGGGGCATGGGGAGGCTCAGCCCAGCAGACCTTGGTGCCTAAGCTGCTCCAGACTCCCTTTCCCCTAGCCACGTCCCCAAAGCAGCCAGTACCTCTCCAGCTTCAGGCTTTCCACCATCCTATCTGAGAGTAACCCAGACCTCCAGTTAACAGAAGGGGAATGAAACTGAGGCTTTGGGGACAAGAAGTCCATTGGGACCAAGATGGAGCCAGGGATTAGGCAGAACAGCTCAGCACCAGGACCTACTGAGAAAGGTGGACCAGGATTCCTGAACGCTCCTGAGATGGAGCCAGGAGCCAGGGAAAACCCTGATGTCAGCACTTGCGGGAGCCCTAGACACAAGACCGTGCTGTCACCTGCAGCCTGCAAGTCGGTCTCTGAGTCTGGGTTTCCCCACCTGTAAAATGAAATAAGAATGCCCTGCAGGGGTGGCTGTGAAGGTTAAGTCTATGGCTGAGGGCACAAACAATAGTCACAATTCAGCCACCATCACCCCCGTTCCCCAACTTGTACAGGTCCTGGCCTCTTGGCTCGTACTGGCTCTGCACACGGGTCTCCTCTCCAAGTGCACAGCAGGAAGCCCTGGGACAGCCCCGGGCCAGCGGCAGGTGCATCCCACCCCTGGTTCTAAGGGTTCTGGAACCACTAAGGAAGACCCCTCGCTTCCAGAGGGCATTCCCATCCTCTCCAGTCACACCCCCGGCAGTGGACCAGCAAGTCTGCCCAGCGATACCTCTCTTCGCCATGCCCAGATACTGTCCTATCAAAGCCCCTGAAAACAGTTAGTTCCCTCTAACTGCCCCCCAAGATCTCCGCCCCACATCCTCCGTTGCCGGCTCTCACACAAACTGGCTGTCACCCTCTGTCCAGTGCTTGGTGGTCACAACAAATGCTCTCACTGTCCCCACTTCCCCGCCAGTGCCACACCACGTCCACACAAGCCATCCCCTAGTCGATGCTCTACTAGCGGGGAGAACGTGTGGACCCCGGAAAGGTCAGGCGTAAGGGGCAGCGCCCCTCCCCGGAAAGTTGGTGTTCCCACCCACGGCCGAGCTCACATGTCCTTGGCTGGCAGGTTCTTCCCCTCCACGATGCGGATGGACAGCGAGCTGCGCTTGGCCATAGCGGGTCCGCGACGTGAGGTCCCGGCACAGGGGAGCAGGACGCCAGGGTCCAGTGCAGCGGGCAGCCGGCTGCAGGGCGGGCGCAGGACTGGGAGCCGCGGGGGGCGGGCCTCACCGGCTGGGGAGGTAAACGCGGGGGCGGAGGTGGGGGAAGAAATCGCTTCCACTTCATTCACCCCCGCCCCCGCCCCACGTGCGGGGGATAGTGCGCCCGGGCACGCCAATCAGTGGCCAGGGCTCCTTGGACTGGGCGTGGCCAGCTCTGGCGGAGGCGTTCATTGGCCGTTTGGGGCAGGGGAGGGGAGGAGCTTGCTCGGAGGCGCTGACGCCGGGTGGGCTCAGGGCTCGCTGCCCCGAGCGGTGGGACGAGGCGGAGCCGCTCTGGGCGGAGAGGTTTGGTGGCATTGGTACGTGTGGGCGGCTGGCGTGATCCGAAACGCCAGCACCCAGGCGCGCAGAAACTGTGAACCCGAGTGTGTTGGGTGACTTGGGCAAGCGCAGAGGGCCAGGGGTGGGAGGGTTCCGCTACTGGAGTGGGGTGCGTGCGAAGAGGACTCCCTGAGGACCCGAGCCTGCTGCGTGGGAGGGCCTGAGCAGGAGTGCTTTGAATGGATGAACGTTCAGGCGAACTTAGCAAACAATAGGAATGTTTGTATTAGAGGCCTCTGTACAAAGAAGGCAGCAGAGTTAGGGCAGCCAGGGATTTGGGGACTGGGTCATTCGAATTTGAAATACCTGGATTATATTTGAGAACCTGCTTGGGAGGAAGGGGCTTTAACAGCTGTTGCCTCGTTTACTCCTCCTATAGCTTCTGCAGTATGGACCTGGATGAGAGCTCAGGGGACCAGGGAAAATTCCTTGCTGGAGGTCACACTGCTGGCCCAGTGTAAACTAAGGGGGCTACACTTGCTCCATGACGCTGGGCCTTGGGTCCAGAGCGGAGCTCCTAGAGCCGTCCATCTTCGTGGGTTACCTCCCAGATCTAGAGGCCGTAGTGCTGCAGCTGGCGCAGGGGCCACTCACCTAGCCCTGCCACTCCCTTGCTGGGTGACAGATGGGCCACTTCTTCAACTTTTAAAAGCTGTTTCCATAGCATCACCTCCAAAGGGGTAGCAGTGACACCTGCCAAAGGGGATATTGTGTGAAGAGTGAGAGGGTGGATGGGAGATGGGGTACCTAGCACAGGTTCAATTTTCTGTGTGCTTTTTATTTTCTTATGTATGCACCACAAGCACACTTGAACAAGTTCAAAAGCTATTAAAGGTTTATAATGTGTTCAATGAAATGTCAGTCTCTTCTTTCCCAGTCACACAAACTCCCTCCCCACAGCATCCCCTCTTCCATGAAGACAGTCGCTACCTACACACATGGTTTACACACACAGAGAAGCTTACTGGTTATATTTACAGCATATCTATGAGAAAGAGCATCCAGGGCCTCCCTGGTGGCGCAGCGGGTTGAGCACCACATTGTGAAGCATCACAGCACAGCAGCACAAGTTCGATCCCCAGCCAGGGAGGGGACCCACATGGTGCAGCAGACCTCTCCTCGCCCGCTGCTCCCCTCAGCGGTGTACTTACCTGTTCTGCTCCCCCACTCTGTCTCTGGTGGATCCTCTCACTCCCCACACCTCTGGCCTGTACCCCAGTACTTGTGTGCATAAATAAATGAATCTTTTTTAAAAAAGAAAGAGCATCTAATTTTTCCCTTTGTTGATGTGCATCATCTCTTTGAAGGGTGTTGTCATTTTTTGTTTTCACAAACAACAGTGTGACTCACGCATCATTCTGCATGTGACTGAATGTAGCGGAGGATCGTTCCTAGAAATGGAATCGGCGCCAGAGATGTGCACTTGTGGGACTTCCATAGGGTTTGCCAGGTTTCCGGCTGCGGTGGTGGTTCTGGTGTACATGGCCCCCAGCATACGCTTGTCCTGCCAGCACACTTGTCGTCAGGGTCTGGTCTTTGTTATCAGTCTGTGGTCAGTGGGAGAACAATGGTTCCTGGGGTATGTGTGCTATTTTTCAGGGCCATTGTCACTCACCTTTGGTTACTGAGGTTTGCTCCCTGGTGTCCTCAACCTCAGGCTTGTCCCCTCCTTCACCTACCTCTGGGTTTCCAGCCAGGCCACCTGGGGAGTGAAAAGAAGCTTCGTTGGCTTCTTGGGAGGTTGGGGCCTCATCCCCCTGCATACAAGGGCTGTAACTGAGATCTGGTTGGGGGTGGGTACTAGAAGGGCTTTTGCTAAGTCTAGTGCTCGGTGTTGCTACAGGTTAATACCTTCCTCTGCTCAGGAGACATACAGTCCAAGGCCAAGCCTGGGAGGTTGCTGCTTTTGTCAGACTCAGGGCCAGTCCTTGCTCACCCCTCGTGCTGGGGAGCTTATCCCATCAAAGGCAGTTCTGTCCATCTTCCAGCCATCCCGGCTGTGAACAAGGCCTGGGGGAGAGCTCGGATGTTCTGGGCAGGGTTTGGAGCGTGGGGTGACACGGGCGGACCTGGGTGCTGGAGAGGCAGTGGGCTGACACCTTGAAGTATTAGCATAGGCATCTCCCCCCGACACCCCAAACACACTTGGGTAGATGAGTAGAGTGTCTCTGCCCACACTGAGTCCAGCCTAAACCAACCCTGGAACCCTCAGGCTACTTGGCCCCAGGCCAGACTCCCCTGCCAGGAATTCTGAACCTCCATTGTCCCCTAGAGAGCCTCCAGTTTATCACTGAGCCTTCCTGAACATGGCTGGGCCTACCCACAGTGCTCTGCACTGCCAGAGAGATGAACAGACCAGCCCGCCCAGCTTCCGGACACTAGACTTTTAGTGGCAGAGCCCATATTGCCTTAGTTTCCTTGGGCAGCGCTTTCCTGGTTTCTGGTCCCAAACAACAGACACCAGCTTTGACTCATTTAAGCAGAGGGATTCATTAGAGTGCTGGGAAGACATACAGTCTGGTCTCGAGGGTCAGAGAACCAGGCTCAAAGGCCACCTGCAGTCAGGAACAACGCCCCAAACCACATGCAGAGGAGGCTTGGGGAGACACTTTGGTCCTAGACCCTGACGCTGGCCAGATGCTGCCACTAAACCGCTACACCCCTGCACGTCCCTTGTCCCTCATCACCATGAAAAGCCCCGTGCTGGGAGGAGCCTGCCTCAGAAGTCAGGCTGGAGGGAGGGAGGAGGGCTCTGGACAGAGGAAGGGCGACGGAGGAAGGGCTCAGGCGCCATGCATCCCGAAGAATGACAGCAGGCCCTGCAGGCTCTGAATTGCTCCATGTCACTCCCCCCCCCCCACGTTCCTCGAGGACCCCCTGGGGCACACACAGCTTTCTCCTTTGGTCCTCACGACAGCCTATGCGGTCAGTGCAGTCACCCACTGAGTCACGTCCCTGAGACACCCGTGACGCCCCTGCATCCTGCACCAGCTCAGAAGGAGACCCCATGGGGGCCGCCAGGCAGCTTTCAGGCCCTGCCTCCCACACCACCATTCTGGGCAAAGGCTTCTGGTCCCTGCTGCCATGTGAGGCCCTTCGCTCCGCGCTGCCCTGGCCCAGGCTGGTGGCTTGGGGACACAGCCTCTCGGCATGGGGACTCCTGGGGAAGAACATGAGCAACGTGGAGGGCTTAGCCAGGGAAGCCAGCCAAGCCTTCAGTGTATTCCCAGAAACCAGTCTCTGGGGAGGGGGTGAGTCAGCGAACAGACCTGGGCAGGGAGCTCAGGCCTAGCTCCACCGTCAGTCCAGATCCTCCAACCACGGGGGGCAGCGGAGGGCACCTCTTTGCTGAGTCGACCACTACCCTCATTTCCTATGTGCCTCAGTCATTCATGCATTCATCTGTTTCTGTATTCAGCATTCACTGAGTGTGCCGGGCCCTGTACGGGGCTCTGGGATGCAGAGAATAACCAGCCATGATCCCTGTCCTCAAGGGTTCACAGATGAAGGGAAGAAATGGAGATTAAGTGTCACAGGGGAGAAATGAATGAGTAGAGAGGAGGGAGGGGCACTGTGAAGAGAACACGGCATTTTCCAGCGCTAGAAGGGTGCACAGGTGTGCGTGATGGTATGTGGGGTGGAAGAGCAATGCTCCCAGTAGTTTGCAGGCTGATGAAGGATGTTCTGGAAACATCGGCGAGGGAGGTGTAGGAGACTGGAGGAGTAGGTAGACACCAGCCACCAAAGGAACTGCTGGGGGAGAACTCGGATGTTCTTCTGGACAGGGTTTGGGGCATGGGGTGACACGGGCGGACCTGGGTGCTGGAGAGGCAGTGGGCTGACACCTTGAAGTATTAGCATAGGCGTCTCCCCCCCACACCCCAAACACACTTGGGTAGATGAGTGTCTCTGCCCACATATTTTATGGAGCCACAAAAATGTTTTAATTATTTTTAGAATCCGAAGAACAGGATGAATATCGTAGGAATGAATACGTAACTATGAATGTGTTCCTCTTTATACCAAACAGTCATAAAACATCGCTTTAAATTCTCGATGTGCACTCGTGCAAAGTCACCAGGGCCCAGGACGGCGCACTGACACAGGACGGGGCAGCTCCGGAGTTTTGAGTCTCGCTGCAGAACGGTAAGTCTGAACAGAAAGAGTGTGGTGGCATCTGCATCTCTGAGCATCGGGGCGTCTGGGAACGACCGCCCCCCAGCTCCTGGCAGGGACCGGAAAAGGGGCTTATCAAGGTGACCCCTTGAGTCGGGGAGAGGGCCGATGCCAGTAGACTGAAATGAGAAGTAGGGTTCAATCAAGATTACAGTAAATCATGGAAAACTAAAGTCTTACTGAGCTTGTAGGCTGCGTGCCTGGCCCATCACCAGGGTTATTTCTGGACCTGCATCGGCCAGGGCTCCACCCCATCCCAGAAAACATTTACAAACGCCCTCAGTTGAGGGGGGGCAAATGGGTGAAAAACTGGTCCGAAGGTGCAGGCCGCTCGTTGTATATGACTAAGTCCTGGGATGTCAGCGCAACATAAGGGGACTCTAATACAGTCCTTAGCTCATGTTTCAAAGGTCCTGAGAGCAGATCTTACAAGAAAACAGTAGTAACTCCCTAAGGTGACAGACGTGACCTGAGCGTGTTATGGCGGTCACGCCACAGTATTTACAGACAGCAAGCCATTAGTTGTACACCCCAAATGAAGACAGTGTTATAGGTCAATTATTTCTCCATGAAACTGAAAAAATGAAATGTCCCCATACCGGACTCCTCAACAAACTGAAAAAAGACTTCCCATAGGCTCTGGCATCTCACTTCTCAGGGTATGTGCAAAAGAACTGAAAACGGCATCTCGAAGGTGTCTCTGCACACCCATATTCACTGCAGTGCTGCTCCCCTTGGCCCAGAGGCAGAGCACCCAGAGGTCATACAGGGACTGTGACGACCGTACGTCTACATCACGCACACACACACGCACGCACGCACACGCACGGGGATGTTGTTCAGCCTTCAGGAAAGCAGGGCATCCTACCGCATGTTACCGCGTGGCTGGACACAATAAGCCGGGCGCAAACAGACAAATGGGGCCCGAGGCACCTGCACACCAGATGGCAGCTGAGAAGTCAAGTTCGCAGGCATGGAGAGCGGGATGAAGAGGGCTGTGGGGAGCTGGTGTTTCGTGGGCACAGAGCTTCAGTTTTGGTTTTTTTTAATATTTATTTATTTATGCATACAAGAGCTGGGGTACAGGCCACAGTCATGGGAGGTGAGAGGATTCCCCAGAGACAAAGTGGGGAGCAGAACAGGCAGATGGACTGAAACACACTGCTGAGGGGAGCAGCGGGCGAGGCAGGAGAGGTCTGCCTGCGCCATGTGGGGCCCCTCCCTGGCCAGAGGCAGGGATCGAACTCGTGCTGCAGAGGCTGCGGTTTGCATCATAGTGCGTTGCTTAACCGGCTGCACCACCAGGGAGGCCCTAGAGCTTCAGTTTTGCAAGATAAAGACGCTCTGGACATCTGTTGCACGACAACGGCACATAGATAACCGCTGGACCGGCCAGACACTTACAAATGGCTGAAGTCATCAGTTTTACATGTCTTTTCACTGCCACACAAAAAGCAAATGCTTCAACGTGTCATGTATTTTTTGACTGTTGAAATATATGAAAAGAATTTTCTATCTTAGTTTCTGAAGCTATTTGGGTACAAGTAACACATTTGAATTCCTGCTGGCTCTGATTTCTCTACAAGCATCCTGCATTCTTGGGAATCTTAGGGATTCTTCCAAAGTGAGAAGATGTGACCTACAAATTGCTTTCATGCACGTGATGCATTTTAAAATACTGTGTTTAACAATGGATGAAGCTGACATAGTGTCACCTTTAGAAGACATTTAAGTAAATATTTACTATTCTTAAACATTTTGCAGTTTTGTTATCTTGGAGCAGATGCCTTCTCCCCCCCACCCCCTCCTACCCTGCCAGGCCTCAAGGACTGTCATGAGCTGGAGGCGCTGTGCCCACAGGCATCCTGGGAAAACTAGCCCTGCCCAAAGGAAAGGCTTTCAGGTGCCACCCTCCCAGCCCCCTCGCAGCGCTGCCGGAGCCGGTCCTGGAGTGCCGAGGCTCCAAGAAGGACAGGAGCGGAGGCGAAAGCATTGCTGGGAGAGGGAAAGCAGAGCCCCAGCCCCGGTAGGAGTGTGCGCTCGCTCCTTGGTTCTCACAGCGCTGGCTCTGCTCTCATCGGCCCCTTTTATAAGTGGGACACGGGACTAAACCCCTGCTTCGTGGGGCGGGCTTCGGTGCCCTCCCTGGATGCTCACTTCAGCTCCAGCACTAAATGCTGTGCGTATGTGAGCTACGGAGTCACCCCCTCCTAGCAAGGCACCCAACTTTCCTGGGAGGATGCAGAGAAAGAGAAAGAAATGGAGAACATAGCAGGAGAAGGAGGAGGAGAAAGGAAATGCGAAGAAAGTGAGGGACACTAAGAAAGGAAAAAATAAAGACGGGACAACACCAGGACCATGCACTGATATGGGGTCACAGGAAAGGGGGATGTTGCCTCCCAATTTTCCCCAGCGGGAATGGGGCGCAGGTCCCTCTGGGCATCCTGATGTCTGAGAGTGGTCTTGGCAGAAGCCAAGGTGGACAGAGGCCAGCACAGCTGGCGATAGGTGCCCCTCGGGCGTCCTGAGGGCACGAACGAGGATCCCAACAGGAATCGTGTAGCTGCCAGGAGGGAGCACGGAGGTCCCTTTCTCCGAGTCCCCCCCAGAGCCGCAGTTACTGAACTCCCTCAGCCCCAGCCCGTCAGTGAAAATTACTGTCCCAGTTCCCAAAGTGGGAAACAGAGGCATGGCAAAGCCCTGGGTGCTGCCTGGAAGCTGAAGACGGGGGTTGGGGGGTGGGGTGGGGTGTGTGTGTCCAGATCTCTGCCATGGTCTCCAGGAGTAACCAAGTGCACACCCTTCCCATTCAGGGTGGAGCTGCTCCAGCAGGCTTCCTGGAGGAGGTGGCACGAGGCTGGACCCGAAGGAGTAGGGCAAAAGCTGGGAAGTGGGGCTAAGGGGCCGGTCACAGCTGTCAGAGCACCCCCAGAGCACAGAGAGCCCAGGGCTGGGGGACGTGAGGCTCTGGCTGGGCCTCTCCTGACTCCGGCCGGGGCGGGGACTCGGGATGGAGCCAGAGCAGCGCCAGAACCAGAACATAAACCCGTCATGGCTCCTGGCGCCACCGCCTTCCCACTCTAGCTGGTGACAGGACCTGCCCACGCTGACGGGAAGCAGGCGTCCTGGGGTGAAGGATGGCCCGTGCTGTGTGTGGGAGGGAGCCGGCGGCAGTGGTCCTGGTACTCAGCCTGGCCGGCCTACCCGGCAGCCCTCAGCGCAGTGTTGTCCCGCGCCGCCCCTCCGCTCCCACAGCTCCTGGTGCAGGGTGGGCGTGCGGGGCCCTGGCCTCTGGGCGCCTCTAGCCCTCAGATCACTGGGGTGTCCCTGGCCTAGTCACCCCAGCAGGACTCACGGTCCCTCCTGGAGTCTGCTTCTACTCTGCCTGGGATTTTCTATGTGACTGCCCCCCGTTTTCCTGCTGGACCCCACATAGTCTCTTCTTACCCCACATTCTGTGCTAGGCCAGGGGAGGGGCAGCTCGGCTGAAGTGTGGGCAGTGCAGGGGAGACCAGGCCTCCCCGCCAGCGGCAGCTCCCCTCACCCCGCCCTCGAAGCAGGACCTGTCCGCGCTCCGTGGCTGCAGCGCCTCGTGGTGGGTGCTTCCGACGGGCCTGTCGAATAAACACGGCTCTTCCTGAAACAGCACAACACACCAGCGATAAGTGGACAGTGGGTTTTCACCAGCCCAGCACCCCCAGTGGGACGGCCTCCCACCCGTGCGCCCCTCCCTGCTCCTCGGAGGCACAGAACGCCGGGAGTGGGGTGCAGAGCTGCATGCCCCCCCAGTATGGATAGGCCCCCCTGTGGACAGGCCCCTGTGCGGACAGGCCCCCCGTGCGGACAGGCCTCCAGTGCGGACAGGCCCCCCAGCGCGTGTCCCTCCGCCGGAAGCTGGACCTCTCCCCAGGGGCCATTCTGGGGCTGTTACCAACAGGCCCTCCAAGGCGCTGGCTGAGCTTCAGCGCTCATTCTCTTGGGGTTCACCAACGGGTGAAACCGCTGGTCCCAGGAAGACGTAAGTCTCCTAGGCAGTCAGCCAGGCCTTCCCCGGCATGTGGCCCGTCCCCACCACCTGCCCGCGGACCCCAGGTCTCTCCTCACGCTCTAGTGACCGTGGTGGAAGCCCCTCTCCCTGAGAGGACACAGCTTTCTTGCTGCAGGTTCGGAGCTTCTCTGCTGCCCTTGGGGACTGTCCCTCTGTCATGCTCACGTTCACCTGCTCCGGCCCGGGCAGGGGCTGTGGTCAAGGTGCCCCTGCGCCCGGTGCCCAGCAGGCTACCTGAGGAGGCAACATGGTGGCTGGGCAAAGGTCCCGCCCGTGGCCCCAAGGGGAGGATGCCAGACAGCCAGATGCAGCACAGAAGGTGGAGGGGGCCTCCCTGGTGGCGCAAGGGGCGGAGCCTGCGCTGTGGGGCTTTCTGCAGCCCCTGCTGCTCGAGTTCCACCCCCTGCGGGGAGAGGACCCACAGGCCCACAGGGCGCTGCAGACTCTCCTCCCTGCCCGCTGCTCCCTCGGCAGTGTGCTTCAGTCCATCTGCCTGTTCTGCTCCTGCTGTCTCTGGTGAATCCTCTCACCCCCGCGCTTCTGGCCTGTACCCCAGCTCTTGTGTGCATAAAATTTTTTAAAAAATCGTTAAAAAAAGAAGGTGGCATGTGGGAGAACAGGCTCGTCCTTGGGGACTGAGCCCCGAGCGCAGGCTCACGGTCAGCTCCCTGCTTGAGCATGGGGCAGCGTGTGACTTTCTGAGCACCTGACATGGGACTGACGTCCCTCCAAGGTCCAGGTGGGGTACAGAACCTACTCTTCCCTTCCCGTCCACTGCCCTCGCACTCAGCTGGGGACAACCAAGGTCCCGCTGGCCACACCCTCCCGAGCGCCTGAGAACCCACCCCCCAAACGGCCGGCGAGGGCCTCCACTCAGGGGCTCTGGTGTCCTCGGGACCCGCTGGGCCCAACGGCCGACCAGAGGCCACACCACGGCCCCACCAGCAGGCGGTTAGGGTCTGTTGCCGGAGGCGCTGCTGGTCGCCCGGTGGACCTTGGCCCTCAGCCCAGACCTAAGTTCCTCTCTTCCCAGAAGTTCATCCTCCTGAATAGTTACGTGCTTTGTCCTCATTAACCTCCTGAACCTTCCAGAAAGGAGTGGACACACCCTGCCTCAGCCTCCCCTGAGGAAGCTGGGGGCCGCAGGGAGGGTCCTCTTCCCTGGCAGTAAGGGGGCTGACCACAGGCAGGGGGAGAGGGCTGGGAACCCCCTTCTCCATGAAGCACCCCCTGCCCGCCCTCCAGAGCCCCACCCTGCCGCTGCGCCCTTGCAGTTTGCTTTGCAAAATCCATGTGAGCTTGTGATTTTACCTGGCGGAGCCCATGGGTTCCCTGTGGCCCCAGGGCGCAGTCCTGTCGCCCAGTCCTTCCCTGCCCGACCTCAGCCACCCCTGTCCCCGGCACCCCAGGCTCCAGCCAGGTGTGAGACCGTGCTCCTCAGTGCCAGGCACGTATCATCGGTGCTGCTGCCCCCTCCAGTTCCCTTTCTCCTCTCCACGGCTCAGCCTGGCTCCTCGGGGACCCCGCCCTGCCCCACCGCCTGCTGGTTCGGGCCTCTCTCTGTGTGCCCCACGCTGACAGTGCTCTCTCGGCCTCCTCTTCCTACCTGCAGTATGAGGCTAATCGGGATGGTCTCCAAACTTTGGGGTTCACATGCACAAATTGTTCAGGCCACTTTCTGGCACTAGAAAATGCTGTGCCGGGGTCAGCTCCCTCTGTGAGGCACCACACCTTCTGCGTGTCTGTCCGATGGAGTGACAGGGGTGGCTGACAAGGGTGGGCTGCATCTCTGCGTCAGTCTCTCCGTCCCTTCCCCCCGCCAGGGATGGGTGGGGAATCAGCTTTGTGAGCCATTAGGAGATATTCTGAGGTGCGGGAGACTCCAAGGGGGACAGAAACTTGAAATGGAAGGGGCCAGGCTTGAAGATTAGGAGGCTGGGACCAGGGGGCCAGAGGAACGGTGGGTAGGAGCCTTGGGCCCTCGTCCAGCAGCCCCAGGAGCCTGCGGCCTGACTGGGCAGGGCGAGCCCCCAGCACGCGCCGGCCCTGCAAGGCCCTGTGCCCCGCATCCCTGCAAGTCCCCAGGGGAGCAGCCTGCGTCCCAGCCTGGGGCCCACCAGTGGTCCTGGGAGGGAGGAGAAGCCTACTCCCTCTCTGAGCCAACCCCCCCAGGAAAGCCTCCCCAAAAGGAGACTGGACCCTGGAGAACCAGGTCACCCCCAGACTCTCTGTGGCCCAAGTTGGAAATGTCCCCCAGAGAGCTTCAGCTGAGGGGCTCAGACCTGCCACCAGCGGCCCAGACTGCTGGAGGAACGGGCTCCTTCCTCTCCCGGGCCTCACAGCCCTCTACCGGCCTGGGTCCGGCGCCCACTGAGCCTCAGCCCGTGTGAGCCAGCCACCCTGGGGAGCCCCAGACCCTCCAGAGGAGGGGCAGGCACACAGCATGGAGGAGCAAGGCAGAGGCCTGCTTTCCCACCTTGGCCAGCTCAGGCCTCCTGGGCTCCTGCTGCAGGAGACAACTGGGCATTTGGAGAAGGGCAGGGCCTGGAGGCAGGACTGGACCCACAAAGGGCCCTGGGGCAGTGCCAGCGGTCAGGGTTGGGGTGACGCCTCAGTAGCTGCGTTTTTGGGGAGATGGCTGTGAACGGTCCCTACCCTCATTCTCCCTTCCTTCTGCTTCAGTTTCACCTCTCTCTCTCCTGTTGAGCCCGAAACTGGCACAGAAGCCAGCTCTCTGATTTGATCTTGTGTTTGTTGGGAACAGGTCATATGCCCATCTCTGGACCAGCTCAGACAACATCCCCCCAGGAAATGAGCTGAGTTCCCAGGGCTTGTCAAAGTTAAAAATAGAGATAAGAGCCAAGCGAGACTTAGGCAGAAAAACATAAGAGCAGGAAACACACAGAGAGATGGACAGAAATATAGAGAGGGCACAAGGTGGTGAGCGGTCCCCACCCCCGCCCACGTGCTCATTCATCGGGCGGCTGTCAGGTGACTCGTGCCCACAGCGTGTCACTTCATGGCTCAGGGGCATTGTCAGAGTCTGGTCTCCCGGTACATGTGCTGAGAGCTGGAGCGTGGAGCAGGCTGGTGTGGCCGCCCCTGTGGTCAAGGCCACCGCACCAGCCCTGCCCTGGGCTCAGCACTGTCCCACCCGCGCCCCTCTCACGCTGTGAGCTGTGGTGATGATACGACAGTATTTGGCCTTAGCCCCTGGCGCGTGCACAGAACTCGGCCCTTGGAACCTGGAGCGGCAGGAGAGACAGCGCATTTGGCTTCATCACCAGCCCTTCCAGCCACACCTGGGCCTGGGCTTCCGAGGTGACTCCGGGCCCTAGTGGTTTAGGATGGGGCTGGGCACTGAGGAACCAGCCCCTGGAGAGAGGGTGGGAAGGCTCAGCCCATCCTTAGCATCTGACCTCTGGGGAGGAGCTGCAGTTCAGGCACAGCGGCCAGTGACCTGATTGGGTCTGAGGTGGCGTGGAGCTCCTAAAAGCGTAGGCCTCAGGCTATGCAGAGCTTTCAGGCTGGGGAGCCTGGTGGGGCGGGGCTTGCTCTGGTGTCCCCAGGCTTGCCCTGTGCCTCTCTCTGTTCCCCGTTCCTGAGCCATCGGCTCTAGTATCACCAGTGATGTGTAAACCCTTCCTGAGTTCTGTGAGCCCCTCTGATGAGCGATGAACTCTGAGGAGCATGTGGTGGGTACCCCCAGCTCGTAGCCAAGTTAGACAGAGGAGCGGCACTGGCTGCCATCACGGGATTGGAGTCTGAGCTGGGGCAGCCTTGAGGGTCTGAGTCTCTCTTGTGAGGTCCTGCCCGAGTCCAGGTAGTTAGTGTCAGGCCCCAGTTAAACTGTGGAACACCCACGGGGGTCTGAGATGGTGACAGGTGGGCATGAGATCCTTTGGTGTCAGAGTGCAGGTGCTGTGAGTGAGCGGCAGCCCGCAGTGCCCTCTCTGTGCATTCTGGAACCTTCTCTGTCCTGTTGGGGCCCAGGAGGCTGGCACAGGTGCACCCCCCAGAGCCCCCTGAAGTTCTGTGTAGAGCCAGGACCCCTGTTGTCTTGCTTCTGGAGGGGTGTGGTCAGTGGAGGCTCCCACAGGTGGTGAGAAGGGAGGGGGAGCAGCTCCCTCCAGGAGCTGCACCCCCTTGAAGTGCTTGACAGCCCCTCACCCACGGGCTCGCCTTCCCTTGGCTCCAGCTAGCTCAGGAAGCGCCACTCCCCGCTCCTCCAGCCCTCAGTGCAGAAGCACTCACAGCCCATCAGTACCTGGCGCCAGCGCTTGCTGATTGCCCGGTGCTGCCCACACCTTAGCAAACGCCGGCTACATGGCGGCCATCTGTTTCCTGCCTGGCCCCACCCGCACAGGGTGTCCATGAGTTCGTGGCGTGTGGGGCCCGGGGTCACCCAGTTCAAACTGCTTTCAGAGGGGGACACCGAGGTCCAGAGAGGCGAAGCCATCTCTCCAGGGTCCCTCGGCCCAAGCGGGCTCCTGAGAGGTCACGGCTCGCGTGGGCAGGGGCTGGGAGCCTGACCGCCCGCTACCTCGCTGCCCCTCCCAGCAGTCTTCTCCATGGCTATGGGAGCATTTCCGCCACCGCTGGAGCCGGATGTGCCTGTGTCGGTCAACAAACCACTTAGGGCCGTGTGTGCCTTCCAGAGACAACACTGGGAACCCAGCCAGCACCCCGACTCTCCGTCCCAGAGGGAGAGGCCTCCACGTGGCATGGGCACTCCCAGTCTCCCTGCCAGTTCTCACCCCCCCCCACTGCCCCCCACCTGCCCACATAGCCGGTCCCCAATCAGTTCCAGACCTTTGCAGAAGCTGTCACTCCCTGCCCACCCCTTCCCTGTCCACCTCGTGGGGAGCTGCTCTTTCTCAGAGAATATCCCCGCAGGAAGCCTCCGTCTGCACCCCCATCTCTCATTCCTGGTGCTAGACATGTGGGGTGCAGAGTAGGGAGGCATGTTCACCCCCTCGATTTTGCCTCCCCATGGCCCAGCATCGTCCTCCTCACTTAACAGACAGGGATGGTAGGGCCCTCCCTGGTGGCACAGTGGGTTAAGCAATGCACTATGATGCAAACTGCAGCCACTGCAGCACAAGTTCGATCCCTGCTGCTGGCCAAGGAGCTAACTCACATGGTGCAGCAGACCTCTCCTGCCTCCCCCACTGCTCCCCTCAGCAGTGTGTTTCAGTGGATCTGTCTGTTCTGTTCCCAACTCTGCCTCTGGCTAATCCTCTCAACTCCTGTGCCTTGAACCTGTGCCCCAGTTCTTGTATGCATAAATAAATAAATCTTAAAAGATATATTAAAAAACAGACAGGGGGCCTCTCTGGTGGCGCAGTGGGTTAAGCAATGCACTGTGAGGCAAATTGCAGCCACTGCAGCACGAGTTCGATCCCTGCTGCCTGCCAGGGAGGGGACCCACATGGCACAACAGACCTCTCCTGCCTCGCCCGCTGCTGCCCTCTGCAGTGTGTTTCAGTCAGTCTACCTGTTATGCTCCCCGCTCTGTCTGTGGTGAATCCTCTCACCCCCCACACCTCTGGCCTGTACCCCAGTGCTTGTATGCATAAATAAATAAATCTTAAAAAAAAAAAAAAAAACAGACAGGGTCGGTAAGGCTTGCCCTGCCCCGGAGGGCTCAGCCGGCCCAGGACCCTGCACCTCACCTGGTCCTGTATCTTCCCGAGATTCCAGAGGAGCTGGGCTGGGGTGCAGGAGGCCAGCCACGTGCACAGTGACAAGCCATTCGGGGGCTATTGGGGACATTTATTTCTGACAGTCACAGGCCCAAGCTCTGGGCTAAGGACACCCTCCTACCCCCTCATCTAGAACAGCCTCTCCCAGGGGTCCAGAAGCTACCATGGAGGAGGCTGAGAGGCAAATGTGGGTCCCCAAGCCTCTCAGGAGCCCCCCACAGCAGGAGGGACACACATGTGGTGGGTGTTATATCTTCTCAAACACACCGCGTCCCCTGGGGCTGAGCTGAGCGCACTCCTGCAGGTGTTAGAGCTTGGGGGGTGGGGGAGGGAACATCAGCCGGGCAAGTCCCTCAGCTGCTGCTGGGTGCTTGCAGCGCTGGGGAAAGTGAGCTCTACCAGCCAGGCTGGATTAGCCAAGGACTGAGACCATCCCTCCAAACCGTAAATCCAACTCCTCCCCGCCGCCCTTTGCCATTACCCGCCTCCACATTCTCCTCCACTCACCACATCCCCAGAAATCTCTTCCCCTCTTCAAAACACACGGATTCAAATCCTGGCCTTGCCCGCCTGCCCCCTTTCTCTCTCCTCCCAAAATCCTACCCAGGGACCAGGCTTCCCTCTCCCCCTCGGACGCCCTGTGGACCTTCCTCTCCATCAGGCCCCAGTGGCTGAGTGCTGAACGGAGTCCTGAGGCAAAGATCAGCACCGGGCTAAGGGCTCTTCACCTCCATGGTGGCGCCTCCCGCCTGGCCTGCCTCTGGCTCACGCCACACACAATTCTAGCAGCCGCCAGCAGAGGGCGAGAGGCGCTGCGGAAAGTGTGCCCCCAGGGGCCAGGGGGCCGACAGAGGGAGCAGGGGGTGAGGTGCTGATGTACCACGCCCCGTCTTAGCTCAGAACCTAGAGGCTCTGAAACCTTGGAGACCCCTGTCTGACCTCAGGGAGAACCAGTCCAGCCCAACTGGCAAGGAGTTGGGGCGGGGGGCGGGCAGGGACAGGGCATGCTGTAGGAGAAAGCCCAAGGGAGGGAAGGGGATGAGGGGTCCAGTTAGAGAGGCCACCCCTCCAGGGCCTCTCAATCCTACACACGTACCAGGCGTACAGGAGGCCGGCGAGCATGATGCACGAGACCGCAGTGATGAGCACGGTGCCAGGACTCTGGGGCCCTGGGGCAGCCTGGAGCACCTGGGCTGGGGGTGGAGGGGACCCCACAGACAGGCAGAGCGGGCAGGGAAGAAAGAGCGTGGCCGAGCAGGAAGACCTGGAACACCCTCCATCCAGCGACCCCTCCCCCTGGCCTGGCCCCCAGACTGTGGGGGGTGGAGGTGCCTGCAGACAGCAGGTCATAAGGGGGGCTCTGACTCATGGGGAGAGGGCCGGCCCGTTTTCCTCAGCCCCCTCCAGTCCTGGGGAGCCCCCTGGCCCTCGTGTGTGATCTGCTCACCTGGCCTGCGCATACCTTGCTGTAGGTGGGTCGCACTGGACCACTCTGTCTCAGCCACAGGCCCCTGGAGCTTATCACCAGGAACCTGACTCTGAGGAAGAGACCCAGCATTGCCACAGGGTCCCCGCTCCTGACCCTCAGGGCCTGCTACCTGTCAGGCTACCTCACGAGCCCAGGCCCTGGGGGCTGGGGGGGTCTAGGGCTGAAAGTGCAGCCTCAGCGCTCATGAGAAGGGGCTGCGGTCCCACTGTGTGGCCTCGGGTGCACCCCTCACCCACTGGGGCCTCGCTTGGGCAACGCATGTGGAGTGCATTAGAGTGGCCGCCCCAGCAGACCTTCCTTAGCGAGGGAAGGTGGGGCTGGAGCTAGCCTGCCCTGGGGAGTACCTGTCTGGGGGCCCAAATGGCCATGGGGGCGGCGTCCAAGGGGGTGCTCTGCTCTAGAAATAAGAATTCACCAACACCTCCAGGGCCCAGTCCCTGCCCCTCCTCCTGCTGTCAAAGAGAAGGGGAACCCAGGTGGGGAGCTGCTCCAGGCTCAGGTCTGGACGCAGGCAGGGGCACCCCCACCCGGCCGGGGCCTTGAGAGCCACTCAGTGGTAGGGGCCTGGACTGGGCAGTGGGTGGTTGCAGCCCCTTGTCTCTGGGGGGCAGCGGGTATCGTTGCCAACTCGCAGCACCCGGAGCTGGCTGCTGGGGGTGCTGCCTGGGTAGAGCACCCCGGGGGGCCCTCAGTGTGTAGCAGTAGCCCTTCCGGGGGAGGTCCGCAGGGGCTGGGAGGTCCTCCTCTCCCTGGGGGGGCTGTGAAGTTCTGAGGGAGGTACTGCCAGTAAGAAAGTGGGGCCCCGGGGCAGGCTCCAGCCCCAGCCCCCCAGGCCAGCCAGCCCTCAGGCATGTCCCGGCAGCACCTGCACCCCAACATCTGCCCCTGGCTGGCCCCTCTGCCCATTCCACAGAGGCTTGCCCTGCAGCACCCACCCTTGCCGTGGGCCACCACCAGCCAGATGGGGTCAGAGTCGGAGATGTTGAGGTGCCGGAACTGGCCCCGCGGCTGCTCCAGCGTGAAGGTGGACTGGGTGAGCCTCCCTGCTGGGCCGACTGAGAGCTGGGGCACATAGCTGATTCGCTCTGTCGGGGGTTGGGGGCGGAGAGAAGTGGTTCAACAGGACCCCCAGGGCCCCCATCCACTCTGGGGGGGAGTCGTGCCCCTGTGGGAGCTCAGTCTGAGAGAAAGACAGCCCTTTCCCCTGCTTTTTATTACCCTCTCGCAGAGGTGCCCGCCAACCTTCCACACCCACCCTCAGGCCCTCACGCTTCTTCGGCTGAGCGGCTCTGCGTGGCTCCGCCTCCTACATCCAGCCAGAGGCTTGCTGTCCATCCCGGGAGCCTGCTCCATGAGCCCTGGACTTGTATGCCTGGACCCTCCAATGTCCTGTTTCTCTCCCCCCGAGCTGGCCTCTAGGACCTACTGGGGTCTGGGGACCGTCTGCACAAGGGGCTGGGGTGCTCTCTGCTAGTTCAGCCGGGTACCAGCCAGGACGGCGCCGGCGGCTCTGTGTCCAGGGCGTGGTGGGTGCCCTGCATCCAGCCCACCCTTCCTAGGGAGCCTGCTGGGGGGTGCTGGGGGGCCGGGGAGCAGCCTTGATCTGTTCGAGTGGACTACCCTGGGGGAGGGGGCAGAAGAGGCACAGTCCTCTGGCAGGGGGGCTTAGACCTCCTTGGACTGGCCCCAACTAGCCGAGCCCCAGTTAACCCACGTGGCCCAGACTGGTGTGCATGAGAGGAATGACTGCCTTGGAGAGTGGGGAGCTGACACAGGAAAGCCCCCACTAAGACCCCAGGCCTGGATGTGGGCCGCCAGCGGGGGGGCTTGTCCTGGCCCAGAGACCGCCACCCCACACACCCAGAGCTCCGCTACTTCCGGCTCTGCCCCGAGCACCTTCCCCTTCTGGAACATGTGCCCTGTCGGCTCCTCACAGCCTTACCTGGGGAGGGCGGGGCCAGGTGGAGTGCAAAAGTCAGAGCCCTGTGCTGGGGGGTTCAGGGCAGAGAAACCTGTGTCCAACCTTGCTTCTCAGGGAGCTCAGAAACCCTAAGACTTCCTGGGCTCCTCTCTCCAGCCCCCAATACTAGGGAGCAGAAGAAAGAGGAGGTGGGCTTTCTCCAGAACCTTCAGTTTAGTTCAGATTCATTTCCATTTAGTTCAGGTCAGCTCTGACACTCACAGTGAGAACACCCCCTCCTCTGAACCCCAGTTCCATCACTGAGGCCTGGGGCACACTGCCCTTACTGAGAGTATCGGAGCAGCAGGGACGGGGGGCACCGCATCCCTGAGCCCCTCTTGTTAATAGCCCAGCAAGTGAACAGCCCCCCAGAGACAGTCCTTTTGGGGTAAGTTGTGTCCTTATAGACTTTAAGTCTTTTCTCAGCATCTGGAATGAGGGGAGCCATTTGGTGAGAACGGGGGTGGGGACTCGGAGGCAGGGGGTGAGTAGCCCAAAGAGAGGAAGGCACCTTACCAGTACAGGTAAGGCTCTTTGTCCTCGTCTGCTGGGCGCTTACCCCTAACCCACCCGAATCCGGCCCCTGGATGTGGAAGGGGCAGTGTGGTCCCACCGCACCCCCCACCTCACTCACCCAGGCCCATCCCGGGCTGGAGACAGGTTAGCAGCACCCACAGGGGCACCAGTAGCTGAGACTGTCCCCCACTGTGCCTGCTGGCCAGGATCGGGGCCTAGCGTCTGTCCATCTGAGGGTTTGTCTGTTGTGTCCAGAGACCCAGAGGCTCTGCTGTCTGAGCTGGACTGGGGAAGGCTACTTCTGGCACCTTCTGCCACCCCTCCCGGGTGTCCCCTCCTCCCAGACAACTGGTTGGACAGGTTTGGGGGCAGAATCTGAAGGCCCCGTGCATCTGGCATGGCCAGGGAGGGTCTGAAGAGAACAATCAGTTGCTGCTTCTAAGCAAGGCAGAACACCCTCTCCAGGAGGGCCTGGCCTGGCCAGGGAGGGGCCAGGAAAGACAAGGCAGCCCTGGGGGAGGCAACCCCAGTGACAGCTTGCCACACCCATGGACTCTCGTCCTAAACAACCCCCAAGCTGTCAAGGAGGCTCCCCATAGTTTCTCCCCGACTCAAGGAGGGAGTTACCCTCATTCTCTAGAGGAAGCAAAGAGAGGGAGAGAGGGGCCCTGTCCAAGCCCACCCAGCTCCAGGGCCTGTCTCCGCAAGGTCACGCCCGTTGCAAATGTGTGACCGAGTCCTGCAGCGCCCTCTCCAGCTGGGCCCTGAGAGTGGGGCTCCTGGACTTCCGGACCTTGTCCTCCCCTCCTTGTCAGGTGACTGGCCCTCTCTCCTTCTGCCATCTCTGCCCACCAGCAGCAGAGACAACATCCCCACCCCCGGAAGCAGCAACCCCTCATGGGTTGGGGTTCCCTGCCCCAAGCAGCGGCTCAGCCCAGGAACCCTCTGAACTCAGATGCTGCCAGGCACTGTGGCTCCTGAAACCCCGTGGATCCTCGTCCCAGTGGCCTCAGTTCCGGGCCAAGCTCACAAGCCAGGAGAGCCTTTCCCTCCCCAGCTTTAAACAGTAGAAGCAGGCACACCACAGAGAAGCAGAAGTCTGCAGCCAAGTGTCCAGACCTGGAGCCTCCACCCAGGCACAGTGACTGTTAACATTCTGTTCTCTTTGCTCTTGGTGGTCTCCCTCCCAAATGTCCAAATACATAGTCTACGTATCCTTACTGTTTCCCTCTATGTGTGTGTCTTTTTAAATTTGTATAGAAGAAGACAGTCCTGAGGCCTCCCTGGTGGCGCAGTGGGTTAAGCACCGCACTATGAAGCATCCACAGCCACTGCAGCACGAGTTTGATCCCCGGCTGGGAGGGGACCCACATGGTGCAGCAGACCTCTCCTGCCTGGCCCGCTGCTCCCCTCAGCAGTGTGTTTCAGTCCATCTGCCTGTTCTGCTCCCTGCCCTGTCTCTGGTGAATCCTCTCACCCCCTGCCTCTGGCCTGTACCCCAGCTCTTGTATGCATAAATAAGTACTTAAAAAATAAAATGCAGTGCTTTAAAAAGCACAAGAAGACAGTCCTAAAATGGAGGCACTTTGGTAATATCCAACAGGCTTTACACCTGACCTAACTGGCTTAAGCCTCCCCCATGAATGTGGTCCTGGATTTCTGTTCTGTGGCCAAGAAGTCCCTTTCCCATTCCCCAAAAGAAGACGAGGTCTGCACGAGCCCTTTCCCCTCCCCATAGGTGGGGACAGCTCTTTCGGACTTTAAGAACCTTCCATCTGCAGCATTTGGAGTCTCTTCTGCTCCTCAGGGGCATACTGCCTGAGACTCGAGAATCTTTCATAAAGCCAATTAGGTCTTAAAAATTAACCTGGTTGGGTTTTGTTATTTAATAATATCTATATGTGCATGCAATAGAGATTTACATACATTTTATAGAACATGGGCTTATCTATGTTCATGGAATAATGTTAATATAAATTTTCTTCGTACCTTTTAAAGGGCAGAGAAAGCGCCATCACAGCGCGGGCCGCCCGCGGCCCCGGTCTCCTCCGGCTTGCCTGTCTCCCCTGGGCCACGGCATGCTCAGCCTGGCACAAAGCCCTGTTTTGCTTCTGTGGCCCCTCCTCCATCTCTATCCTACTCCTGCCCTGCTCCAGGCCTCCTTGTCCGTCTCCTCACTCTGTGTCCCAGCACAGACTTCTGGGGGCCGCCGAGACACGCCTCTGGGCTGGGGGCTGCCAGGGGAGCCAACGTGATTGGGGCACATCCGGGGTCCCCAATCTTTAGTGAAGGAAGAGGGGCTGGTGGTCAGGTTCATCCCCAGTGGCTGCTAATTTACCCGTCATGCGTCTCAGGGCCTGTGGCGGGGCAGCCAGAGGCAGGGCAGGCAGGGGTCCCGGGGCCAGCAGCTGGCAAGCCCCAGCTCCCAGCAAACTTCCACACTTTCTCGGGGCTCTCTGGTGTTCCCTTGGCCTTGCCTCTGCATAGTCTCGCAGCTCATGCGCTAGTGGCCGGCTCCCCTCCTGGCCCTCCTGTCTGAGGGACGCCGCCCTCGCCGCCCTGGCCTCTAGGCTCGGGTGTGCACACGTACGCGCATGCACGCCCGTGTCCCAGGTGTCCAGGTGTCCAGTCAGGCACGCGCTCCCCGTCCCACATCCCCATCCCCAAGCTCCTCCTGCATTAACACCATCAAGGCCACAGGTGATAGCCACAGAGGCCAGGTGCAAGTCTGATCAGCCCGTTTACCCCATAGGCCTCCACAAACACTCAAAAGGATGGGCTTGGAGAGCATCTGGCTTGGTAAACACGAACACATCTGCTTACTGGGAGGGGGCTCACACCCCAAATTCCAAGAGGAAGCCTCTCTGCTTAGGATCCTCCTGGACCTGGTGTGGGGCCAGCAAGGGGCACAGAGCAAGTTCTCGATGATTCTGGCAGACGGGTAAAGGCGGAGTCCTGGAGCCCTCGGTGGCTTTTTTAGGCTTTTCTTATCAGAGGTGACCAGGTACACGGCAGGCAGGCGGGCCCAGGGGGCCTGCAGCCTCCTGGCCCCCCGGCACATCTTACTCTCTGCTGCTTTGCTGCTTCTGCTGTCCTCTCTTTCTCTATGTTCTGCTGGCGTCCTCGTGACGCCGCCCTTATACGCCCGTGTCTAAGCTCAGGTGCGCCCACCTGCGCATGCCCACTTAGGCACACGTGCAGCACCGCAGCTGTCCGTCATCACACCAGTGGCGGGAGGGCGGAAAAGCCTGATCACTTTTCTCTGACCCTACACCTGGCCTTCATCTGGCTGTAATAAACTGGTGATCTTCGTAATAAACTGGCAATCTAGCAGGTAAACTCGTTTCCTGAGTTCGGTGAGTTGCACTGGCAAATGAACCCCCAAACCCCAATTTTGGTGCCTGCAGTGGGGGAAGTTTTGTGGGGCTGAGCCCTTCACCTGTGGGATCTGAAGCTCTCCGGGCAGACGGTGCCAGAATTGGGTTAAATTGCTAGAAACGCAGTTGATATTAGAGAACTGATGGGTGTGACAAAAACCTCCACATGTCTGGTGAGCAGACGTGCCAGAGTGAATTCTAGAATTCTGCTAATGGAAAGAACACAGAGCAAACGAAGGGGATGTTCTTCCCTTGGAGCTGCATAACCAGTCACCCCGGGACTGATAGCTGTGAATGACGAACTCATATTATCTGAGTTTCTGAAGGTCAGGGATCTGAAAGCAGTTAGCGGGGCAGCCCTAGGTTGGTCTCTCATGAGGCTGCTTCACCTGGAGGCTCAGTGGGGCCAGAGGGCCTACATCTAGAGAGACCTTAATTCCTGGTCCCTTGGACCTCACCAAGGGCTGCTGAGCTGCCTCACGACATGACAGCTGGCTCCCCTCAAGAGTTTACCTGGTGGGGGCCTCCCGGCTGGTGCAAAGGGTTGAGTCCTGCACTGTGAAGCATCCATGGCACAGGGCGCAACTTCAATCCCCAGCCAGGGAGGGACCCACACGGCCCAGCAGACCTCTCCTGCCTTGCCCACTGCTCCCCTCAGCAGTGGATTTCAGTCCATCTGCCTGTTCTGCTCCCCACTCTGTTTCTGGTGAATCCTTTCACCCCTGTAGGGTCAAAGAATGACCAGGTCTTTCCACCCTCCCACCACCATGATGATGGACACCTGCGGTGCTGCGAGCATTCCAGGGTGCGCATGCGCAAGTGGGTGCACCTGAGTTGGACACGGGCTTAAATGGGCGGTGTCATGAGGACGCCAGAACTGTGAGGACCGAGAGAACCGAAAGCAGCAGCAGCAGAGAGAGAAGAAGCAACCGAGAGGGTGAGAGCCGAGAGGGTGAGATGCCTCCCAGCCCCGCGGCACCCCTGCCTGCTATGTACCTGGCCACCTCTACTAAATAAAGTGTGAAAAGCCACCGAGGACTCCAAGACTCTCCTTCCCTCACCCATCTGCCCAGAACCATCCCGAACCCTGCTCCAGTGCCACCCCATTTCCTGTCGCTACACAGCAGCAGCAGAGAGAGATAGAAGAAGCAGCTGAGAGGGTGAGATGCGCCGGGGGCTGGGAGGCCTGCCAGCCTCCCGGCACCCATGCCTGCCATGTACCTGGCCACCTCTATTAAATAAAAGTATGAAAAGCCACTGAGGGCTCCAAGGCTCTCCTTCCCTGACCTATCTGCCCAGAACCATCCCGAACCTTGCTCCTGTGTGCTCCCTTCCTGCCGCTACAACCCCCCACCCCCAACTCCACTGTCTGGCCTGTACCCCAGCTCTTATATACATAAATAAATAAAATCTTTAAACAAACAAAGTTTACCCAGTGCCTGTCAGCCAATGGACCAGAACTAGTTGGGGATTTGTGGTAGAGTTTTATTACTTGAACAAAGCAAAAAAACATGGGCTCACTCCAGACACGGCTTTCCTTTCCTCAAGGGAGTTAGAATTTTATTGGACTGTCGCTGCAATTGGGCAGGTGTAGGGTCAGAGAACAATCAGATCTTTTCCACCCTCCCACCACTGTGATGATGGACACCTGCGGTGCTGCGAGCACTCCAGGGTGGGCATGTGCAAGTGGGCGCACCTGAGTTGGACACGGCTTAAATGGCAGCATCATGAGGACGCCAGGACCAATAGAACCAACCAGCAGCAAGACCAATGAGCAGCAGTGAGAGCAGCAGCAGCAGCAGCAGAAAAAACAGGATACCAGCGGCAAAGCAGCCGAGAGGGTGAGATGCGCCCAGGGCTGGGAGGCCTGCCAGCTCCCCGGTCCCCCGGCCCCCATGCCTGCCGTGCACCTGATGCCACCTCTGATGTAGAGGTCAGTAAAAGCATGAAAAGCCACCGAGGGCTCCAAGACCCTTCCCTGACCCGTCTGCCCAGAACCATCCCGAACTTGCCCTGTGCCTCCTTTCCTGCCGCTACCGCAGGGTGAAGCAGGTGTGTCTGGAATCTTGGACGTGCGGGCACGCTGCGCTTGGAGACAGATTACGCCCCTGCTCGAGAGACACGGTCAGGAGAGGGCGGCCAAGTGCCCTCCGGGGCAGGATGTACGCAAATGGGTGTCGAGGACCTAAGGAAATCTGAAGTCACAGAGGGTCCTGTCTGTGCCAGTTGCTTTAGGCTTTAACCAGTTTGGGCCAGAACACCTACCTAACTCTTAACTGAACTTCAAATCGCCCCAGATGCCTGGCACCGAGCCCACGCTCCGCTCGAAGGCTGCGTCAGTGATTATTCGCACGGCTCCCATGAACTCTCCCTGCTGGAGTCTGCCCGGGCAGCCTCAGGCGACCAGCAGCCGGCCAGCTTCTAGGCAGAGCCGCTCCTCTGTCCGTAGCCAGGAGTCCTCAACGGCAGTGAGTCTCGGGGCGTGGCCCAGAGGGCCTGGGACTGGGGACAAAGCCCTGGGGAATAGTCTGTTCCCCAGGATCTATTTTGCGGTGTAGCTTTTGGGGTGACTCATGGAGCGGGCGGGGCTCCCGCTGCCCCTCATATGGGTCAGTCAGCTAAAGACTCTCAAAGGCCACCCAGTCCTGTCACCAAACCAGGCCCCAGCCCCATGGCAACCATCGCACCCTTTTTCCGAGGAGATGCTCTGACTCTTCCCCACCCTCCCTGGTAGAAACAGGCCCCAGATTTTCTGCCTGGGGCTTTGCCTGCTGAGGGGATGTGCAGGCGACCCATCCCCTCCCCTCCACCAGCTGGGCCGCGTCTGGCTCTGACAGAGACCCGTCTGCACTAAGTGTTGGGGGCAGAGACCCGCAGTCCACCCGCCTGCCAGGCTCTGAACCTTTCTCTGGGGCCTGTCCTTGGACCCCCAGGCAGCCTGCTGGCCCCTCTCAGTCTAGTTAAACTCATGCACCTGGAGTCAGAAAGTTCTTTTGGAAGAGTAGTGCTTCCTTCCCGTGAAGTCTCGTAATTTTTGGGTCGAGACAGGTGGCACTGGCTCACCCCTGAGCCACTCACCGTGGAGTCAGGTCCTTCCTGCTCGGGTACCCGTCACCCCTGGACACTGGCTTGCCAAGGTGAGTCACTGAAGCCCGCTAGCTGTCACAGTCTGCAGCTGCTGCGCTGCCTCCTGAGGGTCTGCTCTGTGCCAGGCGCATGCTGATGCGGTCCCGGCAATGGGCAGAACCACAGAGGGAAGTGGGGGTGGGGAGGGGCAGACACTTTCCTCTTACAGGTGGTCATGGAGGCCCTGCTCTGTGTCAGTGCCATGCCAGGCTCAGAGGTACTGCATGGGATAGAAGCCAAGTCTGACACCCTGGTTGGGAGGGACAGACGTAAGTAAACAAATACAGGCATAACGGAGTATCAAGTGGTGCCCGGGCTCCCAGGACACGAAAGCAGGGCTAAAGGGGACTGTGGATCCTGGACAAGGTGATGTATGAACGGAGATGAATGAGAGAGGAGAGAGAGAACCATGGAACCGCTCCCCCTCCACCCACCCACACAAACATGAAAACATTCCACTGACAGTGGAATCAGCAGGTGCAAAGGCCCTGAGGTCATTGTCTATCGTTATGTAATAAATGCCCCAAAACTCAGAAGACTAAAATGGTCATTTCTATCACCTCCCATCATTCTGTAGGTGGGCTGGGTCCAGTTGAGCGGTTCTTCTGTTCCACGTGGGGTTAGCTGGAGTCACTCATGCAGCTTCATCTAGCTGGGAGCTTAGTTTCACCCCATGTCTGAGCTGCTAGAACAACTGAGGGCCAGCTGGACCTTTCCACCCCCTTTCTCCCCTCCCTCTGCTCCCTCGTCGTTCTCCTCCTCCCACCTTCTTTTTCTCTCTGAAGTCTTACTGTTCAGTAGTCCAGCCTAAGCTTCTCTACGTGGCAGTGAGAATCCCGAGAGGGCAAACACGGAAGCTGGCAGGCCTCTCAGGGGTGAAGCCTGGAAGTCACGCAGCACCCCTGCAGTCATGTTCTCGGCCCACCCAGCCTCAAGGGAGGGATGGAGGGGCAGGCCACCCCCTGAGGGGAGGGGTGGGTGGAAATGCCAGTGCCCAGCCTGGACTGGTGCACCACAAGGCCTGGGAGGAAGCATCCCCTTGTGGGTGGGTTTGCTGGGGTCAGTGTGGTTAGATTAATTAAGGGGCAGGAGAGGGGCTAGGGGGTGATGTTGGTGAGGTCAAGGAGCAGCGGAGGTGGGGGGTGCTGTAGGGCTTCTGAGGACAGGCTCTGGCCCCAAGGGGCAGTGTTACCACAGGGTTAGTGCACAGGTGGCCTTCAGGACCCCTGGGGCTGCTGCAGGGAGAAGGCCCAGGAGCGGGGATGGGCTAGTCTCCGGGGCTGCAGTAACAAACCCCCACAGACTGGGTGACTTAGAACAACGGAAGTTTATTTTCTCATAGTCTGGAGAACAAGAGTCTGACTGGGTGTCACAGCCATGCTCCCTCCCTGCTCCCTGCTGGGGACTGTGGCCATGCCAGGTGTCCTGGGCTGTGTGTCTGTCTGTAGCCAAATGCTCCTCTTACGGGGACACTGGTCCTATCGGGTCTAGGCCCATCCTAACTCAGTATGATCTCAACTGCAAAGACCCTGTTAGCAAATAAGGTCACACTCATAGGTTCTGGGTAGACATGATTTGTGGGCGGGACACGAGTCAACCCATACAGGACACAAGGGCTTTGGGGTGCCCTGCGAGGAGGTTGCTGCAGCTGTCCAGGTGAGAGGAGCCTCTACGTTTTCTGCCCCAGCTCTGTAAGAAGGCTCCACAGTCTGCTGAAGCTCAGAAGTCTGCCCCAAGCCAGAGGAGCGGGGCCTCAGCAGGTTGCTGGCCACTGTCAGGGACAGGGGTGGCTACCCCAGCACCCCTGCGCATGGCCCTGGGAGCAGCTGGGTGGTCATGGGAGACACTTCCTCCAGGCCCAGATTAGACCACCTGGCTGGTCTACCCAGGGTTCATCGCTCCTGCCACTCACTAGTCAGCCACCTCTTGTCAGCCACCGGTGTGCCCACCTCACTTGAACACCCCTTGCATTCCCTCGTTCCCCAGAGTGGCAGTCATTGTCTTCCATGCTTTGCTCCAAGCCATGTCTTTTACCTCATGCTCTAGACCTCCCCGAGTTCAACACACCCCCTCATCCCAGTCAATTAAGTCAATAAACCCCCAGTGATGCCTGATTCCTTCCCTTTCCCTCTCATCCTTAATGAAGGCTCCAGCTCAGAGGCCACCTCCTCCAGGAAGTCCCCCTTGGGCTCCCATCCCTCATGTTGGGCCAGATGTCTCCTCTGGGGTCCTACTACTGCCTTGTTGCCCAACATGGGTCCTCTCTCCCTGCATGGTACTTCCTGCTCCAGGCTTTGTCTAGGCCAATAGAGGACTCTTCAAAGAAAAGGCACTGATGGCCTGAGCCCACTCTCAGCCCCCTAACCGCAGCCTCATCCCACCTCTTGCCCTAAGGGCCCTCCCACTGGCCCTCTTCCCAGGGAATCGGGGCTCGGACAAGGTTAGGGCTGCAGGCATGGGGACCGGAAGGGCAAAGTTGAGCCCAGAGTTTCCATGAAACACTCATGGGAACTGGTGGCCACCTCCACCCTGTAGCCCAGGGGTCTTGTAGGCTGGGAGGGAGAGGCCTGGATGATTAATAAGACATTCTTCTCTGTCCCTGGGGGAGAGTGAAGGAGAAGAATGGTTGTCAAGAGCAACACATTCTTTCCTGCTGCTAACTCCAGCCTGCCTCACCCACAGGGAGTGGGGTTTCAGGGAGGCCAGCACTGCGTGTCTGAGCCAAAAGGAGTACAGAGATCTTCTAGGTTGAATATTTGTTTTGCAGAGGAGAAACTGAGGCCAAGGGAGGTGGGCAGAGCGGCCTAGTGGGGCTCACCCAGCATCTGAGGCATAAAGCTCTGTCTTGCTCCCAGGGCCCTGTCTCCAGGAGGGGCATGGGTGGAAGGGGAGGGCCGGGCTGCAGTGTCTTCTTCCAGTTCCTCTAGCTACAGAGATAGAAAGTTTGGTCAAGGGGCCAGCATGAGCAAGTGACCTTGGTACTCACTTCCCAGCCCCTTCTGAAGGCTTCGGTGGGCAGGCATGCCACGCCAGGCCTTTTTATGGCCAAGCATCAGCCACGCTCTCCTTCCCGCCCGAGAGCTCCGCAGCTGCTGCCGGCCAGCTTTCACTGAAGGGCAGCGGGATGCTGAGGCCTGCCTTCTGACGCTTCTGTTTCTGCTCATGCCCAAGATGCTGTAGTGGCAGGGGGGCTGGTGTGCGCAGGCATCGAGCCAGGATGCCCCTGGCTGGGTGGCTTCAACAACACAAGTTCACGTGCACAGTCTGGAGGCCAGAAGTCCAAGATCAAGTTATCGGCACGTGGTTTTCCCTTGAAGCCTCTCGTCTTGGCTTGCAGACAGCCATCTCTTACTGGCTTTTCACGGGGTCATTTGTCTGTACATCTGTCCTATACATCTGTCTGTGCACCCTGGGTGCCTCTATGTCCTAATCTCTACTTATAAGGAACCAGTAAGGGTGGATTAGGGGAGGCCTCCCTGGTGGCGCAGTGGGTTAAGCAATGCACTATGAAGCAGACCACAGCCACTGCAGCACAAGTTCAATCCCTGCCTCCGGCCAGGGAGGGGACCCACATGGCGTAGCAGATCTCCCCTGCTTTGCCCACTGCTCCCTCGGCAGTGTGTTTCTGTTGATCTGCCTGCTCTGTTCCCAGCTCTGTCGCTGGGAATCCTCTCACAACCACACCTCTGGTCTGTATCCCAGTTCTTGTGTGCATAAATAAATCTTTAAAGGAAAAAAGTGGATTAGGGTTCACCCTGAAGGCCTCAATTCAACTTAATCTTTAAAGGCCCTCACCTCAAGAAGCAGTCACTTCTGAGACGCAGGGGATCAGAGCCCGACTGCACGTAGCTACAGAGAGCCTGAAGCTAGTCCTGAGCACCTGAGGCTCCCCAGGGCCTGGGGCCCGGCTTTCCTGGGAGCAGGAGGAAGGGATGCTTGCCTTCTTCCTGACCGCGTACTTCCTACACTCCCTCCAGGACATCGCTTTCCTGCAGCATGCATCCCCAAAGCCAGCACTAGTCAGCTGATTTCTTCTCCCTTCTCCAGGGAAGCTCTGCCCCTCACTAAACCCAAGCCCCCTAGTGCTCCGCAGCCCCTGACCTTCCTGCCCCGGGCAGCCGGATGCCAGCATGTAATGCACAAGGCCATGGGGTCTAGCCAGTCCATTTCGGCCAGAGCAGCGGCCACCATGCCCAGCTTCCAGGAGCGACCTGGCAGAAGCTCCCGCAGCAGCTGTGCTCTCATCCCCGGGCTTCCTGACGTGGTCTTCAGCCCCAGCTCGTGGAGCTTCTGGGAGCTCCTCAGTCTCCTCCAGCGAGCTGCTTTCCTACCTACCTAGCTAAGGCTTGTTCGTGCTGTTTTTGGCCAAGAACACACCAAGGTGGGACCCCGGGCCCCGTGAGGACAGAGCATCCTTGATGGCTGTCCTGGATGGCTCAAAGGAATCCTACTTTTACCAGACTGGGCCTGCCACCCAGTTAGAAAAAAGTGGCTCAGTCAAGCAAGAGGAGCAGCAAGGGACAGCCCACGGCAGCAAGGCCAGGGCTTCTGTTTCCTGCCCCCAAATTTATGCCCGATGAAACCAGCCAAGCGCAACAGCCTGCACGTTGTGAGAGCCCATGCCTGTGTCACGTCTGGCGAGGGGTGAGTGGTGGCGGGGACTCGGGAGGCCGGGCGGGCTGGGGGAGACTGTCAGGTGCGTCGTGGGGGCTCTTCCTGGGCTGTTGACGTGCTATGGAAGGGGCAGTGGCGGTAACTGCACGACTCTGCGACCCTACTAAGTGTCACTGAATCGCGCATTTAAATAGGCATATGGGTGGTATTTGAGTTATATCTCAGCGAAGCTGATACATATTTTTAAGTGTAAAGATATATTTGCCTTTTCTAATGCATTCAACACCCACTAGAGGCCGAGCACTGTGCTGGCTCTGGGGGCACTCCGGGAGCAAACCAGACATTGCCTCTGCCCTCCTGGGATTCACTATTTAGTAGGGGAGATGCAAATGCTCACAATTTTAAATGTCCATAATTACAAAATGAAAAGGCACCATGAAGGGCAAGCACAGGGCTCTAGGAGGACTGAGGGGTCCTCCAAAGGCACGACACTGGATCTAGAGGGAGGGGCAGGAAGTAGAGAAATGTTCCACATTGAGGGGAAGGCAAGTGCAAAGGCCCTGGGGCGGGGGGTGGGGGTTAGCTGAGGCCCTTGGCATGCAGAGAGCAGGGAACCGATCAGGCCTGTGACTGAGGTGACGGATGTGGAGTCTGTCCTTGCAGCACAAAGTCTCTGAAGATTGTAAGGGTGTGTGACACCATCAGGCCCCCCAGGATGCTGGGACAAGGACAGGGGTGGGTCAGGAATATAGGTGTGGGGACACCAGCAAGGGGAAGTTACTGGCATTCCAGCAGGAGACCAAGGTGGCTGGCCTGGCCTGAAGGGCCATGGTGAGGAGGAGTGGAGGGCTCTGAGGCAGGAGGGACAAAGAGAGCCTGAGGGGGGAGGCTGGCCCCCACATGCTGTGTCCTGATTTCCTCTGATGAATCACCTGCGAGTCATCACCGCCCCAGTCCTGCTGTTTATCCTTTTAACAATGAACTTGTTTTTAATCACTGAGCAATTATGTTAAAGGCCAATGATTTTGTGTGACGCTTGCTTTCCCAACCGTAGACCCAGGGAAAATGTAAAAGCGGATTTAAGACTCTCCACAACGTGACCCTCACCACAGCTATGCTCAAGGCCCTCACAGAGGCCCTGGCAGGGCTGGGGGCCAGCCGAAGACCCTCCCCAGCGGACTCTGCAGCTGACTGCCCTGGCACGGCCCCCCGGGGCCCAGAGAAGATGGCTGGCCTTGCCGCGCCTTCGCCACATGGAGCCCGAGACACAGCACGACCGCTCCCCAGCCAGCGCAGGCTTCCATCTTCGTGTTCCTGGGGCGCTCACCAGCCCCTAAGACCATGAAGCCCTCAGAACCTGAAATCTAAGGACTTGCTCTAAAGTCAGGTGGGGAAACATAAGTACTTTTGGAACAAAAAGCACCCCGTTTTGCATGCACTCCCCATCCTCAAATAAGAAACTGGGGTGTGGTCCCTTCTGGCTCATTTCCCACATTTCCCCCAGTCACCTCCTGAGTATTCCAGAGCCCACCTCGTCCTTTCCAACCTCTTCCTGGTTCCATCGGCCTGGAAGACCACACCAGCCTCCCTGTCCCCGTCTCTGCTGCCGCCCTTCCCGGTGCCACTGCAGGACAAGACTGTTTACACTGTGTCCCCAAGTCACCCTCTCCTCCTCCCTCTCTTTCCTCCTCTGTCTGGCTGACACTTGCCCCTCAAGACTCAGCTCAGAAACCAGCCCTACGAAACCCCACTGACCCTCAGCTGGGGTCACCGGCTCCTGGAGACCTGCCAGCCCCAGGCTGGGCTTCACAGCCTTCACCCACCACCGGCAGTGTCTGCTTGGTCCGACTCCATGGCCAGGCCAGGGCAGCGGTGAGGTGAGAGCAGCTCCCCAGAGGGCTTGGGAGACCGCTCAGAAGAGGGGCAGTCATGGAATGCAGGTCATCACTGGAGCTGTGCTGCGGTTCTGGCACTAAGAAACAGCTGGAAGGGCCCCGTGACATGCAAAAGCCTGGAGCAATTCCTGCCCTTGGCTGGTCCTCTGGCCTGGATGGGGTTGCTCATGTTTTCACCCAGCAAATCCCAGTGGACTCCTCTTCCTCCCACGGTACCGTCCCGGGCAGAGCCCAAGCCAGGCGTCCTGGGCCTCGAGGTCCTCGGGTCCAGCACTGGAACGGGGTCTGGACAAGACAGTAGGCAGAGTACTCTGCGGAGGTTAGCGTGAGTGGTGATGGGGAGGGGGTGGCACTTCTAGACCCCTGCAGTTGCAAGTGACCAAGAGGGACTTGGGCTCCATGGCAGCATTTCAAAAGGAACTGCCCGAGGGGCTGGCTCCCACGACCAGAGGTCACTTGGGACACCAGGGGCTGAGCCCCTGGCTGGATTTGAATCTGCTTCTGTCCACATCTAGAGGGGTCTGTGGGCAGGGGTGTTGGAAGGGCTGGGGGGTGACCACCAGTGACCGGAGGCTCATGGCTTCTGAAAGCGAAGACCCCCTGAAGTGCTTGCCTGGGGAGGAGCCTGCTAAGCTGAGTTACTGAGGGGCCTCCCGGCCCTGCAGTACCAGGTGGGCTTCTCTGAGGTCCATCAGGAGCCACGGCACGCCCAAAGGACAATTAGGGCTAGCAGTCAAGGGGACAGGCTCAGTGCAGCCCTTGGGGCTGAACCTGCATGTAAAAAGCTCCTCTCCTAGAAGCGTGCTGGCACCAATCTGTGAAGGGATCCCATTTATTCACTTCCGAAGAGGCTGGGGCCACGTAAAGTTTGCAGGGTCCCTGGCAGCCCGGTGCTAGGGGCGGCAGTGGATAGAGATTGACGCACTGACCACCAAGTTTCAGTTTCCCTATGTAGAAAATGAGGCAGCTGTGCAGATTAGACGGCACACAGTAGGTGCTCAAGTGGGAGGTTTGACTGCCCCAGTCTGTCTTGACCAAGATGAGGCCAGGGCCCTGACCTCCAGAGATCCCACAGAGCAGAGAAAGCCCTGTGGCATCAGGTCACCACCCAGCAGGATGACCCTCCGTCAGTGAAGAGGGGTGCGCCTATGCATGCGCATGGGTCATGTGGCGGCAGAGCCCTAGCACCCCCATGTGGCCAAAATGGGAACTACACAGCCTTGGGGGCTTAAGGACTGGTGAGGGGTAGTCTGAAGCATGTCTTCCCTGGTGATGGGGGGTTCCAGGACCTCAGGGTGCCTATTGGGGTGATTGAGCGTGAGACTGAGAGCATATGACAATTGGAGGGTGTGATAGCTCCCCAAAAGTCACAGGTCACTCTCAGTAGGTGATCATCTGAGCTGTGAGACTGCCAAGGTGAGGACCGAGCCGAAGGACTCTTTCTAACAAGGTGTAGCTCACAGCAGGTGCTCAGTAAATGTGTGTGAGTGAAGGAGTGAGCCATCTGTATGTGCACGGGGGTGGAAATTGGTGGCCAGAGGCTCAGAGAGAGCTGGTGCCCAGGGACAGTGGAGGTGCCTCTGTCACTGGAAGGTGGGACAGGGAGCCTCAGGTCCCTCCTCATGGATCCAACCCTGTCCCCTGGCGCAGGGCAGAGGCAAGACCCCCTGAAGGCCCTGTCCTGGGACCTGGAAACTTCAGTTAGGGTGGCTTCTCCATATGCTGCCAGTTTTACTTGCAGGAAGCCAGGCAGAACAGAAGCGGGGCAGAGGTTGGGGCGGATAACCAGCCTGACCGCAGCCCTCCCCCAAACTCTCCAGAATGCAACTTCAGTTGCCTGGAAAGGGTGGGAGTGGGAAAGCCCAAGGCCAGGCCACTAGGAGGACTGGGGAGGAGTGTGGGGGGGCAGGGGCTTACCCCTCCCCCCCACAACCTACTGCCCCAGCCCCAGTCACATAGACCAAGCTAGGGGCTGAAGCTGGGGAGGGCGTCCAGGCCAGGCTCGTAGCCCACCGGCAGAGTGGCAGCCTCGCTGGGTGGGATGTGGTGGGTCACGTAGCGCTTCCCCATGAAAGAGCCGATCCGAAGCTGCTCTGGGACCTCCTCAGGCCACCACAGGCTTGAGCTGGACAGGGAGAAGATGAGGGGCTTGTTCCTGCCCTCCCAGACCTTCCTTTCCTCCGATCTCCCATTCTTCCCTTCTAGAACCAGCTGGAGGCCTGCCTTCTCCAGGTGGCCATACTGCCTACCATGGTGTCCATTCTCTGAAATGAGAGAGGGCATTCTGGGGAGAAGACAAGGCCCAGGGAGAGAAGGGCTTAGGCCAGACACCCTGAAGGATGGGGCAGAGCATGGTGCTCCTTCCTTGACCCTGCCGGACCACCTCCCAGGTGACATACTCAGGGCCCAGGGGGTGTTGACACTCACAAGCGCACAGTGGAGGCTGCCAGGAAGACCAGGAGCAGGAGGCCGGCCAGAGAGGAGAGAACGGAGGCAATGATGACCATGTCACTGCTTCGCCGCCCTGGCCAAGTGTCAATGGAGCGTGGGGACTTCCCTGCATCACAGCAGCTGCTCAGAGGCTGACCCAGGGCCCAGGGCTGTCCCCTCTCCACCCATGCACACACCACGGCCCGGCTACCTCATGCTCCCAGGCAGCCTCCTGAAACACCCATCCACCCATGTCAGTGGTGGCACACTGCTCCAGCTTCGACTCTGGTGTCACCTTCTAGACTATTCCACCCCTGTGCCTGCTGACTGCTCTGCCTATAGCAGGCGGATGTCTGGCCCAACCATGTTGCTGCCCTGCTCCCTGGAGCCTGCCATTCAAGAGCTTCAGACATGAAGCTTCCCTCCACCCCCCACCGAGGCACTTTGACCTGGTGAATCACTGAGAATCTCTGGGCCTTCAAGAAGGCAAACTCCCAGAACCCATGGCCTGCCCCTTCTCCTCCCAGCTGGCAGTGCCTGGCACAGGCCGACTCCCTGCAGGAGGGCAAGGGCTGTCTCTGTCCATGACTGGGCAGGAGCCTGGCCACCCAAGGGCTGGCAAACGGACATTTGCAGATGGACAGAGCCAGTGCCTGTGCCAAGAGGGCTGAGTGGTGGCCTACCCCTGGCACAAAGTTCTATGGCAGGGACAGCCTGGACTCAGCCCCAGTTCCATGGCAGCAGGGGAAGGGGCAGCTGCGCACAGCCTTTTGCAGAGGGTGACCACACAGAAGCATATGAGGGCCAGTGCCCCTTGCCCAGCACTACCTTGATGCAGAGTGATGGAATTGGACCACCTCGTCTCAGCCTGGGGTGAGCCCCTGGCATCCATCAGAAGGAACTTCACCCTAGAGAGAGGTGGGGTGATGAGGTTTAGAAGCCTCAGCTGCCCTGGGCAGGGTGACCACCACTGGCTGACCCTGCAGAGAACCCTCTGAGATGTCTCAGGTCACGGTGACTCTACCAGCCTCCCCAGTCTCCCATCTCCCGTCTCCTCTCTGGTTTTGGGGGCCTCAGGCCTCCCAGAGGAGACCCACTGGCTGCGTGGAGTCTGTGGGGCCACGAAAGCCCCCCGATAAAGGCAGGCATCTGGGTAGAGGCCTGGGGAGGGGTGTGGCCAGGGCTCGCTCAGGGTCTTTGGTGTTAGGGTACCAGGCTGGATGGGACAGACGCCAGCTGTATCTTTGCATGGAGAGGAGCTCTGGACAGTTTCTGGGTGGGGGAACTCAGGCCACTGACAGGGAGTGACATCAGCTCCAGTGGCTTCTGGGAGTGGGCAGGAGGTACCCCTAGATGCTGGCATGGTTGTTGGCAAGGTGGGCCTGGCAGGACTATGTGAAAGGTCAGAGGAGGTGGGTGGACTGGGAGCTGGTTCTCCCAACTGGGCCCGGTCTGCTTGAGGACCTCTGACCTTGTCCGTGGCAGGGCGGCCCTATTCTGGACTCCAGCTCCCACCCAGCTGCATCCTGACCTTGATAAGCCATTTAATGTTCTGTGCCTCAGTTTCTTTGCCTGTAAAAGTAGTGGGAGTCTTCTCTCCTGCTTTCTTGCTTCATGCCCTCCTGACTGGATCTGAACTCAGTCCCCAGGCTTATTTTCTCACCAGATCCACCCATGCGAGGGACGAGTGGGCCCCAGGATTATACCCCAGCAGCCCCCCACTTTGGGCATGCAGACACACTGCCCCACAGTGCTGGTGCTCGCTGACTCCTCCTGCACGCTGGGATGACTGCCACTGCCCGAGCCGCAGAGAAGAAGCCGAGGCTTGTGAAGTGGCAGGGCATGCTGCCAAGAAGGGCAGAGGCCGCGGCCATGACAAGGGGCAGCCCCGGCCCCCCAAGCCCCCCCCCTCCCAGCACAGCCCCCATCCTAGGGTCCAGAAGATGACCCACCTGTAAGGCCCAGGGCCAGGGAGAGGTGCGTTGCAGTAGGGTGACTGGTCAGCAAGGCAGCTGGGGTCATTGCCCACCCGCAGCACAGGGGCAGCCCTGCCGCTACCCACGGGGTCCTCACAGGGCAGCTGGTCCAGGGACAGTGGCAAGGTCATATAGTGGCCATAGGTTCGTAGCTGCGGGTAAGCTGGTATCTCAGCCGGTGTCCGTGGGTTCTGGAATCCTGTGGAGGCTGGAGGAGGGAGTGACAGATAGGGCTGGGGAGCATGGTCCTTGTCTGGCCCCAGCCCTGGCCTTCCATGCCTCAGGGCCCAGACAGGCCCTCTAGACACAAAGTACACTTTGTTACCCTTTAGAATTCCCTCAGGACAAAGCCCAGGATCCCTTCCCTCAGGATAAACCCCACACCCAGCTGAAGGTGATAGTGAGGGCCTCCTCAGCCACTCAGCTCCACCCGGACCCCAGCCCTGACCATGACGCACCGTTGCTGAAGGCCACTACCAGCCAGATGGTGTCAGCAGCACTGGCATGTCTGTCCAGGACACAGCGTGGCTGCTCCAGGGAGAACGTGGAGGCCGTGACCTTCCCCTCCAGGTCCCAGGCTGTTATCTGTGGCGTGTAGGGGATCAGCTCTGCAGCCATGGAGACAGCATAAGGGTCCTGGGGCCCGCTGCCCCGAGGCTGCCCCTCCCAGTTGGACAGGTTCTCTAGGGCTCAATCGCGCAGCAGCCCCTTAAGTCCATCCATCCTGGGGCCCCACTCACCCAGGCTCATGCAGAGCTGGGAGCAGGCCAGTGCCACCACAGGGAGCAGCAGCCAGGGCAGAGGCGGCCTCGGGGGGAGCCCCATGACGGCCTTCTTCCACAGCCACAGCAGTATCTGACCGCTCCTGCTGCACCCTCCCCCAGCACTTTGGGCCTGGAGGAGCTGGTTAGTCAGGCTGCAGGCAGGTCAAAAGCTGGAAAGACCTGAAAATGTATTTACCTTCTACCTCCCCCAGCACAGCCCACCTCTGGGAGGGCACTGGCTTGGTCCGTGGGGGGTGGCTTCCACGCCAGAGCTGAGGGAAAGGGGCCACTGCACTCCCAGATGCCCCAGGCCTCCCCAGAGCCCCAAGTCTGTGGGCCCCACCCAGCCTCCCAGCTCTGGGGAGAAAGACCAATCTCCAGAAAGGGGCACAGGGCTGCATGCCTGAGATTCCTGTACCCCAAGTGCCAGGAGCCTCCCACTGACCTCCCATCCCCACCCAGGGAGCCAGAGCTGAGCAGGCAGCCCCACCCTGTCCAGCTCCAGTCCCATCAAAGCATCCGGGCCCTGCCCCCCTCTCTGTGCCCTGCCCTCCCTGTGCAAGGCCACATCCTCCCTGACTCCTCAGTTCCTTTGTTCTAGAAGCTGGAGTCAGAGAAAGGATTGCGGACCCTTGACAACTGACAAGCTTGACATTTACATTCTCCCCTTGGTTCTATTTTTAAAATAAGATTAATTCACATGCCCTAACGGTGGGGTTCAGTGAGTACGGTCCTTGGGTTCTTCTGAGAATGATTTCAGCAGAGTCCCCGTTCAGAGCCACACGCAGTTCTATTAAGGAAAACGTTTGCAGAGACACAAGGAGCTGTATTTTGAAAGGGCCACAGGTGGGCGTTATGGCAAGGCCTGCATTGTGCCAGAGCAAGGGGTGTCCCTACATAGTGTTCTTTGGGGGATTCGTTGTTTTGGGAATTTATCTACTGTGGACTTTTTCACAAGTGAGTTTTGGCTGGGGTCATCCACAGGACCAGTGCCCCCCATTGTAACGTCTGACAACTTGACATAGCCCCACCTTGTTGCCGCCCTGTGGATCTTCCACGGTCATTTTAACAGCTCGTTAATCATCTCTAGCCCCACCTCTGGTTTCTGACCTTATGAAATTTTCATCCTCACTGTTCTACTCTAGACTTCCATCACTAAGGTCCATCCTCTTCGGGTCTGCAGGCAGCTCCAGGGACCATGCAACCATCACCACTAATTCCAGAACTTCTCATCACGCCAGAAGGAACCCATTATCCATTGTCTCCCCTACCCGCTCCTAGCAGCGACTCACCTTTCTGCCTCTGCGATCTGCCTGCTGTGCCAGACATTCCCGGGAAGTGGAACCACACTCCGTGTCCTCACCTGGCTGGCTCCTCTCCTCGCGTGTTTCCGTTGTCATGTGTTGGCCTTTCCTTTTTGGCCAAATATTCCGCTGTATGGATGCACCACATCTTGTTTATTCATTCATCAGCTGATGGATTTGGGTTGTTTCCCCTTTTGGGTATTATGAGTAATGCTGGGGTAACATTTGGTACAAGTTTGTGTGGGGACATGCTTTCAGGATGTGTACCTAGAAGTGGAATTGCTCGGTCACATGACGGCTCCTTTTTGAGGAACTGCAGAAGTGGCTATTTCACATTCTCACTGGCTGGGGGTGGGGGTTCAAATCTCTGCACATCCTAACCATTTACTTTCCCTTTTTTTTTTTTCTTTTTTTCCAAATAAGTCACCCTAAGTGTGAAGTGGTGTCGCTGAGGTTTTGTGTTTCCTGATGACATCTTGCAGTCTGCTTGTGCTTGTCAGCCATTTGCACATCTTCTTTGGGAGAGGCTATTTGAGTGCCTTGCCCATTTTTAAAAACAGTGGGTTTTTTTAAAAAAAGATTTATTTATGCATATAAGAACTGGGGTACAGGCCAGAGGTCTGGGGTGGGGGGGTAGTGAGAGCATTCACCAGAGACAGAGTGGGGAGCAGACCAGGCAGATCTACTGAAACACACTGCTGAGGGCAGCAGCAGGCCAGGCAGGAGAGGTCTGGTTTGCCATGTGGGTCCCCTCCCTGGCCGGCGGCAGGCATCGAACTCATGCTGCAGTGGCTACGGTTTGCTTCACAGTGCATTGCTTAACCCACTGTGCCACCAGGGAGGCCCCCTAAAAATGGGTGTTTTTTGATGAATTATGAGTCCTTTAAGTATTCTGGATATTAGAGCCTTATCAGGTACACAACCTGCAAATATTTTCTGTTTTGATTCTTGCCAGACTTTAACTGTGAGTCAAAGTGGTGGGTCCCTATCTGGCCCTCCTTGCCTCCCCAGGGGAGAGTGGGTATGGTGCCCAGGGGCCACTAAAACATTTTAGTTTCTTTTCAAATCTGAAGGAAAACAAACTTAGATGGGAAAAAGAAAAAAAACGCTCTAATATATAGTCATCTTTATACCAATAAATCATTAAGAAGAATTTTTAGTTTTTCTCATATGGCGAGAGGGTCCAGGCATAACTTGGCCCTGTGTCCCTCTCCGGCCCCAGACAGAAAGCAAATCTGAGAGTACTTGATCCTCTTTCCGAGAGGGTCAAGAAGACTACAGCTTTGAGGATGGCCTCAGAGCCGTCCCGGCATGGCTTCTAGCCTCAACTCCACCCTAAGCCTGGAACCTTAGTTTCTTCACCTGTAAAATGGGGAGAGGTGCTTCTGGTCCATGTGGCTTGTACCATATAAACCAGAACCCTGGGAAGCCAGAGGAACTGGAGGGAAGATGGCGGGGAGGGGAGCAGCATAGGTCACAGCCACAGCTTCATTTGGGAAATGGGGGTCAAGTGGGCAGCCATGAGGTCCCTTCCTGCTCTTATGTAGCAGGACATTCTGAGAGGGTTAAGAACAACTGACATCCTGACATGTGCGTGCTGGCCGTCACGCATCAGGTCACAGACACTGCCTAGAACACATACACCTCGAATCTCTCTCTCTCACACACATACACGCACCCCAGATCTAACACACAGTCTCTCCACTGACAGACACACCAGGGCCCGCTGACTTTGGCTACAGGGCATTTATTGCAAACAGAACATCTGAGGTATAAGAAGCTGACCCAGACCCATACCTGCCCCTGGCTGGGGAGGAAGCAGTTTCTCCTGGCCCCATGCCAGGCCCCTGGCACTGAGGGCCCAACACCGCCCACTGAGGACAGAGGGCCCTTGCACTGAGGTAGCTGCCTCTGAAGCCCCGCAAGTACAACTCCCCAGTTGTGCCCAATTCCCACACAATCTAGGCCTAGAGGGGAGGAAGGAGGGAAGGCAGGCAGGAGAAGCCCCAGCTGTCAGTGGTGCGTGCTTGTGCCCCGACAAACACTCCAACCTCTCACAAAAGGCACCATCCTGCCAGCCCATTCCAGGGGCAGCCTTGCCCTGGTGGTGCCAGAGGCAAGCATGATGGAAGGGAACGGGCCAGCCAGGCTAAGAGTCACTGCTGCTCCAGGCAGTCCTCAGTTACTCCCTGGGCGGCCAGCTCTGCCAGCACATTCTGCAGGTAATTGGGGTCAGGGTAGCCGTGCCCTGTGACATTTCGGTCCATCTCCGTCTTGTGGTGGATCTCATTCCATACCACTGTGTCCGTCTCGCCTGTGGTACTAGATGTCCCCACTGTGAATATGAGTCGCCTCTTCCAGGCCACCTTCAGCAGTTCCAGGACCTGTCGGTGGTGGCGGCCAGTGGCAGTGTTGGAAGAAGAGGAGAGGAGGTGAGGGAGAGGAAGGAGGAAGAGAGAGAGAAAGTCGGTGAATATGCTGGCTTCTGTCTTCTCCCTTGAACCAGAGGGTGACAGGGTGGGGGCAACTACTGCCCCCATACAAGTTTGCTCTGCTCCTGCCCTGAGGTCAAGGACGGCAGCCGCAGCTATCTACCAGATACCAGCTGTGGGCAGGGTGGTGCTGGGCACTCGCCTCTCATTCATTCTGCACTGCTAACCGTGGGCAGGACCGGGGTATGGGGTCATTCTCTCTCCACTTTAATTCCTGCTAGAAGTCTCATCCACGGGCCCCGGCCTGACACCCCATCAGTGGGGGTCCTCAGCCTTGAACTCCAGCTCCCCTGGAACTCCAACTGCCGCCCAGACAGGCTAACAGAACCTCACACTGATTTGTCTATGACGTGTGTCTTGGCCTCCCACGCCCAGCCCTCCCACCTCAGCCATGCTGCCAGCTCCTCCAGCCAAACCCTGGAGCCATCCTGACTCTGCCCCCGCTTCCAAGAAATCTTAGATGTGTTCCTCCTCCCTCCTCCTTGCTGCTCTCTACCTTTCCACCAGGCCACCTGTGGCCTGGCTGCCCAAGGGAGCTTTGCAAACCCAAAGTCAGCAGCTCTTGCTCCTGGGCTGATACAGCGCTCTGAACAAAAACCTGTTCTCACAATGAGCTACCTTCACTCCTCCACCCACAGGCCTGGTCCTCCCTCCTTCACACCAGAGCCATTTCCGTCTCAAAATCAAAAACTAGCTGTTCTTGCTAGAATGTTCTTCCTGCTTCTCAAAAGCTGGAAAGCCTCAACTCAGGTGTGAGTGCCAAGGTAGCTCCCCAGTTGCCTAGCACCTCAGCTAGCCTGCCTGAAGAGCACAAGACCCAGCCAACAGCCAGTGAGTGCCAGGCACACCAGTTCATATTCCCTGTATCCCCGGCACCCTGAGGCTGCCTAACCCACAAGTGCCTCCAGAAAGACCAGCAACACCCCGGCCAGTCCGCAGGGCTCATCCCCCTCCTCCTGTAGCAGTAAGAAGGTACACAGGGGCAGGTGTGAGTGTGGTCACCAGGTCTCCACTGCCAGGCCAGCTTCATCCCCATCTGCCTGGCACTCTACCTGGCAGCCAGGTGGAGTCCTGCCAGCCCATGGGCCCTCCCCACAGCCAGTGGCCAGGCCTTTACCTTGCGACCCTGGGCATTGTCAGGAAGGTAGCACTGGCGGGGAAACCCTCTGGCGGTGAACGGCTTTCCAGGGTTAGGGTGTTCTGGGCCCTGGAGAAAGAACACAGACCTCAAGAATGGGAGTGCCCCGAGAGGGGCTCCTTATTGTTCCTAACAACTGCCTTGAGGTGCCCCTGCTAAAGCCTGGCTCTGGACAGGACAGCCCTTTGTTTTGCTGAATCATGTGCTCTTGCTTGGTTTCCTTATGCTTCCTTCCCATTACTTAAAAAGTCAAATTTAAAAAACATTCCAGATGGGAGTAAAGCCACAAGGTAGGGGAGAACCTGGAGCTGTAGGTAGTCATGTCACTGGGTACAGAGATCTGGCCCTGCCACCTCTCAGGCCTGTGTCTCTCAAGGACAGGAGTCCTCAGCGGTGGTACCGCCCTACTCTAACCTGACTCTGGTCCTGGGAGGCTCCCCACCCATGGGCTCCCCAGTTATCCAGCCCCTCAACACAGTGTTCTTCCTGCTTACAAGTGTGGTCTTCTGCCCGGTACAAGTTCAGCTAGATGTCTCCACCTCCAGGAACCTCCCTTCAGGAAAGGACCGAGGCCACCGCTCTGCTTCCACAGTCCTAAGAGCTAACTCTAGCCCCAGCACTAGTGTCTCCTGGTTTCTGGGAGCCCAAGCCTGGCAGCCTGGGAATTCTCAGTGACCCAGGGGACCTGCTGGAAAAGGGCAGGGTAGGATAAAGAGCGCCCTCAGAGTGGCTCCTCTAGTACCAGGGTCTCTTACCTGAATGCCATGAGGAATGTTGTAAACTATGAGTATTGTCCCGCAGTCCTCGTGGCCAGGGAGAGACACTTGGAATTGGAACACCTCCATCTTGCCCCTGGGTTGGGTCCCAGTTTTCTCTCCATAGATGGTTTTGCAAGACGGACACTGCAAACTTCCATCCTGAGACGAGAAAGAATGTCACAGACTGAGCCAGCAGTCCTGAGAGACCACCAAGGCACAATCACCTGCTCTCTACGTGGGAAAGAGGGCCACGGGGGAGTCAGCTGACTGCCGTCATACAGAGACACCTCCCCTCACAGAAACTCAAATCCAACAGTGCCTTGGAAAGGCAAGTTTGGCACTGGAAATTCATGAAGTCATTTTCATTAGTGGGTAAGGTATCAAGAGACTGGCATTAGGGAGGGAAATCAGGTTTGAGTAGGTCTCCATAGTGGAATCACATTTAAAATCAAACAAAACCCAGTAATAGATTGAGTACTGATGCTGGCACCTTGGCTGGTACAGGATGGCACAGGGATACCAGTGGGAGATGCAAAGTGGCTTAAGGTCTGCCATGTGACTCAGTTCTTTGTCCCCCAACTCCTGTCCATTCTGACTATACTCCACAGGAAGAAGAGCAATCAGGTATCACATGCCACCCCAGCTGCTGACGCCCACCCTGGGCAGGGCAAGGGCTACATACATCTCAGGGCTGCCTCCAAGCATGCCCCAGGCCCCTCATGAGGCTGCTCGCCTGCTTAGGTCACCACCCCCCACCCTGGGCCCATCACATGGGCACCTTGTTCCCGTTGCAGTACATGGCCAGCAGGCAGAGCAGGTGGAAGGCATGGCTGCACTTGGCCAGGCGGCCCACCGTCACAGGCCCGATGGTCTTGCTGTCAGTCACGTCGCTGTACCCAGACACCACAGAGAGCTTCTCCATGCAGATGATGCAGTCCTGGAGGGGGACGAAACACAGAGCATGCTCGTCAATGGCCGACTGTGCCCAGCTAGGCGGGTCTTGTAGGAAAAGGCCTTCATTTGCTGAAATGCTGGAATTACAGTCCAAGTCAATTCAACAGTCAGTTCCAGAGGCTGGGAACACAGATGAGTCATGGCGAGCTGTGCCCTCAAAGGACTTAGCGAAGAGGGGACGACAGGCAACACCGAGTGTGGGGCCACTGCAGTAACAGCAGCACAGACACAGAAGGTAGCAGGCACAGCCATACAGGGAGGAAAGAGCAGCAGAGGCCCTCAAAGCTGGGTTTCACCAGGGGAGAAAGGGCTGTCAGTTGGACAAGCATGGGAACTGGCATTCCAGGTAGAGCAAAGAACGTTCTGAAGCATGAAACAGCATGTAATTTGGGGAGGGACACTGATATCTACCGTGGGTAGGGATGAAGGGGGTGTAGGAGATAAGAAGAGACAGGGGAGAGGACCAGATTCTGGAAGGTTCTGGTCACCACATTCAGAAGTTAAGAGCTTTAGCTTCCCTGTCGGGGGTCCACTGAGGGGCATTACACAGGAGGTGCCCCCATGGTCACTGCTGCCACCTGTATGGATGGCAGCTTGAAGACAAACCTACTGAAGCACAGCAGCCCAGCTGAGCCGGATGAACACAGGGGCCCAAAGAGAGGCAGATTAAGTGCTGTGCAATGCAAGGAAGGCTGGGGGGTATGCGCATGACAGTAAAGTTTCTGTTCAAACCTCTGCCAACCAGATTTTTCTCAAGTGCCAGACTTGAAGGAAAGAGGCAAATGAAAACTATTTGCTTTTGTGCTGGTTGAATATCTTAACCCACCTGCCATAGGTTCTCCTGGCCTCAAACTGGAGTAAAGTGGCACTATAGTCCCCCAAACATGGCTCGGCAGAGATTCAGGTCCTACCAAAGCTGATACAGGGAGGTCTGGGAGGTACTATCTCCACAGGAGCCCTGACCGGTTTTCTCAGCGGCAGAGGGCAGTTCCACTACCTGGACAAGGTCCCTCCACTTCTATCTACCTCAGTGTCAGCACCAGGGAGTGAGGCAAGCTCTCCCGTCTCATGTCTCCAGGACCCCTGGCCCCTGGGATGGCACAGGGAGTGGGTGAAGCAGAGGCCTGTGTGAGAGAAGCTTTGCTTGGGACCATTGCTCGTTAGTGGCAGGGTGAAGATTGGAACTGTAGGCCAAAGAAGCCATGGCTGAAGCGTCTCAGCAATGCCTGCCTCCTATGGGAAACTGAGAGATTAAACCCAAGTGCCCAAGCCTGGCACCTGACTCAGACGCACCTGGAGAAGTACCCTCCCAGCAAAGAACAGGTGGGTGTCCCCCTCATCTGGAGTTACCAAAGCAACCTAGTACCCATGACACATACCTCATCTGGGGGTGTTTTCAGCTCTTCAGTATAGTTTTTTATCACCTGCTCTGGCTCTGGCTTTGGAGTCACTCCTAGAAGACAGAAGAGCATAACTGGTGTTCCAGGGAGTAGTTTCACTGGAGATACTGAAATCAGAGAGGAAGGGAGCCAAGGAGAGTCCAAGCTGCCACGGGGGATGTTAGAGGGCTGAGAAGGGAGGGTTAGTGGAAGAGAGATGCCAGACAAGGAGCGCTCCAGCGCTTTGACTGGCAGAAAGGCGCCATCCAGTCCAGGTCAGGAGCCCTGGGGAAGGCAAGCACGGGAGAGAGAGCAGCCAGTCACAGCCCCAGCAGCCAGTGCTGGGCCCCGCCTCATCCCTGTGCACAATCAGGAAACTACACCCAGGTTCCTGGGAAGACACACAAAATTGTCAAACTGCAGCTTCTAAGATAAACTACTCTGTGGCATATTCTGGCAATGTTATTCTACTCAGCTTACATCATTCTGCATGAAAGTCTCGTTAAGAGAAGTTGTATTAGCCAAGCGCATAGCGGGTGTCTGTGCCCGCAGACTGCAGAGGATGACCACAGTTTCGCTCATGACAGACTGTAAAGTCTTCTCACACCTGTCCCTGGACTGCGGGGCCTCAGTTACATGCCTATTCTGTTCCTAATCTGAGTAGCTGCTGGAAGCAGCAGAACTGCAGCAGGAAGGACGCCTTGCCCACCCTGCTCCTCTGCACACGCACTCATGCACCTGGGATCGAGGTCCTGCTCTGAACAGGCCCCACCCCAGCGGCTCCCTCAGTTAGAGAGTTGGGCTTTCTCCATGAAGGGCAACAGCAGAACCAGGGATGGCAGCAAAACCCATGCAAAGCAAAGGAGAGGTCAGAGATCAGTACAGCCTAAGAAAGGGAATCTGGCAGGAGCTCCTCATCCTGCCTCATCCTGCCTCATCCTGCTGGCTTTAACCCAAACTTAAAGTGATCAGCCTGTGCTTTGAAGACTTCAAGCCTAAGGCTCAGCGGCTGAGCTCCCTCTAGACCAGAGAACACCAGGGGGACAACCAGGAGCAGAGCAGAGCGGTTGGGACCCACTGACGTCAGGTTTGATTCTGGCTCTTGTGACCAAACCATGTCACCATGTGACCAAACCCTTCATCTAAAACAGGGAAGCGTAATGCTGACCAAGGCTGTGATGGTTGTAAAGGCGTTAGCTCTTACTGAATGGCAACTACAGGCAAAGGAGTACTAGACACCCCACAATACCCTTCCATATACACAAATATCCCCCATTCACATACAACCTCTGTACACACACCCATACACACATCTACCAACACACACACATACACCACCTTATTACACCCCCTCACATTAAATACACATCCTACAAACTTCCTATGTGACCACCCTTCCATTACACACCCCTCCGTACTGCCCCCCACATACACAAACACACACAAACACTCCTATCTCCACACCTGCCCATACACACTCTCCCAGGACCCCAAATCTAGCCAATGTGGTGAGAAAGCCAGGATAAAGCACAATGACCACTGGCACTGGGTGGCTGTCCTGTGACTGGGACGCTCCACAAAACGGGGAGAGACTGGAGACGACATGTCAGTCTCCAGATGGCCCCAAACCCTATCTGCTGAGACCAGCTCCTGGCCCACCTCTGGTGAGTCCAGCTTTCTGTGACCATTTTTCTCAAAGGGGGCCAGTAAGTGACCAAAAACCCCACGAAAAGGCCAAAGGGTCTCTCATGAGCACATGTTCCCCCTAGTTGAGCTCAAAAGGCTCAGGTAGCTGGAGGCCTGCCCTGCCCAAGTTCCATCTCCACCTCCCAGGCCAGGAGCTCCAAGGGCTGCCCTGACTGCTGGGGGTGGTGGAGGGTCTGCTGCATCTGGGTGGGCCTCCCTCCCTGTGGAATGCCAGTGGCCACGGTGACAGCGCTACCATTTGTGTGCATCCTATCTCTCCAATAGCCCATCTGCTGAGTAGGAAGCACCTACTCATGAAAGTGACAGGTGAGATCACAAAGCCGCCAAGCCCTGGAGCCGAGACTGAAACCCAGCAGGGGCTGAGCCAAAGCTGGGTTTCCTGCTAACAGGCCATACGAATCACTGACAGAGCCACAGCTGGTTTCAGAAATAGCAGCTTTAGAACATAACACCCACAGGCTCCTCCACACAAGTCCTGTTAAAACTCTATACCTTCCACGATTCTAAAACCCCTTCTTCCTTGGGCTGGCCAGGGATCACTGGGAGATTCTCTAAGTAGCCCCATGTGGGCTGGGGGCCTTTCCTGAGGCACACACTGGCTTAGTGAAGGGACAGTCACCACTCCCCCATCCTGAGCCAGGCCTCACCCACACCTGTGTGTTCACAAAGTCACAGAAGCCTCAAGAACAAGCCCTCTCATTCCAACTGTGCCAAGCAAACAGGACCTGGACTCTGTTCTTACTCAGAAAGTAATTCCCAGGGGGCCACCTCTGCTTCTGCTGCCCAAGGCAGGGAGAAGGGCCACTGAGCCCATCCCCCGGCAGGGAAAGGAAGCAGAGAAGGACCATGGGGGTCCAGAGAAGAGGCTCAATGTGGGACAGTCAGAGGCAGCAAGACTTGGAGGAGGCTTAGCAGAGGCCAGAGAGGATTTGTGAGTAGGAACTACCTTTCACGGACATTTTCCTCAATCTCTTAACTGAGCTGTGACTTTTAGAGGCCAGACAGGAGGCGGGAGGGCTGGCGGGCTGAGGTGCGCGGCTAAGACACACAGGGAGTCCAATGGCTGACATCAGAATACTCGTCATGCCTACACGGGGTGCGAGATCAGACATGCAGAGAGGGGAGAAACGTTAGCAGGAGTCATACAGCACATGACAGCCACAAACCCTGGCCAAGTCCAGGAGGTGGCAATTGAACAGCCATCAGGACCCACTGATATCCCCACAGAATCTGACCACCAGAAGCTGCCTGGGCCCAGCCGGACTGGCTGGACTAAGCTCTGGCCAGGACACAGCGAAACGACCGGTTCTTCAGAGACTTGCCCCAAGTCCTGCAAGTGTCCATACGTGCAACCCATCAGCCCACACCCAGAGCATGTTGGCTCCTGGAGGGCAGAAGGCAGAACCACCCCAGAAGGCCTCCTAAGCAGTTCCAGGAGTGTCTCCCTGTGCCAGGCACAGGAAGGAGAGTAAAAGTGGCAACACAGAAGGACACAGCCAAGCTATGAAGACGTGGACAGGTCTCCACTCACAGCCATAGCCCTGCTCCCTGGCTGTGCCTGCCTGACTCTGGCCGCCCTGCTTCCAGTGGTGTGCTATCCAGGTGCCTGCAGGGCCATGCCTTGGGTGGGCAAACAGGAATGCAGCTCCTGCACCTGCTCCCCAGAGGTGTCCCTGAAACCACTCCTCTGGGACAGCAAAGGTTCTGGAACACACCTTCCTTCTCTGATGCCTTCGGAGGAGGTTCAAGCCCCTCCGCCCTGGGGTGGACATGCCTGCCCACAGGGGGTGAGAGACATAGCAGGTAGCCATGCCGAGATGAACTACCCACTGTTCCCAGTGCCCGTAGGGTACGTCACCCTTGGCCAGTCCTCATCCCATACTGCTCCCTTGGAACTGTGAGGGTAATGGTTCCTTGAACACAGCAAGTACAACTGCCAGAGCGCCTCTTCTTGCTACTTGTCTGCCCTGCCCAGCCTGCCCTGCTGTCCACAGCACCTACTCAAACCTCCCTGTCCTCAGTCTGGCTCAAAAGCACCTCCTCCCAAGGTTCTGGAGCTTGTCTTTAGGCAACGCTGAGTGTGGCTTTCCAGGCAGCCTGGGCAGGAAGTAGTGACCCTGCCCCTGCGGAGCTCTATCCAGGACAGGCCAAGCAGACAGCTGCCCCCTCTAAAGGTGACTCAGAAAGGGAAGGGAAGGGGCCCTCCCTGGTGGCGCAGTGGGTTAAGCAGCGCACTATGAAGCAAACCACAGCCACTGCAGCACGAGTTCAATCCCTGCCTCCAGCTGGGGAGGTTACCCACATGGCGCAGCAGACCTCTCCTGCTGTGCCCGCTGCTCCCTCAGCAGTGTATTTCGGTTGATCTGCCTGTGCTGTCCCCCACTCTGGTGGATTCTCTCACCCCCACGCCTCTGGCCTGTACCCCAGTGCTTGTATGCATAAATAAATAAATCTTTAAAAAATAAAAAAATTAAAAAAAGAAAGGGAAGGGAAATCTGACTTGGAGATCCATCCGAGCCAGAAGAACGAGGGCACTCTGATGGCAAATATGCCCAGTCAAGGCAGAAGCCAGTCAACTGCCTGGGCAACAGAGTCGGCCGGGCAGGGCAAGTAGTGCCTCAGAAGGCCAAAGCCTGCTCCTGGGCACCGTGAGATTGTTCCTGAACGCAGATGCACAGTCCCTTGGGAATTAAATGTCAGGCGAACAGAATGACAAGCAGGAAAAGGAGCAGAAAGGTGGACAGAAAGGAAACAGGAAGAATTCTCCTTAGTAGAACCTGGGACTTCGTACTGACTGACCTCCACCCCAGTATCCACTCGCTTCATTTCACCAGACCGCTCCCTCGAGGCCCACTTCCTGATGACCCTACCTAAAAGGCCACACTCCTCTCCAAACCTTTCTCCTTTACTCCACGTGACATCCTTACCCCCTCGAAGAGCCCACATTGTGACTGTCGCCCCACGCCACTCCACAGAGCCCCCAGGGCAGCACCGGATCACAGGAGGTACAGACTCTCTTTTGGGGAATGAAGATAACCCCAGTGAAGACATTCCAAAAGGCCTGCCATCATCAATGCAGCATCTGTTCCCCTGAATTCGGGGCACAGACACAGTACCTCAACTTGGAAGCCTGCAGAGAAGTGGCCAGTTAGTGGATCTCCTTGTGAGGTCTGAAATTCCCCACACCCAACCCTTCTCAAAAGCAACGTTCAGTGGACAGGGTGAGAGGGGGGTGCCAAGAATGGACCATTACATCTTCCCCAACAGCAAAGGGTAAGAACCGTCCCCTAAACTCTTAACACCTCCACTCACAGCAGAGGGTCCTCTACTCGCTGGAGTGGATTCTCACTTTATCTGTCAGAGTCCAAGAGAGTGAAGTCCCTGCAAGACACCTTTCTGACACCATAGTCTGGCCTCTGTCTAGTGCCCGGGGCTCAGATCCAAGGCTCCTCCTTTGGCTTTGGCCTTATCAAGCTGGGTTCCAGCCAGTGCAGCCCCTCCCTGCTGACACAGCTTGGACAGGTTAAGGCAGTGTAAAATGCAGGGACGCTCCTCCTTCCTTGAAGCTGGAGAACCTCGCCCAACCCTCGTGAGCTGTCCCACCCCCCACCAGGCCAGTGAGGCTGTCACCTGAGGCATGCCTAACCTGGAGGTGGCGCCCCAGTAGCCCTCCTCTGCCAGCACAGAAGGGTACGCAGTCCTTCCTCAGCACAACCAGCTACTCATAAACCTACCTGCTAACCCCTGTGCCCAAGTGCCACCTCGCTGCAATCATTCTAGAAGGAACCCATGTACGTTGCCCTGATCCTGCTTCTTGGGGTTATCCCAGTATTTCTCCTTTGGAGCCCTAGACAACAATCCCTCCAACAGGTAAAACCAGAGCCCTGTGTTCAGAAGCGGCACCTGGTCATGGGCTCCAGAGTCTAATCTATCTCAGATGGGACCAAATTTCTGAACTTTAGGGGTCATTTTCCCTAATGAGCAAAATGGAGATTAAAATGCCTATCTGTCTCCAGGACTGCTTTGTGAATCAAGATGACAGGGGACACTGAGGACAATCTGGGACACAGCATAGAGAGGGTCAGCCTCAGAGGAAAGGGAGCAAGAGCTGCTCAGATCCCAGACATTCAGAGATGTGTTTATAAGATCTGTGTTAGAGCCCTAGTGATGAGAGTTGAGCAGAGCTGGGTCACGTGCAGGTCAGCCTGTTTCCCTACAGTCTTTCTCTAGCAAGACCACTGCCACATGTATTAAATACAAGTACACACACGTGTGCACATACGTTTGCACCCATACACACAGAAGTCTGACTCACTTATGTTATCTGATGCCACAAAACCTAAACTGGGCAGGAACTTTCCAGTCACATGTTTGCTTACTCTTCGCTTAGCCCTAGCAGAGGTTGATGGCTGAGCCTCTGAAGCACGTTCCAGAAGACCAGAAGACCTGCTGGGCAGGGTCTCCCCTCTGGACTCTCCTGGTCCCACCCACCCATCTTTACCACCTCTCTAACTGGTTCTTCCACTTTCTTCAAGGGTTCCTCTTCCCATTCCCCCACTGTCTCCATGAACACATACACTTGCATAGGGGGAAGGCCATCCCATTGCACTCCACACTGCTCTTCTGAGTTGCACATCCAAACTCTCAAGGCCTTGGGTCAGCTCTGTCTGTCTACACCTCACACCTTTGAATGCCCACCTCCCAATACTCAGGTGGGCAAAGTGTGAGGAGGAAGAGCCCAAATTCTGAAACCAAATCCCAGCTTTCCAAGGGTTGGCTGAGACCCTGGAGAAGTTGCTTAGAATTTTTTGTGCTTCAGTTTCCTCAGAAGTGAAATATAAATAAACATTCCTCCCTCACAGAGTTGTTGCTGGAATGAAATGTATTAACAAACATTCAAAGTCCCTAGTTATTTAGTCAGTTCTCATTACTAATGATTTATTACAGCACTACCATCGAAAGCTGGATGCCAGTCTCCTTCTACTCCTCCTGCCTCACAACCAAGCCACTCACCAGATATGAAGCTCTTCCCTCCAGTCTGCTGCCATGCTCTCATCAGGCCTCGCTGGCTCACCTGAGATACGAAGTCAGGCTCCACAGGTAGCTCCCTGCATCAAGGCCTATACCTGCCCCCACCCAGGCCTCCTGTTGTCCAAAGTCATTCACCTATCACAGGAACTCTGGTTAATCTTACTTACTTTCTCGCTTCAACCTTTAAATGACAAGGTGCACTAACACTCTTTAGTCTTAGCTTTCTACGTACTTTACATTTCCCATAAGTTAAAAAGAAACCTTTAGTAGCTCTCCAACACTTTGGGTATCTATGAAAGCACAGAGGTAGCCAGACCTCCAGCCCCACAATCTTCCCCTCTTACCCCCACCATCCTTCTGCACCATCCCCTTCCCTTTCCCCTCAAGTTTGTTCTGGAACAGGAGCCTACCTGCAAGGGCTTGCTGGACCCTGCTGGGCTTCGGCATCTGCACGGGCACAGTGGTGGGGACACTCCCAGGGCTGCTTGAAGGGCCGCTGGGGAGGGAGGCACTTGGGAAGAAAAGAGAGCAAAGCTTAACACACGCATGGCTCTCTGCAGGAACAAGAGCCAGAGAAACACCAAGTTAGGAATACACCAGGGCAGCCGAGGCCCTTCATGACTTCACCCTCACACTGCCCCTGTGAACGAGAGCTTTGGGTTTTTTTCTTTTTCTAATTAAATATCCTGTAAATATTATCTGGCAAGAGGGGCACAGCTGTCTGAATTTCACTACTCAGACCCAAGCGAACCTAGAGAACCTGAACATTTCAGACGTTAACTCAAAGCCTGAGCCACCATCTGTGAAAATATAGGGAGAAAAGGCAAACTTGCAGCCAGGGGGACTGGCAGGCAGCATAGAGACACCCTCTGGTTCTCCAAGGACAGGAAGAAACACTGTGGTGCTAGGAGTCTCAGCTTTTTACAAGTTATCAGGAATAAAGCTTTGGGAGGTCAAAGAAATGTTTTCATGGGCCATTTGGAGACTCTGAAGACAATCCTAAAAGAATCCTGAGTGCACTAGTTTCATCTGAACGAGGACTCTTCTCCCTGCACAGAAGGGAGATGGGCAGAAACCACTCCCCCGGGGAATTAAGACCTACACCACCAATAATATGACAAGTCCTATCAGGAACCTCAAGAAACGAAGCTTCAGTGAAGACAGAGTGCTGTTTTGTGGTCCGTGCCCAAATTGCATAACCTCCTCCAATCCTGAGAAAATAGCTGACAAGGAAATTAAGGCATATTTGACAAAGTAACTCTTTAAAAGGTATCAAAGTTAAGAATGATGTAGAAAGACCTTGGAACTGTTACCAACCAAGGGAGAAAAGGAGAAATAACAGGTACAAAATGGGATTCCAGAGAGGACCCCAGAACAGAACAATAATAGGAAAATGCTGAAAACTGGGAGTCTAGTTAATACCAGTTTACTAGATTAACTAAACTAAATGTGTTGATCATTTCCTGGCTCTGACAACTGTGTTTATGAAAGGCATTAACATTAGAAGCTCAGCAGGGGCCTCCCTGGTAATGTAAGGGGTTAAGTCACAGCACTGTAGCCACTGTAACATGAGTTCGATCCCCCGCCAGGGAGGTAACCCATAGGGCAGCGCAGCAGACCTCTTCTGTCTCACCCACTGCTCCCCTCAGCAGTTTATTTCAGTCAGTCTGCCTGTTCTGTTCCCCACTCTGTCTCTAGTGAATCCTCTCACCACCATCCCCCGCCTCACCGTGCCCCTCTGGCCTATACCCCAGTTCTTGTAAGCATAAATAAATCAATCTTTAAAAAAAAAAACAGAAGCTGAGTGGTCTTAAACCCTATTTTTAGGTTTTAAACCCTATTTTTAACATAATAAACGCATGTCATTATGGTTTGAGAGGAGCCCCCGTACTGCAGAAAAGTTGGCATAGATGGCCTGAGAAACCTGCCAGCTACTTTCTGTTCTCATTCATGGGCCTTCCCCATCCATGGTAAAGACACTGACATAAGAAGGATCATAAAGGTATGTCTACACTGGAGCTCCCCAAGGACAGGGTCTGGGTACACTCATCTTTGTTCCACTGGGCCCAGCCTGGAGCCCAGGTTGGGAAGGTTCTTAGAAAATGATGGACAGCTCTGGTCTATGCTGACCTTGTGGCTGACAGCAACCCAACAACATACAGCAAGCACTCCTGGGGGCTACCCCAGATTTCTTCCCCATTACCAACTGCAGGTCACAGATTTCACTGGTGGAAACTAAAATAGTCCAGAGCAGTAACCTCATACTTAGCTGATGCTGAAGACATCAGGGCTGTGAGCACAGCACATTCCCCACTCTCTGTCTGAGGGGAAAAGAGGTTCGTATTTTCTCATTTATGGACTGCTCTTCCCAGAAAGAATAACCCGTGTGGAAGTGCTACTCAAACAGCAGTTTCTTGCCCTTCTCATCTCCTCTGAACTCCAATGGTGCCAGGGGAGAAGGGCTGGGTGTTCAGGACACCTGGGTGAAGTTCTGGCCCCAGTAAACTGTTCAATATGGAGCAAGCCCCGCCACCGCTTCCTGAGACTGTATGTATGTGTGTATGTATGTATGTATTTATGTATTTATTTATTTATATATAAACCCTTGGGCAGCACTGATCCTGAGCTCTTAGCTGGGAAGTCAGCAGACTAAAGCTTGGCTCTACAAGTCCGCAAAATTAACGTGCTACTCTGTGGACTAGGCGTCACTGGTCCAGAGGGTTTAGGAAGTGGGGTCTTCCTTCCTGGGAAGAGACATGTATCTGCGGAAAGGGCCTAGTTCTAGGCCCACTGCAGACAAGCAGAGAGGCTTCCCAAAGGCACCTTTCCTGAGACTAGAGACCAGGAATCATGACTAAATTCAGTGTACTGGGTTGTCACATGTTGTCACTGCCCCGAAGACTTATCCCAGCCCTCTCCCAAAATTTTCCTGTTGTGTTCATGACTTCGAGGTTCCCAAGATGAGAACTCTCAAGGCTAGAAAGAAACTCAGATGTCACTGACCCCTCTCGACCATTCTCTACGGGCTTAGACTGGCAGAATGTTCCCCTCTGCGGGGCACCATTTTCCCATGGAGTGTCTTTCCTTGAGAATTTCCTGCAGTCATTCATTGTCTTGGATGCCCCTCCTGCTTCCCCTGTTCCTGGGTCTACCTACTAGAGACCCTTCTTGGCTGTCCTGCCTGAGACCATCTCCTGGAACTTCCAAATGGAGCTAAGTGATGCACCATGAGGACTCCTAGTCCTCTACTCAGAAGGGATTTGACAGTCCCAGGTAAAGGGCAGCGATAGGGCACTGGAAAGTGAAGAAGTATAAAGCCCTCCCTCCCATCCCTCCCCCGCCACCTCCCCATAATCTCAGGATTCAGGATGGGCAGCCAGCATGACGTGGGGCTCTCTGAGACCGGTGCAGTAGAAGGAGTATAAGATGTAGTCTAGAGATCCCACTTCTAGTGCTCTTGGGCATGGTCAAGCCCCTTTCTGAGTGTCCATTTCTCTAACTGTAAAATCAGAATAATTTCAAAAGCCTCCCAAAGTGGTTGTAAGGTTCAATGTGAAGCTCAGTACAAACGTTCACTGCCTCCCAGATCTCCAGAGAAGAATGGAGTGCAGGAAAGGCTGTAGGGCCGCCAGACACCTTCCCACCAGGCCCTCACTAACTCCAGCAAACCACAGCAAACTGACCAGCCCAACTCCCAAATCTTAGGAGGAAGTGGAAAAGGGCCAAGAGCTGAATCAAGGTACTACAGCAGTCAGGAGGAAAGCCCACCGGAACCCAGGACTCCCATCACGCATGCTGCGGATGGTGAGTCAGGTGCTTTTAAAAGCAGGGAGAACAGAGCAGCGAGAACAGGGCCAATGAAAGCAAACTGGGACAGCCATTTTCTAGGCTTGTCAGATAGGGGTGAAATGCCCTGAGGCAGAGCCCCACGGAGCTGTAACAGACTGCTGGTCATAATCACCACCCCAGTTGTCAAGATGTGCACTGAGCTGGCACACCCCTCTGTTAAAGATGATGAGAACGAGTACATGACACATTTTGCAAAGTTTTCCTTCCAACATATTAAACACAAGTTTTGGTGCTTAAAGGGATAAACTTCAGCTACCAGAAATGTACTTAAACCCAGCAGCTTGGAAACAAATGCCGCACCTTCCCTACGTAGTACTGCCTATTCAGAAAGTCTCCCAGGCATAAGGAAATCAGTCACCCAGGTTTAACCCAGATTGAGCAAGAAGTGATGTGAAACCACATGTGTTCCTCAAAACAACCCCACATGGGTTCCACAAATTTTTACTTCACTGGCTTACATGTTATTTCTAGTGGCTGCCAGTAAACACAAAAGCACAAGGTTCCAGGCTTTCCTAGTCCCTGGCCCTGCCAGCCCACAACTCCTACATACAATGTTGACTTTCACCTAATGCTGCTGACTTTCATTTGGCTTCAGAAAGAAAGCATAGCCCCTAGAGAGACCAAGAAGCAGAGTGTCCTCAATCCTCCCAGCCCTGCTGGTTAAGAGGTCAGGGATTTATTAAGCCATCCCTCCCTGGCTCTATAATACCCATCATAAAAAAGCAAAGTGAAGAGGGCCCACTAAAAACCCTGTTTTTCAAAGCCAGGATAGGCCCCTGCAAGTGAATTACACCCCTCCCAGCTTCTGAAAAGCTGGAGGAGAACAAGATGAACAACCACTTCAGGGGGCAGGCCTCTTTGAGGCTGTTTCAACTAACAGAGCCGGCTGGCCTGGTTCCCTCCTAGCTCACAATGCAGGGCAAGCAGCAACATGCACAGGCCAGCAGCAAAGGTAGGAATGACTGGCCCAGCCCCCTTCCTTCCTGCAACTTGCCTGGCCTGTGCCCTAAGGCCCACATCAGCAGTCTCTTGGGCACACAGGCTGGAAGGGGAGACCCCAGAGGAATACCCAGGAGACTAATGGGAGCCTTGTATTAGAAGAAAGAAACAAAGCCCATTGAGTCATCTGGCTCCATCCTAGAATATCAGTTCAGATTGCCTGAAAATTTGTCTCAAGATCCTTTGCAAGAACCAAGTCTACAAGGCTACATGATACAGACTGAATAGAAGCTCTAGCCCTATTGATAACCATTCTGGGCTGAAAGACACAGCACATTTTTCTGTAAGAGACCAGCCCACAGACTGGAAGGGGCTTCACAGAGCCCTGCTCACTTATATCTACCTGAAAGTCTACAGAGGGCCAACGGGAAACCTCCATATACTCCCAATTCCCAGAAAGATCTCAGCTCTTCCTGCCCCAACTCCCAGAAGAGGCCCTGACCAGTCTAGAGTCCTTCACCCTCCTTTGTCTACGTAACTCCTCCCTTAGGACATCCCCTCCCTTCTTCTCACTTGCCTTCAAGAGAGCATCAGGAATTCCCATGCATTCTGAATCCCAGATCTGCTCTTGACTGTCTTGTGAATCTCATCAGTCTCAGTGTGCTTACCTGTAAGTTGAGGAAACCACCTACTACGTGGCTGTTATGAGGCTAAATGAACTCGTCAGGCAGCCTGCCCAACAAGGGCTAGCTGTAATGTGTGCTCAGTGAGTGGCAGTTCTACTACTCAGTTGTCTAGAACTGACAGGTCATCTGAAACCTAGCTTAGAAAAAGTAAGGCCCAAGAAGCCACCAAGGAGGTCTCAGTCACCTTAGGAAGCTTCAGCCTTAACATGGTCAAGTGGGCAGGGATGGTGCTAGTGAGCAAGGTGGCACTAAGACGACCTTGGCCCAACCAACCAGATATTGCCCAGGTATCCCGCTCCCAGAAGCAGCCCCCAGCCTAGCCTACACTCTGAATTTCCAAAACGTTACCTAAGCCACAACAGTCTTAGGAATGACAACGACGAGACTACACGTCAGTGGCAGATCTCCAAGTAACTCAGAAACCCCACTGCCAATCCATTCTCACTTTTTTCATGTCGTCCACTCTGGACAAGGCCTACATCATCTTTCTTGAGGTGCAGAGCGCTCTGAGACACTGGAATAGACTGTGCCACCCACCATACTCAGAATTCTAGCCTCTTCCCAACCAACCTCTAAGCACCAAAACTGGGCTCACATCCTTCCCCTGGATAAGACCATGGGCTCAGGAAGAGGACTGAATCTTCCATGTCTGTCTTCAGTGCTTAGTACGTCAGGAGTCTGTCAAATGTTGCCAGGTACATGGCACCAGCTAAATGGCACACAGAACTAGGGTACAGGTCAGAGATGTGTGGGGTGAGAGGATTCACCAGAGACAGAGTGGGGAGCAGAACAGGCAGACTGACTGAAACACACTGCTGAGGGGAGCAGCGGGCGAGGCAGGAGAGGTCTGCTGCGCCAAAGGTCTGTAACTTTGCTCTATATGTTCTGTCCCCTATAAGTAATGAAGATTACTGGTCTTAACCCATGTGGCAACTGTTAGCACTCAAGTACTAAACCTGGTAGGGACATAAGGCTGTGGGTGGCCTGATGCCTCAGCACTGCGTGGCACAAGCAACTGAGACAATACAGCAGAATAACCAAGGAGCAGGTGCCAGGCCTGTGGGTAAGGCTTTCAGCTAGATAAAAGCAGAAACCCAGGGCTGCTGACAAAACCACCCTCAATCACACACAAGATACCTGGCTCCACTGGCAGTGGACGATCCTGGGGGTAGGTGCTGCAGTCCCAGGTGGGAGAGGCTGGAGTGGTAGAGGGGCTGGTTCCCCAAGGAGGGCGGTGCCCCACCCCAGGGGTTGGTGGTGTTCAGCCTGGGAGCAGACCTTGCCCCAGAAAGTGAGGGCTTGTTGTATGGGGCAAAGGCCTGGTGGGCCCCAAAGACAATGGCGGTCCTGTGGGGGGGCTGAGGGACAGGGTATGCAGGGAGGTTGGTCATAGAGTGGCGGTAGCGACCTGACACAGGGCCAGTTCCGCTGCTGCTGAGGCACTGGTGGCAAGAGCAGGAAACTCCCGTGTGGCCTGGCAGAGTATTGATGGTGGCCACTGGATAAGGGGGCCCGGCCTGGCGCCGCACTCTACGGCAGAAACTGGAAGTCTTGTTGGTCTGCGTGTGGGTGGCGTAGTTGACAGTGTAGTTGTACCCAAGGGGAGCCAAGTCCACGAGCTGGTTACCCCGGGCCACCTGCTCCTCCAGATAGTCACAGATGCTGGCTTCGTAGGCTGTCCAGGAGCCATCATCACTCAGCCACTCCCAGGTGATGCCCCGGCCCGGGGCTGAATGCTGGAAGAACAGGTGCCTCCGCACAGCCCGCATGGTACCTGTTTTCAAAAGAATATCACACATAAATGGTTAATCTGCCAGTCTCCCCAATTTTAAAATTCCTTTTTGTACAACCAAACTAACCAGCATGATCACAGTGGCTACAGGACCACACTGCTATCTGACCTAAACATTGGCCTTGGTTGTAGTTTCCAAACTGTAGGTGAAAGGGAGCACTCTCTCTCGGTGAATTTCAGCGCAAAGGGACCAAGTAGAAATACAGCAAAAACATGGTACAAAGAATAGCTGAGTTTCAAACTGGATAAAGCTTTTCAAAATATTTCTAATGATAAACCAATGTCAGACTCCCTTAAAAACAATGAAAACAAAGGGCCTCCCTGGTGGTGCAAGAAGTTAAGTCGCAGCACTGTGAAGCTATCCACAGTCACTGCAGATTGAGTTGGATCTCCTGCCAGGGAGGGGACCCACATGGCGCAGCAGACCTCTCCTGCCTCGCCCGCTGCTCCCCTCAGCAGTGTGTTTCAGTCAGTCTGCCTGTTCTGCTCCCCATTCTGTCTCTGGTGAATCCTCTCACCCCACACATCTCTGACCTGTACCCCAGTTCTTGTATGCATAAGCAAATAAATCTTTTAAAAAAACAACAATGAAAACAAGAAAGTAAAAAGAAAATGAAACCACACATAATGCAACCACCAGGAGGAAAGCACGACATTAATACTGTAATACATTCTTTCCCCTAGCCTTTCAGTCTGCATTTAGGTGTCTGACAATCAGACTGAAAAAGGTTCCTGCTACTTTCATGCATCATGCCATAAGCACTTCTTGTCTTTAAATTTCATAAAATGCATTATTGTTACTTAATTCTCTCGTATAAATATGCCATTCACTCTGATTTCTCAAGTAGCAACTACTGGCAATCACCCTGTGGTTAGCTTATATTTTTTTAAAGGTTTATTTGGCCTGGGGTACAGGCCAGAGGCACGGGAGGTAAGAGGATTCACCAGAGACAGAGTGGGGAGCAGAACAGGCAGACTGACTGAAATACACTGCTGAGGGGAGCAGCGGGCGAGGCAGGAGAGGTCTGCTGCGCCATGTGGGTCTCCTCCCTGGTCAGGGATCAAACTTGTGCTGCTGGCCATGAATGCTTCACAGTGCAGTGCTCAACCCACTGCACCACCAGGGAGGCCCTAGCTTATATTCTTAATAAACGAAACCTGAAGATTAATGAGAAAAAGAAAAATCGATTTGCACCAGGCTTCCAAGAGCACTTGCTGGAAGATAATCTTCTATCTGGTCTCAAGGATTCAGCCCTTGCCTCCATCCACAGAAGCCAGAGGGTAACTTTTTTTTTTTAAGATTTACTTATTTATGCATACAAGAGCTGGGGTACAGACCAGAGTCACGGGAGATGAGAGGATTCACCAGACAGAGCAGGGAATTCACCTAATTCACCAGAACAGGCAGACTGACTGAAACACACTGCCAAGGGCAGCAGCGGGCGAGGCAGGAGAGGTCTGCTACGCCATGTGGGTCCCCTCCCTGGCCGGCAGCAGGGATCGAACTCGTGCTGCAGTTTGCTTCATAGTGTATTGCTTAACCCACTGCGCCACCAGAGAGGCCCCAGAGGGTAACTTTTAATCCTCAAATCAGATTCTAACACCTCTGCCCAAATCCTCCCTGCTCAACCTGCCCTCCCTCCTGCCCCTCTCTCTGGTCTGTCTCCATTCCTTCCTGGTGAACTGGTCACCTGAACTCAAACTTCAGATCGACAACTCCCCACACTTTACACTTCCATTCCCTGAGTGAGCACCTATCGCCACCTAATACACACATAATTTCAAGTCATTGACCTTGTCTACTGCATATTTCTTAGTTGACCACAAACATCATGAAGGCAGGGACCTTTATCTGTAAGCAAACGACTGGGAGCTTTAGTTTTCACACATCCAAGGGTTCTGCTCACAGAGATTAGAGCAGGGTGACATTCTGGACCAATACTCCTTTGCTGTGGGGCCAGTCGTGTGCATTGCAGGATTGTTCCGCAGCATCCCTGGCCACAGCCACCAGATGCCAACCTTCCTTTGCCAAGTCACGAAAATCAAAATGGGGTACAATGTCTCTAAACACAGCCAAGTGTTCTGGGGGACAAAATCCTCCCAGTTGAGAACCACTGAATTTGTGGGGCAGGGCAGAGTTCTCAGAGGAAGCTGGTCACTAAACATGAGTGCAAAGAAAGTAAAACTTGCCTATATTGGGGTCTCCCTGGTGGCACAAGGGGTTAAGCACTGCACTATGAAGTTATATGCTGCTACTACAACACAAGTTCGATCCCCTGCCAGGGAGCTGACCCACATGGTGCAGCAGACCTCTCCTGCCTCGCCACTGCTCCCCTCACGTATATTTCAGTCAATCTGCCTCTTCTGCTCCCCATTCTGACTCTGGTGAAATCTCTCACCCCCCACACCTCTGGCCTGTACCCCAGTTCTTGTATGCATAAATAATAATCTTTTAAAAAAAAAAAAACAACCAACAACTTGCCTATGTCACAGAGCTATTGCAGTGGAGCCGGAACTTATCACCAGGCCTTTTTAACCAGCAGGACATACCACCTGCATGAAAGCTTACCTGCCAGAGGAACTCTTGAAACTCTGCAGGTGGAGGCAGGCATTTTTTGTTTGGGAGATCAGGGGGAAGGTGCAGGGAAGGTTTTTGTGCTGTGGTCCCATAGGACTTTTTTTTTTTCTTTTCAAAGACTTAGTTATTTATGCATACAAGAACTGGGGTAGAGGTCAGAGGTGTGGGGGGTGAGAGGATTCACCAAAGACAGAGTGGAGAACAAAACAGACAGATCAACTGAAACACACTGCTGAGGGGAGCAGCAAGACAGGAGAGGTCTGCTGCACCATGTGGGTCACCTCCCTGGCAGGGGATCAAACTTCTGCTGCAGTGGCCCCAGACAGCTCCATAGAGTTGTGCTTAACCCCTTGTGCCACTGGGAAGGCCCTCCCACGGGACTTTCTATGCACAGAGGTCTACTTCACACTGTGTGATACTTGTCAATGACAGCACCCATGGTATGTGGCCTGATTACGCACACGTGAGTGTGTGTTAGGGGTGGGATGGAATTCTTTTTTTTTTTAAAAGATTTATTTATTTATGCATACAAGCACTGGGGTACAGGCTAGAAGTATGGGGGGGGTGAGAGGATTCACCACAGACAGGGCAGGAAGCAGATCAGGCAGACTAACAGAAGTACACTGCTGAGGGGAGTAGCTGGCAAGGCAAGAGAAGTCTGCCACGCCATGTGGGTCCCCTTCCTGGCCGGCAGCAGGGATCGAACTCGTGTTGCAGTGGCTGTGGTTTGCTTCACAGTGCATTGTTCAACCCACTGCGCCACCAGGGAGGCCCGGAATTCTATTCTATAACCACAACATGACACATACTGGAGGCAGGAAGCATCTTACCAGTGTCCTGGCGGAACTGAGTCCAGCTGGGAAGGTCAATGATATAAGGAGCCAGGGACGGGTCAGCCTGGCCCAAAGGGATGCTATGGGCCAGGCTTCCTAGCCCAAAGCGCTGGCCCTTTTGCTGGCTAAATTGCTGCTCAATATAGCTGCAGACGGTGGCGCTGTAGGGGTGCCAAGTACCCAGTCCATCCTGCCATTCCCACACAGCCACTGCCACGGGGCTGGTGTATACTTGAGGCAGAGAAGGACTTGGAGCCATGGCCATCTTCTCCAGAACTCCCTCTTCTTCTCCAAATTCCTCAGACCACTCTGGACTGGAGTCTCAGGTTCATTGCCCAGTGCATCTACAGACCTGTAAACAGGAAAGACAAGCAGTTATCAACCACACAGGAATCCACCAGAGGCAGTCTTAGTACAGGGGGAAAAGTCAAACTTTTCCAGAGTCACTTTTTCACCTAGTACTCTGAAGCATCAAGTACCTGATTCTGTCTCTTTGCTCAGGCAGCCAGGAAGCATTCAGTTAATCAAGTAGCCTACCCCCTTACAAATAGTCTAGAATATACAGTGAATTGTGAGTGCTAATTACCAGCCCAGCTTCTTCCTTTTTATCCATCATACCCAGTGACCAATGACTAAGCAAATCCTTTCATACTGTATGTATGAATTACCCCAAACTCTTTGGGGATGAGGCCAAGATGACCCCTTTTATTTCTGTGAAGATTCTAAGGTTTCCAAAGCAGGTCTGTTGTGAGACACGTATCAATACCCAATATGCTACAGATTTGGGGGGTGGGGGAGCATGTTTCAGGAAAGACCAGGGACCCAAAGGCAGAACAGGGACTCAAAGCATAGATCTGGCTGCCCCTGGAGGCATTAACCACAAAGGATGCCCTAGACATTAAAATCCCAGAGATGCCAAAGCCCTCCCTCTTCGGTATCTGTGCACCCTACTCCCTGGGACTGCACCTTACTGACGAAGGTCACAGAGAGCTCTTCCTCACATCCACATTCCTCTCCCAGTTGCTCTAGTTCACCCTCTTCTGTTATAAACCACTCATTCTTCAGGTCCAATGTGTCATTGAGGGACACTGTCCCTGGCCACCTAGCACATGACCTTCTTCACAGCACCAGCCAGCACTCTAATTCCACATGCATGGATGGATATGGTGAGTCCCATGTCCTGACCCACTCCCCAGATGACAGCAACCCAGTGAGAGGGTCTTGTCCACAGAGGCAGGACCAGCTCAACACAGACCTTGTCATGTATTGTGACACAGATATTAGTTCAAACATGGCTGAATGAAAGTGGATGATGCACCTGCCACTGTGAAAGGGAAAAGAGGCTGTATCATGGCACCCTCGGGGCATCAGCTCTAGAGTGCCGGACGAAATGGAACCAAAGTTTCGTGACAAACACCAAATGCACATGTCTTTTTGAAGCCTAACAGACTAAATAGCATTTCTTCCACTTTACAGACAGGAAGCCAAGGCTCAGAGAGGTCAAAATCTTCACTGGAGAACATACTTTTACTGCCAAGGGGCACACAAAGAGCAAACCCAAATCAATCCAGCTCTGAACACCCATTTCTTAGAAAGAAAGGCTAAGTATGAACTCTACTGTGGGCTCCATTTACAGGTCCCTGCTTAGAGAGGGGAAGGAGGAAGGCAGAGAGAACTGCCAGCTCCGAGCACTTTCCAGTGCATGCATGTCCATGAAGGGCCCTGGGGCTAACAGGTTCCTCATCTGACCCACTGCCCCCTGAAGTATACATTTCAAATTTTATTCCAATTTTGAAGATGAAGAAACCAACCCAGGCCATCACAGCAATTTACTTAAATAGCCAGTAATAAAACTTGACTTTTGCTGTTGTACCTTGGAGTGTACTACACCATCAATATTTTATTTTATTAAAGATTTATTTATTTATGCATACAAGCACTGGAGCACAGGCCAGAGGTGCAGTGGGTGAGAGGAGTCAGCAGAGACAGAGTGGGAAACAGAATAGGTGGACTGACTGAAATATACTGCTGTATTTGTGCTGCAGTGGCTGCAGACAGCTTCATAGTCCTGCGATTCAACCCCTTGCTCCACCAGGGAGGCCCCACTATCAAGATTTTAATGAGAAGGTCAAAGACAGCTACCCCAAAAGGAAGGGAGATCTGGAGTAGCACAGAAAAGGATCAGACAAGGGCTCAAATGCCAACATGCTGCTTACTTACTCTATGCCGTTACTGTAGCATCCTGATGAAGGCGTCCTCTCTGACCAGCTTCCTTTTACTTGGAAACAGAGATACCACATCTATCCTAAGTACTTTTCATGGGGGTTAAGACAGATAGGCATGTCTGTCTAAAGCACCCAACACAGCAGATAATGAGCAAATCTTGGTTTCCCTGCCCCCTCAGTCCACACCTACCCACCCAAGTATGATGAGGAGTGGTGGCCCAGGGCGGCGCTGAACTACACAGCATGAGAACTCAGGCGATGAGTCAGGCTTGCAATAACGCTGAACACCTGCCACTGCTCCAGTTGAAGAGTGCCAATTGTTCCAACAAAAGCACATATACCGCCCCGGAGGATTAGACTGAAGATGCCCTTGGGAAGGCTGGTTGGCTTAGTTCAGAGCCTGCAATTAGAAGTCTCTGTAACCACATCCAGGTACAAATCACAGGACTGGTTTCAAAGCCAACTACTTCTGAACTGGGACTTCCCTCCTGGCCCCTGCTGGCAGGCATCACTCATCTTTCAGGTAGCCAAGCCTCGCATATATCAGCACATGTGGATGTTCCAGCAAGTCCATACAGCCCCAGATGAACCAACTAGAAAAACTCTGCCAACCTAAGAAACAGAGTCAAGAAATTCAGCTAGGGGCTTCCCTAGTGGTGCAGGGGTTAAACACAGCACTATCAAGCTATCACCAGCCACTGTAGCACAAGTTAGATCCTTGGCCAGCCAGGAAGCTAACCCACAAGGCACAGAAGACCTCTCCTGTCTCACCAGTTGCTCCCAACTCTGTCTCCGGTGAATCCTCTCACACACACCCCAGCCCACACCACTGGCCTACACCCCAAATCTTGTATGCATAAATAAATAAATCTTTAAAAAATAAAAATAAATTCAGTTAAAGCTTTTCATGAAAATCTTCAGCCTCCAGACAATGGGCCTATAGGCCCCCTTGTGGTACTGGAGACCCAGAGATGAAGAAATCATGGCCCTCCAAGACCACCACTGACCCACTCATACAAGGGGCTCTGCCTTCAATAGCTATGTCCAGTCACATCAAATTCTAGTGCTATTTTTCATCTCCCAGTCACCAATCCCACTATATGTCCAGGTTTCAGTACCCTCTCCACACAAGGTCCCAAGCAAACCTGTCCATTTTTCCAAACTCAGTCACAGAACTCCCTCTCCTCAGTCCTCTGACCCACACCTTCACCAGAAAGAGCCTACTCCACCCTCCTGTGTGGCATCATCGCATATTCCACTCTCTGAACATGACTGCATTTATTGGTTTCAGTGCCTGTCTCCTCACTAGAACAGGAACCCCCTGAGGGCAGAGCTTAAGCTGACCCAGATCTGAGTCTACAGCTCTTCAAATCCCAGAGGGATTTCCAGAGGGTCTGAAACACCAGAGGACAAAAAAGAGGAGAACCTTCTGCTCTGGGGGCCTTGGGCACATTTGAGGAAATGCCTAGAAATGCCTAGTGGGTGTGTTTGCTTGACCACAGCAATTATGCACAGCCAGCAGCCTCTCAAAGCACTCTTTCTCTGCAACAACCCAAGCCTTCAAGAAACTACAGTTCAAAAACCTAATTTGTTTCAGTTCCTAATGAGAAGCTATTTGGGGTGTTCTTAATTATGAAAATTATTACTATAATTGGCCATGGAAAAAAACTTCAAAAACTTCAACCTAAACATTTTATAAGATAATTCTTTTTTTTGAAGATGGTGTTTATGACTACAAGAGCCAAGGTACAAGCCAGAGGCGGGGCGGGCGGGGGGGGTGGTTAGAGGATTCACCAGAGACAGAGTGAGGAGCAGGACAAGCAGCTTGAACAAAATACACTGCTGAGAGGAGCAGTGGGCGAGGCAGGAGATGTCTGATATGCCACGTGGGTCATCTCCCTGGCCAGGGATCAAACTCACACTGCAATGGCTGTGGAAGCCCCACAGTGCGGTGCTCAACCCCTTGCGCCACCAAGGAGGCCCCAGATAATTCTTAAATAAATTAGAGTATATCCTAGTGATGGAATGCAAAGAACTTAAGGACTCTAAGACAATGCTTGTGATAAGTTAAACATACAGGATATATAACGGCACAGACTTAGGAAGGTGCCATGCACTGAGTACCTACTATTGCCAGGTATTTTAGTGCTACTGTCATTCAGTTTTCTTGCCCCTTGAATGGCCTAAATATAGTGTTTATCCACTTATGTTACACAGGCCCTCACTCATGAAACTGAGGTCAAAAGAAATTAAGAATTTCCCACAGGTACTTACTTTGGCAATACATACCCTGAAACTGGAGCCTTACAGGGAAGATTAGCATGGCTTCTGCACAAAGATGACATGCAAATTCGTGAAGCGTTCCCCATTTTTGTCTGCAGTCTGAGTGATTACTGCCTTTTTTTTTTCCCCATGAGAAATCTTTACTGTGAACTGCCTACAAAAACTGACTTTAATAACATGCAGTCTGGGGCCTCCCTGGTGGCGCAGCAGGTTAAGCAATGCACTATGAAGCAAACCGCAACCACTGCAGCACGAGTTCAATCTCTGCCGCCGGTCAGGGAGGGGACCCACATGGCTTAGCAGACCTCTCCTGCCTCGCCTGCTGCTGCCCTCGGCAGTGTGTTTCAGTCAGTCTGCCTGTTCTGCTTCCCACTCTGTCTCTGGTGAATCCTCTCACCTCCCGCGACTCTGGCCTGCACCCCAGCTCTTTTATGCATAGATAAATAAAACTTTAAAAAAAATAAAATAAAATGTTCACAGTAGTGACAAACCCACGGGCTATTTTGTCTTTGCCTTTCTGTATTGGTAAATGCTGTACATGATGGTAACAGTGATGATCAGACCGAAGTGTTGTTTGGTTTTTTTAAGTATCAACAACTTGGACCACAAAAAGAAAAAACACCCTCCTGCCTTCCTTTGTGTTCTCCAGTCAGATTTAGTTGCAAAGTCCCATGCATAGCTAGTTTTTAGCTTTTGTAAAACTGTGTCAGTTGTGAGGCACAGTGCACCCTGCCACTCAACCAGAGGTGTTTTCACACAAAAGACAAGTTACATGTGTTCAAGAGTCTTTCTATTCCCAGAGGATTTAGAAAAGCTTTACAACAAGATCTGAACTGGCACAGGAATCTGAGTGAAAAGCATCCTGCCTAATCATGAGCCTCTGAGTGGGTGAGCCATACAAATGGATTTCAGTAGAGCTGCAGCTCCGGGAAGAAGGCCCCTGTATTTTTAATGGGTGTTCAGATGGTCAATTTGACAGCGCATGAGAAGCCCATCCCTCTAAAATCCATCAACATTGGGACAGGGTTTGGCCTTAACCTGAGGTAGCTCACAGCACTGCAGAGCTAGCTGCCCTTCTCTGGCACTGTGGTGATGAAGCCCATCCATCAGTCCCCTCCCTTGATGCTTTCACTTAGTCTCCCACAAGTTCAGTGACCTTGGGACAGTTGCCTCCCCTTTTCTGGGCCCACCTGCTGAGGTAGCTGTATGGGTTCTCTAGTCTTTTATGAACAGCAAAACCTTTTCTAAATGTGATCCTATAATACCCATCGATGTACAAAATACAGAAATATGGAGGGTACTCTCTTTGAAATAGAGGTAAGCCTCCATTCCTATTTCTAGAGAGTTCATGAAACTCTTGCAGAGCAAAAGAGTTCCAAGGAGCACGGATGGGAGATCAATGAGACCTCAAGTCCTATTTTCTAAGCTATTTCTCTTTCGGGTGCTTTCCAAGAAGCATGGGCCAGAAACTCCACACCCCACCAGCTGACATGGTAAGCATGACCTTCAAAGACTTCTCACAGTGCAGCCGGCCACCCTGGCCACCATCCAGAAGCCTTCCCGAAGCCCTGGGAAAGTTGAATCCTGTGCACAAACACTTCAAAGAAACACTCTTCTTTACTAGAAACAAATTTTAATACATATTAGAAAGAATGAAATACCACTTTTTGCCTATCAAAAGTAAAAACAACTGAATTTCAACACTCAGTGCAGGCAAAGAGTACACTTCAACTTCATACTGCTGGGAAGGATGAAACTTTTCCAGAAAAGTGTTTGGTAATATGTATCAAGAGATTTGTAGTAAGTTCACTTCCTTTATCCCAACAATTAAGATTCTAACTTAACAAGCGCGTAGGAAAACTTCAACCACAACACTATTCTAACTAAAAGAGGAGCATGGAGAAAACACAGTAGACACCATAAATGCTAACAACACTGCCTTTCAGTGGAAAAACTACAGAACTTTTGTTCAGCTTTCTTATGTATCCAAACCTCCCAGTTTCTAAAGTAAAACAGTATTACTGTTGTTATCAGGGGAAAAAAAAAATCTCTTTCAAATGCCCCGCACTTTTGAAAGATCATATAAATAAAAGGAAATCACTGCCACTTACCATTATTACTTTCAATAGCTGCTATTATCCCAGCGGTTTCACTCATAGCAGGCCTTGTCAAAGTACCCCAGCACCCCTCCGACAAGGACACACCCCGTCCTTAGGTTCCAAGAAAATGTGTAAAACACACCAACTGGGCTTAAATTATGAGCCCTGCAAGACCAAGCATTTGTCCTGAAAAGAGATGCCTCGAGCCAGTGCCCTGCAGACTGTACTAGGTCCCTAAGAAACGAAGGCGCTAACATACTTGTCCCTTGCATACTGGCTGCTGGGAGGGAAATGGTGACTGCTCTTCAGGCTGCTGCCCACCCTGAATCCTCCAGGGGCAGGTCAGAGCAGAAACGTCCTAACAGCACTCAAAAAAACCACAAGGTGACCAGGGAGCAGGCCTGAGCAACCCATGCTTCCTCTGTGGTAGTCTCCTCCACCAGCAGCAAGAACTTGCTGCTCACTATTCTCCAGGAGCAACCTGACCGCTTGCAGGTAGTCAGGCCAGAGCCTCGGATCCCAAACCTACCCTGAGGCCAAATTGGGGTGAAGAGAGAACAGCTGCAGGTGCAGTGGCAATGAATAGCAGCAATGGCTACTAGAGCTCACACTGCAGCAGGCACCGTGCAGGCACCTTACAGGCGTTCTCCTTCAGTCTGCACAACTGTGGGAGGCAGGTGTTAACTTTTATTTTATAAACAACAAAAGTGAGGCAAGAGACAACAAGCAATGTGCACAAGAACACAGAAATATAAGTAAACCCAAATCTGTTTCCAGAGTTCAAAGACACAGAGTCAAACTAATGCTGGACAAGTTGGATAGCCAGAAGTGTTTTGTCTGGCCTATAGATTTTAGCTTTTTTTTAAAAAAGCTTTCATTTTAAAATTGGGATCTTCACCATTTTTTCAAAATCTGGATTTCCACAATATACACCTGAAGAGTTGTGATCCTGTATCTGAGTCACATACGCTGTTGTAAACCAATGCTACTTCAATTTTTTAAAAAATTCTTATTTCCAGCTTCTCCGAAACAAGAAAAATTGGAAACATTTTCAGATCTGACCTAGATTCACTATCCACCCAGCAACAACTGTGGGAGCTGGCAGATTACCACAGTTACCTGACTCCCCACAGTACAGGTGAGCACCTTCTTATAAAGGGCCAGAAAGTATGTATTTAAGGCTTTACAGAAGAAAGGGTATCTATTGCAACTATGCAACGTTCCTGCTTTAGCTAGAAAATAGCCACAAACAATGTGTAACTAATCAGAATGGACATGATTCAATAAACTTTATTAAAAGGCAGTGGGGGGCCTCCACTACACTATGAAGCCTCCTCAGCCACTGCAGCATGAGTTCGATCCCCAGCCAGGGAGGTGACCCATGTGGTGCAGCAGACCTCTCCTGCCTTGCCTGTTGCTCCCCTCAGAAGTGTACTTCAGGGACCTCTCTGGTGGCGCAGTGGGTTAAGCAACGCACTATGAAGCAAACCTCAGTTACTGCAGCACGAGTTCAATCCCTGTTGCCGGCCAGGGAGGTGACCCACAAGGCACAGAAGACCTCTTCTGCTGTGCCTGCTGCTCCCCTCAGCAGTGTACTTCTGTTGATCTGCCTGTTCTGCTCCCCGCTCTGTCTGTGGTGAATCTTCTCACCCCCTACACCTCTGGCCTGTACCCCAGTGCTTGTATGCATAAATAAATCTTTAAAAAAAAAAGTGTACTTCAGTCTATCTACCTGTTCTGTCCCCCACTGTCTCTGGTGAATTCTCTCACCACCACCCCCATATCTCTGACCTATACCCCAATTTTTGTATTCATAAATTTAAAAAAAAAAACAAACAGGCAGTGGGCTAGATTTGGTCTTCAGGCCCTGACTTGTCCACTGATGTCCTACTGCCTTCCCAACATCTGTCACTGTGCTCCCGCTGTCCTAGAATGAAAAATACTTCTCTGAACCCACTTCCCCATCAAAAAATGGGAGAGTGCGTATGTCTCTTACTAGCCTCCCCAATGCGATGCCCTGCACTCCTCAGACATGTCAGTCTTTGCCCAGAACCTAAGGATGAATTGTAACATCCAACAGCACAGTGCTTTCAGGGTCACACCAAAAAACCCCAAAGCTTCCCAGAGTCACACCTGACATTGACGCCATTCTCCGTATCAGAAATCAGGCCCTGTCCTCTGTCTTCCACACTTTCCTGGACCTACTTACCTGTTCTCAAGGCTTCGAGAGCCCACGATTCACCTAAATCTTTCTTCAGATGCCTTTCCAGAGTCCCTCAAGCCCTCAGCTCCAGTTACCAGGAACTCAGTGGAGGTGGGGGCAGAACTGGCCAGGTTATTTCATGCCCCTCACTACCCACTGAATGTGCCCATTCCACCTGTCCACTTATTCATCTCTTAAGTCCTAGTTTGAGAATCTCTGCCCTATGAAATTTTTTTAAGATTTATTTTTATTTATTTACACATAAAAGAATTGGGGTGTAGGCCAGAGGTACGGGGGTGAAAAGATTCATCAGAGACAGACAGAGTAGGGAGCAGAACAAGTGGATCAACTAAGATACACTGCTGAGGGGAACAGCGGGGAAGACAGGAGAAGTCTGTTGTGCCACATGGGTTAGCTCCCTGGCCAGGGATGAACTGACACTGCAGAGGCTGCAATAGCTTGACAGCGCTGAGACTTTAACCCCTGCACCACCAGGGAAGCCCTGCCCTATGATATTTTCCTACATCCACTCCTAGTACATAGGAAGAAGCAGAACTTTGAACAATCAGTGTCCATGTGACACTGAGTGCAATTATCAACATGTTCCTTTCACTAGGCAAAGCTCCTTCAAGGCAAGGATTACGGTCAGGAGATTTTATTTAAGTAAGATGCAGAACATTGCCTATAAATGAAAAAACACATTTCACTATGTTACAATTTAGAATGATTGTTCAACAAGAGGTCTTAAAGTAGAAAGATAAACTACAAGCTGGGATAATATATTCACAACATGTACAATATGCAAGAAGACAAGCAATGTGCCCAAGAATATACATGTATAATAAAACCAAAGTCTGTTTCCAGAGTCCAAACATTAAAGGACTTTCTTAATAAAATTAAAAAAAAAAGTTAAAGAACTCTACAAATCGACTAAATAGAAAGAGCACCAAGAACCTCACAGAAAATTCAACAAAAGACATAACAAATATTTCATAGGAAACACAAATGCCAATAAACTTAGGAGTAGATGTTCAACATTGGGACTCAGGAGCACAGAAATCAAGATCCCAAAGATCTCATTTCACACCTATCAGATTGGCAGAAATAAAAAAGTCTGTCTGTAGCAAGTGTTGACAAGAATGTGGAGCAAGTGGAAGTTCCATGCACTCTCCTGGAGGAGTATAAAGCAGCAAAAACCACTTCAGAAACCAGTTTGCTAATATCTGTGGAAGCTGAACATTTATTTACCTATGAACCCAGCAAAATACCAAATATACCATCCCCAAGTTCATACCTAAGAAACCTCTGCACATGTACCACAGGAAGAAAGGTCTGGAAATGTTCAGAGTAGCACATTCACAAAAGCAAACCCACACAAACAGTTGTTATGTTCACACCATGGAATGTTACTCAGTCATCAAATAAACCAGTTGACATGTAATAATACAGCTAATTTTTAGTAGTTAACCATTTCCTTAGAAACATACAGGTAGAGTAAAACTACATAAAAACAAAAGCAACAGGACAGTGGTTATCTCAGAATGGGAAGGGGAAAGGAAGGTTAAATGATGAGATGTTTTCAGGGGCTGGAACATAGGTGCTTACTACATTTATTAAAAACAACTTAGAGGCCTTCCTGGTGGCGCAGTGGGTTAAGCAACGCACTATGAAGCAGACCGCAGCCACTGCAGCACGAGTTCGATCCCTGCTGCCGGCCAAGGAAGTGATCCACATGGCACGGTAGACCTCTCCTGCCGTGCTCGCTGCTGCCCTCGGCAGTGTATTTCTGTTGATCTGCCTGTTCTGTTCCCCACTCTGTCTCTGGTGAATCCTCTCACCCCCCTCACCTCTGGCCTGTACCCCAGTGCTTGTATGCACAAATAAATAAATCTTTAAAAAAAAAAAACAACTTAGAAAACACATAAAAGCAGGTTCGACATGAACAACTATGTGTATTAATCTAGCTCTCTGTTCCGTTGAGGTAAAAACTAAAACGAGCACACAACAAACTGTTTTATTTGTCTTTGTACACCGGAGTGCCCAGCACAAGGGCTCAGCAAATAATTTCTTTAGGCATGTGTGAAATGAATGAGGGCTCTTCCCCCTTAGCCCAGTCTCATTCCTGTTGGAACCAACTCCTACTCCCCACATGTCAGAAGTCAAACTCACTTTCCTTCCTAATTCTCCCTTTCCTCCTGGATACACTGGGGCTCCTGGGATTCTTGCTCTTCCTCAATATTCGCCCCAGCAGCCCAACAGCTGCCAGGGTATGCTCTCCTCCCTCCTCAGCCCCACTGCCAGCATCTCACTGGGAACTTTATGCCTCTCATCTTGGTAAATCTCTCAACTGGCTTCTCCAACTCTTGTCACTCCTGGTTCACCTCAGAGACTACACTAAGCTTTCTGAGGTACAGCTCTATCCCTTCTCTTCTACAACTCCCCTGGATATGCAGAATAAAATTAAGTTCAAATTCCTTCCACAATGGAAGTCAATCACCATCTGCCCTCTCCCAAATACTATCAGCAGTATTTGCCAATGCACTTCCCTTCAATCACCTGCTACCCTCACATCCATCCAGTTTCCCCACCTCCAAGCCTCAGAGCTGACCACCCACCCTCACCTTACCCACACTTGCAAGACCCAATTTAAATCTCCATGATGGGGCCTCCCTGGTGGCGCAGTGGGTTAAGCAACGCAGCCACTGCAGCACGAGTTCGATCCCTGCTGCCGGCCAGGGAGGAGACCCACATGGTGCAGCAGACCTCTCCTGCCTCGCCCGCTGCTCCCCTCAGCAGTGTACTTCTGTTGATCTGCCTGTTCTGCTCCCCGCTCTCTGTGGTGAATCCTCTCACCGCCCCCACCCCCACACCTCTGGCCTATACCCCAGTGCTTGTATGCATAAAGAAATAAATCTTTAAAAAAAGAAAAATCTCCATGATGCTCTGACATACCCCTTTGAAAGAAAACTTACCAAAGTCTACAGCATTCTGTCTGTCCTTTACAGTTCCTTATTTCCACTTTATGCTTTCTATGAGAATATGGGCAGAATTTCATGTCTATCTCCCCCTATCAGAACCTGGTGTGGTGTATTCTACACTTTCCAGCTGGAGTATTCATTTAAAATGGCCCCAAGGGAATTCTGCTGAAATCCTGCTGTTCCTTGTGCCTTGGCATAGTCCACAAAACACAGAGTCCTCTGCCTACCTTGCCAGTCTCTTCTACCCCACGCCCCCACACTTGTAGCTCCAGCCACACTGAGATACTTACAGTGCCCCAGACACAGCATGAAGCTTCACAACTTTGCATATGCTGACTCCTTTACCAGGCTACTCCCTATACTTTATACTTCTCCTCCTTCACAACTCATCTTAGCTATCACTTTCTGCAAGTCTTCCTTACCTTCCCTCCAATTACTTCTTGGAGGAGTTGCGGGGAGGGGCTCAGCCCTGTGACTCCCCCCTCCTCAACACATCACACCGACAACACCTTGCCACTGTCCATGATTTGTCTGTCTATGAGCTCCCAGAAGACAAGAATTCTTGCTGTGTATCACTGTATCCCCAGCACTGAGCATGGGGTTTGATAGGAAGAAGGCACCCAGTAAAGGTATAAAAATTTCCATTTTAAATGTAGAAATCATGACTTGTGTCCTTTCTCCCATAAATCAAGTGGGAACCATGTGGAAGTATACTTGAAGCCTAGTTAAACAAAAAAAGCTGTTGGCAAGAGACCACTTGAATTTGAGACAATTGGCAATCAAGAATTAACTCCCAAGGCGCATTTTCATCCAAGAGACCTCAATTCCATCCTCCCGAGTCCCCACTTCCCTACTGCAAGCCAAAATGTAAAGGGCTCAAGGTAAAATCCCTATGGCAGCACTCACCTCTTTTCTGGAGAGCTGACACAAACTGTCAACTTCTTGATGGAGACACCAGATTCTTAGGAGGATTGACTTGTTTGAGTTCCCATCTTGATAGAAAACGCAAACAACAAAAACTGGGAAAATCTGAAAGGCTTGCTGACTCAGCGACACAAATTCCAAGGCACCTTTGCCAACAAGGAAGAAGATGATCAGGTTTTAAATTGAGAAACAGCAGTTAGTGAAAATGAATGCACAGATGTTGGGGTTGCATGCTGTGGCTGGGGACTGGAAACCACCAGATTTATTTTCCAACAGCCTGAGCTGAGCATAAGGTATAGTAGTCTCCCTCGGCCCACTCAATAATCAAGGGAATGATTAGAAAAAACTTAAGCCCTTTCACAGAAAGGCCTAAAAGGACTTGAGAAGCAGGCTGCAGTGTAGGCATCCAGAAAATCAACTCACTAGAGAGGATAACAGTCTAGCCAAGGTCACACAGCAAATGGAACAAGAAGCCTAATTACCTGATGATTTAAGTAAAGCCTGACTTTGGCTACCAGAAAGTCCCTCTTCTAGAACGCTCGAGGAGCTAGGATGGCATGCAGAAATAAATAGTTTGAGTTTATTAATTGGCCCAATGTCTGTACACACCCTATTTCCACGAGGTTGGCTCTTGGGGAAGTGGAACCAGGGTGGAGGGCAGTGGCTGGCTGAGAAAGACAGGATGAACAAATAGCTACAGAAAAAGGAAGTCTTCTCAATGCTATTCAGCATACATCATGTATCCCCCAAAAGTGACCCAAAGCCCCAGGAAACAGAAGCTTCCTGGAAGCGGACTCTATTGAGAAGTGGGACAGCAGAGTTAACAGGCAAACTCCTCCAAAGTACAGCCCCGGGCTCCAGGAGTCCTTTCACCTGGAGACAGATCCAGCAGAACCCACAACCTAACTGGGTAGCCGGATGGCAATATCACCACGCCTCCTTCATGTCCTGTGAGAAGGGGTACACTCTTTCTGACGGACCCAAACTGTCAGGCTCTGCGCCCCTCCCCCAGTTAGATTCGGGCTATCACCCTCCCACCCAGAGCCCAGTTCTGTCTTAAGTTCCCAGCGCTTCCCAGTTCCCCCCAACTCTAGCCTCGGGACCTCCAGTCAGGAGGCCAGTGTTCGCAATCACGCCTACACCTACCTACCTACCTACACACTCTCTCTCTCTCTTTCTCTCTCTCTGTCTCTGTCTGTCTCTTCACCCCGGGACTCCTCTCTGGCTCGGCCCAGCCCTCCCCCAATCCCACGCCCGCCCCCTTCCGGTCCCAGCTCGGCTGTCCCCCCCCCCTTGGCCCCCCGCGCCCTCGGAACCCAAGTCCTAGCGAAGAGCAGGTGGTGTGCCCGCCCCTCTCACCGAGGCTGAGGAGGGCGAGGGGGCAGGCTGAGGGCACCGCCAAGCTCGGGCTGCAGCTCCGGCTCGGCCTGGGCACAGCTTCGGCTGTGGCTCCGACTCTGAGGAGGCAGCTAGAGTGAAACTCGGCGTCGCAGCTTCCGAACGCTCCGCTGCGCGTGCCCAGGACGCGGGGCCTTGTGGGAAATGTAGTTCGGACCGGGCAGGCGGGTGGGGTGGGGCAGCAGGGGGCGGAACTGAGTACCTACCTGTTCAGGTGTAGCTTTTCTTCCCTGGCCTGTTCCGTCACTGACTTACTCCTCCATTGATTTATTAACTCATTTGAAATAGTTCTTACCTATACACACATGGTGCCAGGCTCTGAAAACTAGTACTGAGTTTCCCTCTTGGGAGAGCTTCGTATCTAGTTGTTAAGATGCATAAACTCACAGAATAGGCCGATAGCTGTGATAAAGGAGCAGGAGGGCCTCCCGGGTGGCGCAGTGGGTTAAGCAATGCACTATGAAGCAAACCGCAGCCACTGCAGCACGAGTTTGATCCCTGCCGCTGGCCAGGGAGGGGACCCACATGGTGCAGCAGACCTCTCCTGCCTTGCCAGCTGTTCCCCTCAGCAGGGCATTTCAGTTCATCTGCCTGCTCTACTCCCCACTCTGTCTCTGGTGAATTCCCTCACCTCCCCACACCTCTGGCCTGTACCCCAGTGCTTGTATGCATAAATAAATAAATCTTGAAAAGATAAAGGAGTAGGAGCACAGAAGTTTATGTCTGGTTTTGAGGAGGCTGAGAAGTGATACTTGTATTGGATTTTGAAGCCCTGATAGGGGAGTTTGCTAGTTGGAATACAGGGAAATCTTTGAAAAGGAAAAGAGATGTGAAAATGCCTGACATATTTAGGAAGCAGTGAAATGTTCCCTGTGGCCAGGGTAAGGGGTACATAGAGGGGGTGAGCATAGAAAATGGATTTGGGTGTGGCTGGATATGCAAATGAGGAGAAAGTTGGGTAAGAGAAGTTGGACTTTAAATGCCATACAAAGAATTTAGGCAGCTGGAGCCAATAAAGGACTTAAGTAGGGGAACAACAGGACTAGCACTGCACTTTAAAGACCCACCTTATGTAGTGGGTGGAGGATCAATTAAAGGGAGAAAGAAATGAACAGAGAGATCAGAAGTCACTGAGTTTAGTGGCTGTTGCTATAGTCCAGATCAAAGGTGATAAATCAGGCTGAAAACTAACCTTTGGGGATCAAAGATCTCCTACACACAACTAAGGGAAGAAACCCAGAAAAATGCTCAGATCTGAGAGTTCACACTCATGTACTACACACATATGCACAAGCTTCCATGTGGGGCTGAGAGTCCTCTGATCTTAGAGTCTGGTTAAGTTTCTTTAAACAATGTCACTTATACTTTATCAGGGATTTAAGGATGATTCAGAAACTTCTGGAGATGGAGGAAGAGAATTACCCCATCATTCACTTCAAACATTTCATTTCATAGAAGAGAGCCAGGAGAGGGGGAGTAACCCACCCAGAGTTAGTGAAGGAGGATGATGAATGTCTGTTGTCAGTCCAGCTTCTGGTACCCTAAGTCAAGACTCTTATAACTGGGAAGATGACTTAGAAGATACAGGTTTTGAGTCTGGGGAGGCCCCAAAGTCAGATTCTTCTAGTTATACCCAGAACTGAAAAATGGAGGGTAGTATTCTACCTGTGACTTGTACTTGTACCTGCAGTGTTACCAATCAGCATGGAAACATTTCCCCTCCTCTCTCATGCTCAGTTTTCTCCGTCATGGATAACTTTTCTGAAGCACCTAGGATATGCCAACCACTTGACACACCTCACTTGGAATCCTCTTGAGGTCAGGACTTTTGTTACTGCCATTTTAAAGATGAGGACCCCAAGGCACAGACATTAGGCAATGATGGCTAAGGCCACACAGGTGGCAACTAGCAGAACTGGTCTTAAATCCAGGTAGTGGCTAACTCTGGATTTGAACACCCCCACATAACTGGCCTGGGGGGGGGGGGAGTTACAGATAAAATGGATGAAGCATTAGAAAACTTTCAGCATTCAAAAGATGTTTTCTCAAGTGTTTCCTTTCTTTTCAGTGAAACTGGAATGATAGGTATTGTCCAACATACACTTACTCCTGCACACATTCCTACACCTGGAGAATCAAACAGAACAACAGTGGAGGCTGGCTGGAAATGTTCTGGAAGCTAGGCTGTGGAGAGGAGAGAACTGCAGAAGCTGAAGCTCTGGGGGAGACTTGCTGGAGCCAACAGGGTTGGGGACTGCTGTGGGAGCCAGGGGGAAGGTCAGAGTAGAGAAGCTCAACAGGGTTAGGAAACAGGGCCTGGCTTGGAAGACTGGGCACATGGATGTTTCCTCCATGAGGTAGAAAATGCTAGAAAGGGGCTTCAGCAACATAGTGAGTATGAGGTCAGGGGAGGAAAGACTCGTCCAGGTGTCTGGGCTAGAGATAGGGGTTTCAGAGTCATTGTGATAAAATCATCTGGGAACACCATAGAAGATGCTGTAAGTGGGCCTTCCTGGTGGCACAGCGGGTTGAGCGTTGCACTGTGAAGCATCCTTGGCACAGCAGCTCAAGTTCGATCCCCAGCCAGGGAGGGAACCCACATGGCATAGCAGACCTCTCCTGCCTCCCTCACTGCTCCCTTCAGCAGTGTATTTCAGTCAGCCTGCCTGTTCTGCTCCCCACTGTTTCTGGTGAATCCTTTCACCTACCCCCCATGTCCCGCACCTCTGACCTGTACCCAACTTATATGCATCAATAAGTAAATCCTCAAAAAAAGATGCTGTAAATCCAGCATCCAGAAACTTGAACTTTTGAAATACAGATGAGAGGTGAACATGGGGGAGAAAGGGGAAGAAGGGAGCAGGAGGTTGGAAGGATGGCATCAGGGAAATGAGGTTAAGTATGATGGCAAGGAAGTGTCCCATGATGGAGGTGCTTAGTGGTGACAGACTCTTCAGAGACCTCCTCTGAGAGAGGAGCCTCAACCAGAACCCCGAGGCCCTGCCTTCCTATTCTCAGCCTTCTCATTTTTCCAGCCTTTCAACTGCCTTCAAGAAAGTCTCGAACTTTCAGTGAGCTAGGGAGAGTCTATTTCATGTTGGGTAGTTTCCATGAAAACTAGGGACTGGGGCAGAAGTCTGTGATTATGAAATTAGGAATGGTGTTCAGGCATAGACACCCCTTCCAAGAACAATCTATGTGTTGCACACAGTGGGGCCAGGGAGTGGGGAGGGGCAGTGGAAGGGCAAACTCACCTATGTAGAATGATGCCACTTACATAAGGTTGCCCAGGGTGTTGGGAGCCTGGAAGGACACTAGCCAACAAAGGGACCTCCATGGGTGGGATAGCAGGTTACTTCACCTTCTCTGTACTTTCCCCATGTCATTGAGGGCGTCCCAATGAATAGCTCCCATTTTTATAACCTGAAAAGAATGACTATTTTTATTTAGGAAAAATAAAGAGTTCTGGTCGTGAAAAGCAGCAAAATAGGGCAGCAGCAAGAGGGAAATGGGGAGCAAGGGCTTTTCATTTTCAGGCGGCAGAGTGTGAGTGTGCTAGGCTCTGAGGCTGCAGCAGGATGCCCCTGGGGACCTGCAAATGAGGCAAACAGGATTGGCCACTTCTAAACTGCTCTCAGCAAAAGACCAGAAACAACCCAACTCACCCCCCCCCCCCCCCAGCTCCCAGCTCTGCAGAAGGGGACTGATTAAATAACCCTGAAACGCTGAGTAGAAAGAATGAGGAAGACTCACAGGTGCAGATGGAGGTGGAGGCCAGATCTATTGCTTAGTAAAAATAGGAACTTCCAGTGCAGAGGGCAGAGCTGCACCAGCACCTGTTCTGTGTTGAAAAAATGCCACCCATGGGCCTCAAGGCACAGAGTTTCCGGGAGGAAACCTAAGCTGGCCCAAGAAGGAAGGCATCCACCGAGGGCTTTTGTTTTGTTTTTTAATTTACTACGTACTCATGTTTTTGTGCGCATGTCCGTACCCCATATGTAGCCAGTAGGGCAGGTTAGTTTTGCATCTCACAAAGCCACACAGGCCACGGTGGTGGGCAGGGGGCGGGGGGGTGGGGGGCATGGATGCTGAGACAGGGAAATTTTTTCTTTCAAGATTTTATTTTTGCATATCTGGAGTTAGTGCTATCCATCTGTCCTCAGAATTCCATGGTTTCCAAGCACCTGAGAATGAATAATACAGCCCAAGAATGTGACATGTTAGCTGAAATAAAACCTCAAGAATAGTTAGGCAAAGAGTTTATAGGATAATCAAAGTGAGGATTTGCACATGGGAAGCAATTCAAACTGATCTTACTCTATGAGGGCTGTTCCGAATAAGCCTGAATTTGAATTTAGTTTATATAGCTAGGAATAATGAGTCATTGACATTAACAATGTAATTATTCTTGATAGGAGGGGCTGCTAGTTCTAAATTGTCCTCATCTAGAGATAGGCTGAAGAGCAGGCCCAGCAGTCTACAGAAAAGAACAGAGGGTGCTTTGCTGGTGCGGTGGGGTGGTGACCTATATCCTAGGAGGTGTGAAGCTACTCCCCTAAGTCATGTACAGTGTTGTACACCAGTGTAATGTCAATGAGACAAGTGTTTTTTAAAAGATCTGCTGGTGCAACGCAGCAGACCTCTCCTATCTTGCCCGCTGCTCCCCTCAGCAGTGTATTTCAGTCGATTTGCCTATTCTGCTCCCCACTCTGTCTCTGGTAGATCCTCTCTTCCCCCGCACCACACCTCTGGCCTGTACCCCAGCTGTCGTATGCATAAATTAATAAAATCTTTTTTAAAGATATGCTGATGCTAGAGGAATAATTTCATCTCTTCTGAATAATGCAAAGGCTAGATTCCCATTGCTAAATCCTTATCTGAAGACGGACACCTTTGGCCGGTAGATTTCTGTGTACAGGATGGACCCTGGGAAGGTGGTTTGTTGTTTGTCCACCAGACGAGGTCTGGGGTCCTCAGAAATGTTTATATATGTTCACAGGCTGTGGGCCGTGGAATGGGGAAGAGTGGTGGTCAAAGTAATTTAGATTGAAAAAACAAGGCCTTCAACTGCACTCCAGGTGTCAGGGATTACTGTCTTGCAAGATTCCAAGCCCCCTGCTTGCCCGAGAGCTGGAAAAGATCAACCAAACCTGAGAAAAGGCATCATGCCAGGCCCGGGTCACGGCTCAGGGGCAGGAGCACTTTCTGATGTTTTGCTTGCAAAGGCAGAATTTTGTTGCTTAGTGCCTCAGCTAATTGGCCTCCACCTGACACTCTGGAGAAATTGTCTGCTGAGAAGCCACAGCTGCCTCACTCATTATTTCTGATTAATAGACAGCACCTGGCATTCCCGGGTCATGATAGCTGTTCGGGACCCAGGTGTGACCTATACAACCAACAGAAATGACATGCTTTGCAGCCCTGAGGAGGCTGCGTCCCCTAAAAGCATTGTCTTACTTAAGTCCTGCCCCCTTGGAATATGTTTTGAACCGCCTCCACCTCCTCTCCTCACTACTTTGCTTGCTGCAAGTCTGAGCAATCTACTTGCAGTTAATTCATCAGAGAATTTGTCTTAACACTAAACAATCACAGTCAACCTGTTCATCCCCCACCCTACACACAGTTATTGTTGAATACTCCAGCAGCCTGGTTTGGGATCCGGAGTTGCTCAAAAGCAAGAGATTCCTTCCGTTGATGAGTCAGCCTGCCTGGTCTAAGAGCTGGGGGTACATACCCTCCCCTGAAAACTTGCCTGAGTTTCTTGGAGCTGCTTAGACTCTATTGCTTAAAATAGCTGATAAATAGAATACTTGTCAGGAAACATTGTGAAAGACTTTTAAGTAAGCAAAGAGATAACTGCATGTTCTCAAGTGCTAGTCCAGATAATTCGATTCCATAAGCCTCCCCTAACCTTACTAAGAAGTTCTACAATCCTGTAAATTGTAGAAAACAATAGTAATATGACTGCTGTCTGTAAAGATGCAATTGATTTCTGCTCTATGGAGGTAGTCATTTTTGTATCAGCAATTTCTGCATTCCTGATTACCTTTATAAAATTTTATTTTTTGCATTCTCCTTTGAATCAGTCTTTTCCATCTTAGTTTCCCTCAATAAGTTGAAATAAGATCTTTGACATCTTGTATTTAGATGGTATTGCGGCAGGAAGGTGGCACACTGGGCAGGTTCAGGATGGTTCTGGGCAGACCGGTCAAGGAAGGGAGGAGTCTTGGAGCCCTCGATGGCTTTTCATGCTTTATTTAGTAGAGGCGGCCAGGTACATGGCAGGCATGGGTGTGGGGGTGGGGGGTGGGAGGCTAGCAGGCCTCCCAGCCCCTGGGGCATCTCAACCTCTCCGCTGCTTTCTACTACTGCTGCTCTCTCTCGCTTGGTCAGTACTGTCTGTCCTGTTGGTCCTGTTGGTCCTGGCGTCCTCATGACGCCGCCCATTTAAGCCCGTGTCCAACTCAGGTGCGCCCACTTGCGCATGCCCACCCTGGAATGCTCGCAGCACCGCAAGTGTCCACCATCACAGTGGTGGGAGGGTAGAAAGACCTGATAGTTCTGACCCTACAGATGGTCATGGTTTACTTTTCAAAATTGTCCTTCAACATACCTCATCTACCTTCCCGGCTACCAGGAAACACAAAGTCTTAAAACTTACAAAATGTTGATTCACCGAAAGTTTCACAGGCTAGAATAGAAGGCTGCTCCAGACAATGGGCAAAGAGACCACGGTAAGTAAGGGAAGTTGAGACAGTCCTCAGGTGCCTGCCATCCCCCTTCTCTTCCCACTCAAGCTCCACCTTGAACAGAGGGCCAGGCCCTCTGACTTTACTGCCGGAGGCTGTCTCTCCTGGCCTCCCCCCGGGGGCCACTTTATACTGAGCAGAGGCCCCACTGACATTCAGGGTCACATCCTTGTTACACTTCCTCCCACATCAGATACAGCCACTTCCTCTTTCTGCTGAGGACAGCAGAAGTTGAATGAAAGATGAGTTCCCAGGATGTTGCAACACCCAAGTACATAAGGGCAAGTGACAGGTGGGTGTTGGTGGCAAGGACAGTCCCCCAGCACTGCTCCCAGGGTGTCCTGGGAGTCCCTGAGTTTGCAGGGCGGCTCCAACTGAACACATGCAGGATCCCAAGTACAACATGAACCTGCAACATGAACCCTGACATCAAGGACGAGCTCTCTGAATTGGGGTGGAGGAGGAAGCAGGTCCCGTCCTGCGTAGAGTGGATGTGTTACAGGACAGGGAGAGGGGCATCCCAGAACCCCCAAACCTGCCCGCTCTAAATAGGTTCTGCATTCTGCCGCATCAAGAGAAAACACGTAAGACCTTTAATGGAAAGGAACTTTAATATAATTAGTGAGCACTACAGAAAAGACAAAGAATTTAGTTACTAAATTAAACACCCAAAGTTACCCATCCCCTCGAGGGTAAAAGTCCAGCCAAACAGGATTGACCCAAAGCAAGGCCCAAAAGCCTGCCACACGTCTAAAGCACCCTTCGGGGGAGACCTATGAAAAAGGGTCAGAAAGAGTCAGATAAATCTGGGAGGAAAATCAAAATCAAGATAATAAAAGTTACCGTTGTTAAGCTCCCCACGGGTCTCTCACCCGCATCTGTTCCAGCCAGTCCAGGGCCAAGAGGCAAGTGCAGCTTCTTCGCTCTCTGCTCCATGTGCCTCCTCCAGGTTTCTTCCTTGCTCTCCCTCAGGCTTCCTTCCTTCTCCAGTCTCCTCTCCAGCTCCCTTCCCCTCCCTGCTCAGCTCCACCCTCCTCGGGGTGGGGTAGAGAACTTCCCCTTTTCCTGGGGACCACCCTGTCACAGCTGGGATGGGAGACAGTGCCACAGCACGAAGCAGGACCCAAAGGGTTCGCTCTACTCGCCCTCACGACTGCATCCTCACGTGCCCTCTTGCGTGAGCGATCTGCCAGGTCAGCGGGGAAAGAAGCCCAGCTGGCTTCCTCTCTGCCTCCAGAGCGTGCTCACAGCTGTTCCGTTCCTCTTGCTGGCAGGAAAGGTCCACGCGTGCGTGGCACTCAGCCCTTCAGTGTCACTCTGCCCTAGATGCCTCCCTGCCACCCCCACACGCACACCGAGCCCTTCCATTTCCCCAGGACAGGTTGACCCCGTCCTCTCCTCGCTGGCCACCACTTCTCCCATGTTGCCAGCTGTTCTTTGAGGGCTGCTCCAGGAAGCTTTCTCCTCCTGGCCTTTTACATCTTTCCACAGCTCACGGTCATTTGCTTGGGAGGCACAATTCTTGCAAATCTCCTGCCAGTGCACGAACACACACCTGATGTTAGATCCGATTGTTAAGCCTCGGCTGGGGCCCAGGTGGGCCCAGCTGTATTCACAGACCACACGTGAGACGGTGAGGACTTAGGTCAAGGGCCTCCCCATACTTTGGGCCTAGAATCACACAAAGTCTTGCTCTGAGTGCATTTTAGACACCTGCCTCCACGTCCCTGTCAACACATTTGAGCCCCTCCCCTCCGCCAGACTTCACTGGCTCTGACCAACTTATGTCTAGTAACCTGCCTGGCAGGAGCCATCCCATTTTGCCCACGAGGACCCTCGGGATCACAAAAGGGAACTAGCAAAGTTGGGATTTCACAGGGAAGGGAAACCTCAGTAAGGCAGGAGCCAAGTGGGGGGTGAGGTTGGAACTGTTAGAGGGAAAGGATGTACTAAACAAACCATCAAATAGGGTTAGGGACTCCAACCCCACTGCAGACCAACAGTAACCAAGATCTACATACCCTAGAAGGTCATCATCGAAGACCGAGTCTCTGGGACCTGAGGGTAGGGTTAATGAAGCAGCCAGACTGGGTATAAAACCAGACATATGGATTTGGGGGCCTCTTGGTTTGGAGCCGCTCTCGGGGTGCTGTTGGGTTCCAGCTCCGAGGAACTGGTAGGACATTTACAGATTTCTCTCCCTCCTCCCTAAGTTATTCATTTATTTCCCCTTCTTTTGTGACTAAAGCCTTTATTAACAGCGGCGTGTGCCTGCAGTTGGGACTTACGAGTGCCTTTCAAGCGCGCAGGTAAGAACCCAGTCAGGCAAACCCGTTTTATATCAGGGTTGCCCTGTAACAGAACCAGTTGGGGGCCAGCCTGCTGTGAGGGGCTTCATGTCCCTCTGAGGAAATGTGGCTACCTTCCTCTGGGCCTCATTCCTTTGGTCAGCCCCAGGAACTGTGGCCAGGGTGGACGGGAAGGCAACCAATGTGGGAAAAAATGTGAAGTGGGGGAGCCAAGAGGCTGCTCCCCAACGTGAGGATAACCCCGAAGCCGACCCCAGCTCTCAACAACCACCTCAGAGCCAGTCACCCAACCACAGTGCGCTCGCTGCCACCACCTCCGCATCCTCAACAGCAGCTTCCGGCCCAAGGTGACCACTGACTGCACAGACCCCAGCTTCCTCTGGCCCTGAGGCCGCTGCCTCTAGGAAAGGCCCACCCTGTTCCAGGGTCAGGTCCCTGGGACCAGACACGCAGACCCTCTGCTTGCCTGAAATGGGGCTGGCAGGGCCCACCTTACGTTCAGCCCTCGCCCCCAGAGAACAAGCGGACAGGAAGGGCGCGCTGCCCGGTGGTGCCTGGCTCTCCACCCGGTAGACACTCAGGGGTGTGACCACTCAGACCGTGACCCGAACTCAGGCCCCTTGGACGGTCTGCCCCTTCCCAGCTCACCCCGCCTGAGACTGCAGGCGTGACCAAGATCACTTTCTTCTTTTATTGGGAAGCGCACGTGGGACATGCCACAGGATGGGAAGCAGCACAACGCCGCCAGGCAAACCCCAGGACAAGAGTAGCCAGGGTCAAGGCCGCCACCGTGGCCAGGCCAAAGCCCAGCAGCGCAGCCGTGCGGGAAGTCGACTCCTCCACTCCACGGTCCTCGGCTTTTCCCAGGAAGATCAGCGGCCCCACGGTGACATCTGCTTCTTCTGACACTGAAAGGCAACGAGTGTGAGGGTCACTTTGTCCCGAACTGGGAAGCAGGCCAGGCGCTTTGCTCTGCTGTGGAGGCTGAGCTAGCAGGCTTTGTCCTAACAGCTGCTTTCTTCTCCCTATGCCCCCCATTATGTGTCAGTAGGACCCCGGATGACGGAGCAGCGTGACACTTGAAGAGTCTTGGGACTAAACAGGAGGGGATCCAAGATTCCCATGTGCAGAAAACCCAAACCCACATTCCCTAGGGGTCAGCAGCCTTAGAGGGGGACAAGGGAGAGGAATGGCGTCCTGTAGTGGGGGTGGGGGTGGGGGCAGCGAGGTGAACAGCCCAGCGGCTGCCCAAGCCCTACCCTGCCTGCGGTTACGGGCATCACGCCACCGCCTCACGGGGTTTGCCAGCCTGAGAAGGCTCGGGAAGCCACAGTCCCCCGTGTCACAGCAGCGACAGATGTCAGCGGTGCCTTCTACCGGGTACCAGCTGCAGGGAAAGAAATGACTTAGAGGGACAATTTGCACTGGGAAAGGACAGGCGATTGGGTTTGCCAACCTGGTCTCCTCACCTCTCTGAGGACTTGCTGAAGGAACAGGCTTTGTTTAGTTGGTCCGGGACTTGGTCAGCCGGCGTGACCTTCAGGTGGCAGGTGATGTATATCTGGAAGGCAAAACAATTATGAGATTCCTAGCCCGCACCAGTGACTTTGGAAAGCCAGTTCTAATATGATCCTCGCATAAGACCCGATTTTGGAGATGGGGCCATAGAGGTTCAAAGGTTAACTCACCCAAAACTCCCGAGCAAAAGCAGCACGTCAGAGTCTAGGTTGGAACCCACCATCTTTTTTTTTTTTTTTTTTTAAGATTTATTTATGCACACAAGAGCTGAGGTACAGGCCAGAGTTGTGGGAGGTGAGAGGAGTCACCAGAGACAGAGCAGGGAGCAGAACAGGCAGATGGACTGAAACACTGCTGAGGGGAGCAGTGGGCGAGGCAGGAGAGGTCTGCTGCGCCACGTGGGTCCCCTCCCTGGCTGGCGGCAGGGATGGAACTCGTGCTGCAGTGGCTGCGGTTTGCTTCTTAGTGCGTTGCTTAACTCGCTGCGCCACCAGGGAGGCCTGGAACCCACCATCTCCATCCCCTTAGCCTTTTTTTTTTTTTTAAGATTTATTTATTTATGCATACAAGCACTGGGGTACAGGCCAGAGGTGTGGGGGTGGTGAGAGAATCCACCAGACAGAGCAGGATGCAGAACAGGCAGATTTGACAGAAACACACTGCTGAGGGGAGCAGCGGGCGAGGCAGGAGAGGTCTGCTACGCCATGTGGGTCACCTCCCTGGCCGGCAGCAGGGATCGAACTCGTGCTGCAGTGGCTGTGGTTTGCTTCATAGTGCGTTGCCCAACCCACTGCGCCACCAGGGCGGGCCCTTTATCCCCTTAGCCTTTCTCAGACTTGGCCCATCACTCAGAATGTTTGACCCTAGGCCCATCACATCAGAGCCCCAGATAAGCCAGGGATCGAGCCCCCAAAAGCCAATACCCCCGGCTGAGATCATGGGTAGGAAAGATTTTAACAAAGTTGACCCTGGCATAGGGCATCTGCCCATCAGGGCTCCGCTTTCAAACTCCAGATAGGGCTCCGGCGCCTCCCAGCTGAATCTGCTTGAAGTTCCACCACCTTCCAGTGGAAGACTTCTGCAGAGCCACAAGCCTTGACCACCACCTAGCGGCCAAGTGCATCAGCAGGAAATTATTTTGGAAACTTGAACAGGCGCAGATGCATTGCTGGCCCCCTATCTTCTATCTGCCCCACTTGAGAGGGACTTTGGGGTCCTTCTGTGTCCTTCTGTCCCAGGAAAGGAAACTGCTATTGACCTTAGTATCAGAAGAACATACTAGAAGAAGCTAACTGGGTGCTAGTGAGTGACCAGGCAGGTAGCCCCGTCAGCCTGACAGATCAGTCTTATTGCAGCGTTTAGAAAAGCTATTACCGTGTTTCTGGAGTCATTAGCAAAGTAGAACATGTCCACTGTGAACCGCAGAGTTGCTGGCCCGGGTCTGGGGGCTTTGAAAGCAGAAGCAGCATCAAAGAGACCATCCACGAGACAGCTTTAGAAAGAATGAGTAAAGAATGGAGTTAAGGCAGAGGAAACTACCAGAGATGATGCCACGAGGTTCCCCAGAAAGGCAGCCCTGCCCTCACCCATGGGAGTCCACGATGGTGTGAGAAGGGACGCTGTTCTGATCTGGCGTGGGCGTGGCCACGCAGCGGTCCACAAACAGTCTCAGTGGCATGTGGCTGCCGGTGTGGACTTGGGCCTGGAAGTGGGCAGTGTCTCCTAGCTGGAAGGTAGGGGACTTCCTCTCAGTCTTCCAGTCCTCTGAAAGACAGTTAGGGGTGAGAAGTCATGGCCCCGACAGCTCCCACCTGCCCCACCCCAGCCCCCCTTGCTTACCCTCCATCAGGTACAGAGAGAAGTCCAGCTTCTCCACTGAGGATATGGTGGTGCTGAAGGGCATCCAGGTGGGCAGGATGGCATGGCTGCTCACGTTGCCCTGCCTAGGAGAACAGCGGCTGCTCACACCTGGCCCAGGGCGCCCCCATCTGGCCCTGCAGTGTTGGGCTCATTTCTACCTTATTGCCAAATCTGCAGCTGTGGCCCAGCCAGGCAGCTAGTTCAAAACAACTGAACCGACACCTCAAGTCTGAGCCTGCCCCTCAGCCTCCAGAACGTGACCCCTGTGAGCGGCCCCTCTCTTCTGGCCACAATGCCACGAAGACCCCAGGTGTCAAGCCTGGTTTCTGGACCACAGCTGCTCCTCAGCAAGGTTAATCCCGAGAGGGTTAGCGTCTGAGGCACCCGTGCTCAGCACCCTGGGGATCCTGAGAGGCGCACCCAGTGGCGGTTCTTCAGTACGAACACAGACTGGCCTCTGGTTCTCGAGAGGCCCCTGTGCAGCCCTTACTAGGGCTAGACGTTTGGGGACCATCAGCTCTAGGCATCGGCCCCGCTGAGCCTGCTGGCCCTGGTGGAAGCAAGGGTCCTTCAGGGGCTGCACCTGCTGGGAAGCCGCAGGGGTCAGGGGCTGGGTGAGAGCAGTGAGCCTGAGCAGTGAGCAGTGAGCAGTGAGCCATGCTGCCCAGGTGAGTCCGCAGCCTCTGAGACGCTGGCTGAGCTCCTGCCCCTCCCAGCCCAGAGCCCCTGCAGTTTTCCTAGCTCCCTCAAGGGGCTCCCCCACACCCCTGCTGTGGTCAGGCCTTGTCCTTCCCACCTCCCTCCTGGTCTCCCCAGTTCCCACCGGTCTGTCTGTACCAGCTTCCAGACAGTCCTCTGTTGCAGTCTTCAACAATTTGGCTTGGTCCTCTGGGAGGGGCACCCACTTGGCATGACTCTGAATACCTTCACTGTCCCCTCCCCTTATCGACTAGCCCCAGTTTTGCTCTCCCCACCCAACTCCCCTCTCCTCATGGGGCTTCAACCTCTACTAGTGGCCCATCCCCCTCCTCTAGGAGGTGCACCTGCCCCTGCCCAGACTGTCTCAGCCCCACCTGTTGCCTGGACCCAGGATCTTGCTCTGGGAGCTCCCTGCCCCCAACCCCCCAGGCGCACTCATCACCGAAGCCCTCACTGTATCAGCACCTCCCAGGCCCACCAGCACCATCCTGCCCACAATCCCCAACTGAGGCCTGTGCGCTCTGCATTCAGCTCAGCAGAGGGCCCACATCTTCCTTATAGGTCAAGGTCACCCTCTCCCCACACCTCAGCACTCAGGGTCAAAGGCACAAGATTAAGCTGGGCGCTTGAGGGGTTCCCTCATCCCGTGCATCCAGGGAGAAGTGGTGGAAGAACAGGTGCTGATGGTCCAGGTCGAAGCCCGGAACCCACCCCTGCCTGGAGTTCCCAGGGGGCCTGGGCTGTCTCATCGCCCACCCCCCCCCCCCAGGTCAGGGCTTCTGCCAAAGGGTGGCTGTGGGCCTGCTGCCTTCCAGAAACTCAGGGCAGGCTCAACCCCCCACTACGCTGGGGGCTGAGAACAGCGATGGCCCCAAGCACTTCTGCTTCTCTCAGCCATGCTGCCAGGAGGCTGCTGGGCCTCTGCACCAGGGCTAGGACCTGTCCTCTGCCAACCTGGGGTAGCGGCACTCGATGGGGACCATCACATGGTTAGTCCTCAGGATGGACAGGTTTCCCCAAGGGTGGGGGTCGTGAAGCAGGAAGGTTCTGTACACCAGCATGTCCCGAGTCACCTGCAAGGGAAGGAGAGGGTTAGCTCTCCTAGAGTCACCTACTAGGTGGGCCCACACAAAGGTGTGAGAGGGCAGCCTGACAGATGCTAAGAACACAGGCCCTGGATGCCGAGCCTGCACCTGGAGCGGGGAGTCACCTGGGAATCTTAATGGCATCCAGCTTCTACTTCCATCCTGATTTAGCCTGGGATAAGGACCTGAGGACTTCGGGACGCTCCCCGGACAGCCTAGTTCTCAGAGTTTGGGAGTTAGTAATTCTCTTAGTCACGCCTTTAGCTCTGGCCTCCCTCTCCTCAGGGAAACGAGGGCCAGGAGTCCTCGGGGGAGCCTGGGGACCACTCCTAAGGCCAGAGTTCTGATGGACAGCTCCAGAGTCTGGCCTGTCCACTCAGCCAAGCTGCCGAGTCCAGGACCAGCCAGGTAGGTTTGTAAGAGGGTGGTGCCCAGGAAAGGGGGAGGTAGCAGGTTCCCTACCTGCGCCCCCGCCCCCAAGGAAAGGTGGAGCTGAGCAGGGAGAAGTTGGAGAGCAGCGACTGGTACAGGTTTCTCAAGCCCCAGCAAGAGCTGGCCTAGCTGCAGGGTTTCCCTGTCACACTCCCCCAGGAGCTTCAGCTCCTGGATTCCCTCCAGTACCCATGCTGCCTCAGGAAGCAGAGTGGGGGTGCCGGCTCTAACCCAGAGTGGATTGCACCTCTGGACTCCACCCTACCTTCCTGATTTCAGCAACCAGAAGTAGGCACCCTGCTCTTACCCGCCTCCATGCCACCCAAGCCACCAACAGGCTTCACCTGCTCTACCAACACACCTGCAAGCGAAAGGTCTGCTCCAGTCCAGCTGCTACCTTGGCGTCATGCCCACGCTCCCTAACACCAGCTGCCTCCCCTGCCCCTTGCTGAAGCCAGGTCTTGACCACGTCAGAGTCAAAGCCTCACCTGCAAGTGATTGCCACACTCGTGCAGCCCGACCTCAAACCTGACCAGATCATCCGTGTCCACGGAGACCAGGGGCTCACACTTATCAGGGCCCAGGGTGAGGTCTGCAGGCCTGATGAGCTTCCCGGTGCTGAAAAAGTCTCTGCTGACGGTGACCACCAGATGGGCCTCCAGGCACTCCACCGACACTGGCTGCTCCGAGAGCAAGGAGCGGTGGGTCCAACCCTTCCAGAAGGGCTGGGGGGAGCACAGCCCCGGGCCTCCCTGGAGCAGAAAGCAGACGAAGAGCCAGTAGCTTAGCCCCATGGCGCTGACACAGCCCCTCCCACCCAGGAACTCAGAAGCAGTGGCCACCGACCATCTTATACCCTGGGTGATGGCCAGCCACACCTGGGCTCCAGCCGCCTCCCTTCCTAAGCAATCCCATTGGCCAGGCCCTTATGCCTCAAAGTGGTCCACAAACCAGCAGCCTTGGCTTCACCTGGGCTTGTTAGAAATGCAGGCTCTTAGCTCCATCCGGTTCACTATCTCCCCAAGTGCTTTGTATTCATATTATGTCAGTGAAGCAAGGACAGCCGGGTCTGCCAGCCATCATTTCTCATCCTTTTCCCACTCGCACCCTCACGTACCCACCATCATTGGGCCTGCCCCCAAGGCCTCAGCAACGGAGCTGGTGCCGGAGCCAAGAGCTATCCCACGTTGCTGGGCGAGACTGGGAGAAAGGCCTTGGTTGAGGGTGGGGGGATTTGGCCAGAGATGTCATAGAGCTTTCAAGTGGGAGAAATGGGGAAAGTACCACCAAGAGAGCAGGGAATTTTAGCCTGCAGTCAAATTTATGGGAGGCAGGAGGGGAGGTCAGAAGAGGCAATAGCAGCTGGATGAACAAAGGGCTAGAAAAAGTGGGCTTTGGAGAAATCCCCAGGAGCTCAGAGTTATGAACCTGGGGGTGGGGGGAGTGCAGTCAGGGCAGGACCAATGGAGATGCCTGTGCTGAGATGTTGGGCTTTGCAGGTGAGGAAGACCGTGGAAGGGCTCTGAAGCTTGTAGTGATCTGACATCTCTCGCTGCGGATGGGCAAGGCTGGAGACAAGAGTCGGAGGCTCTTGCAAAGTCCTAGCAGGAGAGGGTAGGGAAGGACAGACAGGGTCCAAATGTCTGATGGCCTATTCTATGCCAAGCCTGGGTGAAACTCCTTCAGGGAGGGAGAAAGATGCCAACAGTCTAATCCTAGCTGCAGAGTGTACACTTGCTTGCAAATGCTTGCTTCTGAAGTAATTGCACCATAGCATAGAGTCAAGTTCCTTGGTGTTTTTCGTTTTAGTACTCTACTTGTGGGAAAATAAATGGAGGGAAGAAATTACCCCACAGCTTCCTCTGACCCAATCAACACAGAGGTGGGGTGAAAGCAGCCAGCAAAAAGCAGCAGGTCAGAAGTCAGAGCTCATGAGGAAGCCCTCCCCTCTGGGTTTCCTGCCTTCCAGGCCAGAGGGAGGGAGCCAGCTGTGGTCTGTGGCCCAGGTCCCTAAGGGCACTGAGCTGGGAGACTGTACTCGGAATGGGACCAGCTGGGAAGGGCCTCTGTGCTTGTTAAGTACAGCTGCGTTTGCAGATTTTGCTGGAAGTACAGTGAAATGGGCTGGAGACCAGCCTTCTGGGCCTCCCTGAAGCCTTGCAGCTACCCTCCCTGCCCCCATACAGTGGAGGGCCAAATCCCTTCTTAGGTGTCAGAACAAAAGATATGAAGAAATTGGTGTGGGGAGGCATGTGCTGCTGCTGGGGGTAAGACTGGTGAGGGTGGGTGTCTGTATGAACATGGGGTGGTGGGCCCATGTGAGAGGGGCTGTGTTCCCATTTTTGGGAGAGAGGACTTGGGATATCCCTATCTGGGCATCCTCACTCAAAGTCTGGATTCCAGGTTCCTTGCATTTTTCTGAGAAATGCTGCCCCCTTGTGGCCATAATTCCCTAAACACTCCACCAACCCAGAGTGTTTTCCTTAATATTCCTTAGAATCCAAATAATAGTTTCTAAACACAATTCCTCTCTAAACGCAGACCAAGGGCTCCTTGAAGAATGGACTGATTCCAGGGCTAGGGCCAGGGAGTACAAGGTAAACCTGAAGCATCTTGTTATGCTAAAAATTCTCAAAAAATGATTATTCTAGAGAACACAGGAGCCAGTTTGAAGAGAGAACAAAGGCCAAATCAGGGACAAAGGTGCCTCCAAGTGAAAAAGGACAATAAGGGTTATCCATCGATAAGATAAGAATCCATGAATGTCCATGTTGATGACAGGTAAATACACATAAAAATAAATAAATGAGAAATATCGAATGACAACAATTGTAGAAGGAATGAGAAACTTAGCAAATAGCCATTTACAATCAGCATAATAGTAATAGATCAAGGCAAGATTAGAAAGTGCATGTTCAAAACTGGTTGGTCGCCTGATGGCAGTGTCAGCTAACTACGGCAGTCATCATTTCGCAATATTAAGAGTATCAAAACAGGGACCTCCCTGGTGGCGCAGCAGGTTGAGCGCTGCCCTGTGAAGCACCTGCAGCACTGCAGCGCGAGTTCCATCCCCCAGCCAGGGAGGTGACCCACATGGTGCGGCAGACCTCTCCTGCCTTGCCCCCTGCTCCCCTCAGCAGTGTACTTCCGTTGATCTGCCTGTTCTGCTCCCCGCTCTGTCTGTGGTGACTCCTTTCACCGCTCACAACTTTGGCCTGTGTCCCAGCTCTTCTGTGCATAAATAAATAAGTCTTTTAAAAAACAAACAAAATTCTTCTCCTTTAAAAAAAAAAAAAAAAGAGTATCAGGCCTCCCTGGTGGCACAGTGGGTTAAGCAACACACTATGAAGCAAACCTTAGCTAATGTAGCACGAGTTCAATCCCCGCTACATGGCACAGCAGACCTCTCCTGCCTCACCCGCTTCTCCCCTCAGCAGTGTGTTTCACTCAGTCTGTCTGTTCTGCTCCCCGCTCCGTCTGGTGAATCCTCTCACCTCCCTGGACTCTGGCCTGTACCCCAGCTCTTGTGTGCATAAATAAAAAAATCTTTAAAAAAAAAAAAGAGTATCAAAACACAAGGTAAGTATCAATTATATCCCAATAAATCAGGAAGAAGTTCTGCAGTGAGCTATATGTAACAATGTTCATCAAATATTTGTTGAATCAAGGTAAACAGGATTTCAAAATAAAAAGTTAAAAAAACCTTCTCTAGTTCAGATCTAAGCGAAAGAGAAAACAATGGGATCCATTTTCAGATGAAGATTGTTAACCAAATGTAAGAGTAATTGTTGAAACCAAATATGAGAGTACTAGGAATTTTTTTAAAAAGATGTAAGATCTTTGAGAATAAAATTATGAAACTATTGAAAGTCACCAAAGAATGCCCATGGGGGAGAGTCCATATTCATAGATGGGAAATGCAATATGACAAAGAGATAAATTCTCCCTAAATTAACCTGTAGTTGCTATCAAAATACCAACAGGTTTTTCACATGTATGTGGGTGGAAACCGACTAATTATAACAGGGCAAAGACCTGAGGAAGCCAAGACTTTTGAAGGAAAAGCACAATGTAAGAGATGCACCCTATCAGATATGAAGACGTATTTTAGAGTCAGGTAATTAAAACAGGGTGCTTTAGAACAAGGGAGGGGGCACAAGGGAAGCAGTGGAGGAGATGAGGGAGCCCAGCAACAGCCACTGCATATGTGGAAATGTGCTACGTGACGGAGGAACAGATGGACTGCTTGGAAAAAGGAGCTGTGACAATTATTATCCATATGGGGAAACGTGGATTTCTACTTCATACATAAAAATGAATTCTAGACAGATTAAAGACCTGAATGTGAAAAAATAAAACTTGAAAACTTTTAGAAGAAAATATAACCTCCTAGGATAGAGTGAGGTGGAGCGTGTTTACTAAATATGACCCCCACACTTCTCCCCCACAAAAAAGAGCACAAATCATAAAAAAAAGTGCCTTTTGGGGGCACTTTCATAAATAATCAGCATCATTCTAACGGTAATTATCACTGGCTTATAATATTTCAGGACGAGGCTAAGTGCCCTGATCACACACCCATTCAGAAGTGTCACCAGCCCCACATGACACAAAAGCAAACAACAATTCTAGGAGAGTCCGAGGTCACAGAGACAGCAAGGACCCAATCCCCAGTTCAGTCCCAGATCTGCCGGACCCCCGTTCCTCTCCTTTTGCCTGTACACCTGTCTCAACATTCATGCTGGCGTTAATAACACACATTGTGTGTGTCAGGGAGAGAGATACACCCCAATAAATAATTCTCATATAGATAAGCACTAGGATTTACACTCCCATCTCCCCAACTAGTTCATATTAGGTGCTCCTTTAAAAATAAGACTTTCTGTTTGTCACCCTGGGAAGACAAAATAGCTGACTTGAGGTACAGAATAAGAATAGCCACAAAGGGCCTTCCTGGTGGCGCAGTGGGTTAAGCAATGCACTGTGAAGCAAACCGCAGTCACTGCAGCACGAGTTCGATCCCTGCTGCCGGCCAGGGAGGGGACCCACATGGCATAGCAGACCTCTCCTGCCGCGCCCGCTGCTCCCCTCAGCAGTGTGTTTCAGTCAGTCTGCCTCTTCTGCTCCTCACTCTGTCTGGCAAATCCTCTCACCACCCTGTACCCCAGCTCTTGAATGCATAAATAAATTATTAAAAAATAAAAAAAATTTAAAAACAAAGCAGATTTGTGGGTCAAATGGTATGTGTGTTTGCTCTGTTCACAGATACTAACATTGAACTCATTCTTGTCCCCACCATCCTTTGATGGACATGTCTGTCTCCCCCTTGGTGGTCTTTTGACTCCTTGTCCCAGTGTCTACACTTACCCAGCAAGGAGGGCTATTATCCATATCATATTCCCTGCAGGTGATTGTGTGAGATGCATTCTCCACCTGCCAAAGGCCTGGTCATCTTATACACCCTGAGCTCTAGGTCTTCCTCAGAGGTCAAGCTACAGAAGCAAAAGACTACCTGAGCCCTTTCCAAGAGATGGTGCAAATGCTTGACCACCTGCTCACCTCCTGTGGTCAGGGGCGTGGTATGGTACCCACAGGACCACCAGGAACTGGCCCGGAAGGATGAAGAATGACTGCAGACTTAGTTTGGAAAGGGTGTTTAGGAAAGGACTTAGGAACGAGTTGGCTTTTGAGCAGAGAATTGAATGCGGTGAGGGAGTGAGTCTTGCCAATATCTGGATCCAAACAGCTCCGAGTCAAGGGAACTGCAAATGCAAAGACCCTGAGGCAGGAGCAGGCGTGGCTGTCCAAGAAATGGTGAGGAGTCTGGTGTGGCTGAAGCCAAATGAATGAGAGAAGGAGGGGTAGGAGGTAAGTTCACAGAGGAGCCAGAGACCACTTCATAAGGGGCCTGATGGGCTTTTAGATCTCATTCTAGTGGGGTGACAGCAGAATGTGATTCACCTTTGAAAGGCTACCTGGTTGTGCGGAGGATATTTTGAAGGACGTGCATGGCAGCAAGGAGGCCAATAAATAGGCTATTGCTGGAGTAGGAGCAAAAAGATCTGATGGTGGTGTGGAAAGCCAATGGACACTTTAGGTCAGGTTGACCTGGGCCACAGAGGCATGAACATTACAGAAGGTTCTAGGATATTTGACAGCATCTAACCAGTTGTGATTGTCAAAAATCTACCCTTCCCAATGGTTGACAGCAGCTACTTAATGCCCATTAAGAGGTGAAATCACTGGGGATGAGAAATGTTCTCCTGTATTGAAGCAACATTACGGAGAAAAAGAAGAGGTTGGGCTCTAGATACATTTTGAAACTGAGGCTGAGATTTGCTGCTGGAATGGGTGCTGACCGTGGACTCAAGCAAAAGAAGAATCAAGAATGACTTCAACGGATACATAAAATGTCTATCCATATGACAATGGAACAGTAGTCAGTTTTAAGCAGGAAGGATAGGGGCCTCCCAAGTGGCGCAATGGGTTAAGCAACACACTATGAAGCAAACCGCAGCCACTGCAGCACGAGTTCGATCGATCGAGTTCAATCCCTGCCGCCCTGGAAGGTGACCCACATGGTGCAGGAGACCTCTCCTGCTTCACCTGCTGCTCCCCTCAGCAGTGTATTTCAGTCCATCTGCCTGTTCTGCTCCCCACTCTGTCCCTGGTGAGTTCTCTCACCCCCCACACCTCTGGCCTGTACCCCAGTGCTTGTATGCATAAATAAATAAATGAATCTTTTTTTTTTTTTTTTTGAAAAAAGGAAGGATGTTCTGACACATGCTACAACCTGGATGAATCTTGAGGACATTATGCTGAGAGGAATAAGCCAGTTGCAAAGGACAAATACTGTATAGTCCCACTGATACAAAATGCGCACAGTCATCAAAACCAGAGACAGAAAATAGAATGGTGATTGCCAGGGGCTGGGGGAGGGTTCTTTGGGGGGTTGCTTAATGGAGACAGATTTTGTTTAGTGAGAGTGAGATCTGTTGCACAACAATGAATATACTTAACATTGCATGCTTAAAACTAATTAAGATGATAAATTGTGTGGTATTTTACTGCAATTAAAAATAAATGTTAAGGTTTAAATATATTGCACTAAAAAAAAGTTTTCTGACCAACATGGGGTTCCCTGATTCTCAGAATGTGGCAGCTGCTACCAGAAGGTTCCTCTGAGCCACAGGTTGTCCATGGAGAGCATTTTACCTTGGGCGTCCCGACTTGGTAGCTCTTAGGCCTCAGGCTGCTTCTGAAAGAAAGTCCTGAAAAAACATGATACTCCCCGCTTCTGGTCACCCAAAACTCTACTCCAACACCGGTGCTTCTCCAAAGGCGCTCCTTAGAGTTGGTTGTCTGTGGAAGGATCATGGGATGAAGCTTCAGTGATTCTCGGGGGAAATATTTGGAAAAATGCTCTCCTCTGCTCTGGGTTTCACTTCTGCCTGTGCTGTGGGAAATGTGCTTGCCGGCTTTGACTTGGTCTCCCAGGCTTCTGCCTTCCTCTGCAGAAGGAACATGCCCCTGGCAAAGGCTTTGACCTGGCTCTTGGAAGGAGAGACAGACCCGAAGCCAACCCATAGCCTAAAATAGACCTCCGCAGCCAACCTCAGGACCGGGAGAAGAGCATTTGTTGCTGTAAGTCACTGGGAAATCTGGGCTGTTGGTTACCCAGCCATGAGGCCAGAGCAGACAAAGGCGGGTTCTGTCTGCTCCGGGGTGGGAGCTCAACAGTTTAACGAAAGCGAGTCATAGTTGTCCTGGACTCTCCTGATCCAGAGGTCCCTGGTGGCCATGGGTGGCGAGGACCCAGGTCAGAGCGGCTGAGGAGCAGGGTAAGGGGTGGGGGGTGGGGGGCGGAGATGTGACCCTAGAGGGCTCTCGGGAGAAGTGTGGCTGTGATGGGGGCGGAGGTGGGGTGGGGGGAGCAGGGGAGGCGGGGTCCCAGGCGGCCAGGCTGACGCTCTGCTCAGACCGCCAGAGGAAAACGAGCTCCCCCATCTGACCTGACCTGACCGCCGCCAAGCGGCGCCTTCAGCATCTCTTGCCTCCTTCGCGGAGGTCACCCTCCGCCCGGGCACAGGCACCCAGCCCGGTAGGGTACAGCGCCTGCCTTGCTCCCCCCAAGGCTCGAAGCGCCTCAGGGTGAAAGGGTTTTCTGTCGTTTGCTTTCAGTGGCACAAAGAATCCAGTTGGGCAAGAGCAGCTGAACCGGGAAGAGAGAAGCCGCGCGGATGCAGAGAGGGAGGTCCCTGAGGAGCGGAAGGAGTTGGGGTCCGGACTGGGGGGAGCGGCTCCACAGGCCAGGGGAGGAAGGACAGACGCGTGCAGACGCGGGGGGTGTGTAGGTTCGGTAGCGGCGCTAGCAGACGCCTTTCAGCGAGATCTCTGTTTCTGAGGGGTGGTAAGAAAGGTCATGCCCGAAGGCCGGAAGCCAAGTCCCTCTGGGCGTGCGAGCTGCGTCCACTTTGCCCCTGCGGGTCTCAGTCTTCCAACCTGAACCGCGACAGCTTAGACTAGAAGGCTGCTCCTCAAACTTGTTTAATCTCGGGAGTCACAAATATACACTTTTGGGGGGACCCCATGCCGGAACTACTGGATGGAGCTCTCTGGGGCAGAAGTGGCAGAGACAAGAATCATCAATTTTTAAGTGCCCTCTGGGGGGGGGTGATGGAGATTCATTCTACAATCAGGTTTGGGAGCCACTATGTGGGGGTCCCCAGGGTCCCTCCAACTCAGAGAATTGTGGTTCTGGCAGAATGGTGCTGCTGAATCCCAGCAGAGCACTTAGTGGGGCTACAAACTGTGGAATAAGCCCCCGTCACTTCCCGTAACCTATAACTGCAAAAGCCCAAAGGTACCAAACTCAAGAGGAAACACAACAAAGCAAAATTAGCAGCACCCAGGGAGGCCCTGCTGACACGAGTCCACTGCACACACTCTGGCCCCTGTGACCCAGTTTCCAAACCCCAGGCAGGACCTGGGTCAGCATGTGGTCTAGGGGACTCCCCAAGCAACAGGACTAAGTTGGTTCTGGGATGTTTGGCTGCCCTACAAAGGGGTGGAGACCTACCCAGACCTTTCTGAAACCTGAGTCCTGGGATGGGGGAAGGGAGGAGGGGCTACCAGGTCTGAGAGTCCAAGTCTAGGGAGACTCCTCCTCTGCCTGGGTGCCCCTTCTCCTGAACTGCTCCAGACAGTGCAGGCCACCTCCACTCTCCCTTTGCCTCCCTCTGCCCCTGAGGTCCGGTGGAGACAGGCTGGAGTCACCAGCCAGCTCCATGGCCGGGCATTGGCCCCTGCTCACCTTCCAGCTTTGGAAAGAAAAGAAGAAAGGTTTGTGTTGATTTGCATTCAGGGGATCCTTCCTTCTCCTAAACTTTTGGGCGGAGAAAAAGTGATTTTGCCTTGGATTGACTGTAGAAGAAGCAACAAAAAGAGTCCAGAACGTTTCCCCAGGTATGAATCTTTGTGTGTGTGTGTGTATGTGTGTGTGTGTGTATAAGTGGTAAGTTTTTCACTGGTCAATGTGGAATCATTCCTGATGATTCCCAGGCCCTTTCTGCCTGCTTCATTCTGATTCTACAGCCCTAAATTTCATTCAGTCATTCAGCAAACATTTTCTGAGTGCTCACCTGTGCCAGGTGCTACCATTAAAAAGATCTGGTTTCTTCCCTTGAGGGAAACAGTAATAATACTAACAGCTACCATATTTATGGTGGGTCAAGCAGCGTGCTATAAGCTTTAGTTCATTTAACCCAGCAGCACCTGTTAGAGTAAGGTTTGCACTCCATTTTGTAGCACCGTGAGGTTTGGCAAGGTGAGCTCATGCAGCTAGTGGCTCCTAACACTTGTTATGCTGCCTGCCCTGCACTGTAGAGACAAAAGGTATGCTAGGAAAGGGTGGAGGGGGGAACTTGAGGGCCCCTAGAGCTAAGTGGGCAGAGGGCAGGGAACCAAGGCTTCCAAGTGGGGAGGCAAAAGCAAGCCTGGGGGTGAGGTAGGCTTCAGGAGACCCACTAGAGCCCTTTGGGCTGCTGGGACTTAAGATCAGTAGGGTTCAAGATCAAGGGTCTTCTTCACTGCTAGGTCTAGCTGACCGGCAATAGAAGGACTTAAGTATTCCCAGCTAAGTTTTCTGGAAGCTGTCTGTCCCCACACTCACATAGTGGAGGCTGACCTGACCGGGGGAGGGAGGACACATTGTCCCAGCAACCTGAGAGGTGGGTGGCCCTGAAGCTTGGGAGGAAGAGGAAGGCCCAGGTCACTGTGGATCCCCCCTTCTCACAGCTCAGCTGCCCATACCCCAGCTGTCCCCAGGCCAGGCTGAGGGAAGACAAAAGCTGATTATTCCACTGGGGGCTGAACTGGGCCCCATGAATGGGGTATTGAAAACCCTATGTCCACATCCAGATAGGTTTTCATCCTGTCCCCAGCCAGACTGTTTGTATGCCAGGACGGAGGCAGGGAGAGATGGGGGTGTATCCTGCTGGGAAGGACACCTATGTCCCCAGGTACCTCAATCTTGATATAAGCCAAACAGAATCACTCTCTAAACAAGCAGGCCACCATCTCCCCCAACTAGCCACTCACTGTCTACACACTCAGTTACCAACTACTGCTGAAAGTGCAAGGAAAGAGGCTTTGGGGGCACTTTTGGGATGCTACACACAAGGTGTGAACATTCCTGTATCTCTGCACTTAATGACTTATGCACTTTCTTGTTTGTCTATACCTCCGTCCAAAAAAATTTTTTTAAAGATTTATTTATTTATGCATACAAGAACTGGGGTACAGGCCAGAGTAGTGGGAGGTGAAAGGATTCACCAGGGACAGAGTGGGGAGCAGAACAAGTAGGTCTACTGAAATACACTGCTGAGGGGAGCAGCAGGTGAGGCAGGAGAGGTCTGCTGCGCCATGTGGGTCCCCTCCCTGGAGGGAATCGAACTCGCTGCTGTGCCACGGATGCTTCACAGTGCAGTTCTCAACCCACTGCGGCACTAGGGAGGCCCCCTCTGTCCAAAATTAAAAAAAAAAATCTTCAAGGGTTTCCCACTCCAAAAAGGCAAGCCTTTACCCATGTTTGCCTGTTAATGAGCCATGAGAATTATATTTCCTTGATGCTTTTCCTTTAAATTGATTTTTTCTGATCTAAATGCATTTTACAGGGAAATTTTGTATTACTCCAGTAAGTAGAAAATCAGTATACTTTGCCATACATAGATGGCACTGAAAAAAGTTTCAGTGAAAATAAAACAATAAGTGTCCATATTTCTCCCCCAAAATTAAGTGAGTGCCACCAGTGGCATCAGCACCACACTGTAGGATGTGCTGCCCTAGAGGATAAACTCCAAGCTCTGGGCCAGCTGCACAGGCCTGTTTGGGCCCAGAGAACCCTCCAGTCCTACTGCTTCTGCTTGGCTTTCATGTACTCTCTGCTCCAGCCAAGCCTCACTCCTCATTAGTTTCCTCCCTACTCCTGTCTTTCTCATTTCCCAGCTGCTGCCTCCACTTGGGATGCCAACCCCTAGTGGAAATGTCACCTCCTCCTGAAGCTTTCACTGGACCCTTCCAGCTAGAAGAAGTGACTTGGGATTTTGAATTCCAGATGTCCCAGCTGTGACTTCTCCCCAGCCCCTTGATGGGACCTTCTGAAGGGCCATCCACTGGCTGGACACACAAGGAAGCAGAGATGCAAATTGATCCCCAGCCTGATGAGAAGAGCAGGGGGTGGAGGCTAGGACACAGAAGCATTGCCCCTCCTTCCTTCCCTCCAGCCCTGTCCTTCCTCCTCCTCCTCTTGCCGCTGGGTGAGTGCTCCCCTCCCATTCTCTCTCACCTGTAAAATTAGCGTGGGAGGTGATTTTTGAAGTTGTTTCCAACTCTGACATTTGCCCCTCGGTTGATGAAAATTAAGGGTCTGAGCTTGGGGAGTGGAGGGCTCAGTCCTGGAGATGAGGGTCTAATGTATACTGAATATGGGCAGTTGCCAGTCACTGGAAACAGGGAAGGAGGGAGAGAGTCAGCTCACTGATGGTGACCGGAAAAGCACCTGGTAGGGTAGATGGAATCGAATGACTTAGGACCACCCTAACTTAAAAAAGAAAGGAGTCTCCATGTCTTCATCTGCAAGATGGATATGTGATACGTGTCTCAGGTTATTGCAAGGATTCTATGAGGCGATGGATGTGAAAGTGGCATGCCCTGTGCACAAATGAAGGACAATTATAGGTTTTCATTTTCCCAAGGGAGGCCAGGTTCCCTGTGTCCTGCCTAGCCCTCAGGCCACGTGCTCACAAGTGTATGGTGAAGAACAATGTGACTCTGGATTAGAGCCCCTGTTCTATACTTGCTGCGTGACCTTGATAATTTGCCTGACCTCAGGGAACCTGAAGTTTCCCCATCTGCACAATCCCACCTGTTTCATAAGTTATCCCAACAATTAGGGGAGCCAGCCCACATAAAGCAATGAGCACAGCGCCTGACACACACATATATGAAAGCTGAAGCAGAAGGACTCACCTGGGTAAATTTTGGGGAAATCATGATGAATCCCAAAGTCAACTTACACACTTAGGGTGGAGCTACTGAGTATCTGCTGATTAGCAGGAGGGGATTCTGGGGGACATAATGTGAGATAGGCATGGCTGTATCAACAGGCGAAGGGGCTTGCCTATGGTGCCCAGGGATTGAGAGGGAAGAGGGCACTTGTAGTTGTGGTCTCCAGGAAGGCTTCCCAGAGGAGGTGGCTCCTCACTGGGCTTTGAAGAAGCTGCAGAGCTATAAGGAACAGGGCTAGCCAGAACTGTCTAAGCAGAGGAGACTGCTTGGTTAAAGACCTAGAGACAAGGCTAATGGGAGATTAAGAAGTAAGTTGGAGGCTAGTCAGTAGATACTAGAAGGTTTTGTAGGGACAGCTCAGGAGCCAAGATTCCTGTTGGAAATGAAGAGTCTGAGGGATTTAGCAGTGGACTGAATTAAGCAGATCTGGGTCTCAGGCAGATATCTCCTGGGGGGCCTTGGTAGAGGAGGCCACAATCAAGGAAAGAGAAGATATGGCTCTGGAAAAGGAGGGGTCATGATGAGGAGGGGCATGATGATGAGGACCGTGGGGAAAGGGGAGGCTGTGTTCCTGGGGCCAGCACTGACGGGAGGGACAGAGGGGTCAGTGCTCTCCTCACTGTTTCAGCCAGCGCCCTACAGCCTACCCTACTGGCCTTTCCAGGTAGGTGTCCCTATGCCTCCAAGCCTCCACCCCTCCCCACAGCCCTGCACTTTGCCCCCCAGCTACTCAGCTGCTCAGAGACCTCAGGGAGTAGTGGCTAATCAGCCCTCCATTGTTCTATATGCCCCCAAAGGGATGGTGACAGTTTCCCCATTTTACAGAAAGGATAAGGCCCAGAAAGGACTGATCCCAAGGCTCCTGTGGCTTCATGGCAAGGTGGGCATCCTGTAGATTGGCACCCTGTTCTGTCAGCTCAACCCTCTCCACAGAGCTGAGGCTGGTGGGGGGCCCAAGTCGCTGCCGGGGACGCCTGGAGGTCCTGCATGGCGGCTCCTGGGGCAGTGTCTGTGACGACGACTGGGACGTGGTGGACGCCAATGTGGTGTGTCGGCAGCTGGGCTGTGGCTTGGCACTGCCCGTGCCTCGGCCCTTAGCCTTTGGCCAGGGCCGAGGCCCCATCCTGCTGGACAACGTGGAGTGCCGCGGGCAGGAAACTGCTCTGAGCGAGTGCGGCAGCCGAGGCTGGGGCATCCACAACTGCTTTCACTATGAGGATGTGGCCGTCCTGTGTGATGGTGAGCAGAGGCCTGCAAGGTGGGAGGGTGGCCAGGCTGACAGGCAGTAGGACTGTAAGGTAGAGAAAGGAGGGGCCTCAGCGGTAAGGCTGCTCCGTTCCATGCAGAAGACCAAGCCAGGGGCTTCGTGCACAATCCTGGGGGAAAAACCCCAGCCTGGCTGCAACACCCCTGGGTCGCAGTGGTGCTTCTGGTGAAACCAGCCTTACTGCTTCCATGTAGGGCCTTGATTGTCCCAGCAGAGCCTCCTCCCCACTTTGAAAACTAGAATTGGAATCAACACTGGCCCTAGGGTACACCTGGCATAGAGCTGCAGGGGAAATCTCCGAGGGGCTTTGATCTTGAAAGCAGTGGTTCTAGTTTCAATAAAATCACCTAAAGAACTCATTAAAACACAGACTGTCCCAGAGTTTTCTGATTCTGCAGGGCTGGGGTGGGGACTGAGTATTTGCATTTCGAACAAGTTCTCAGGTGATGTTCTTTTAGTTGAGGAGCTGAAAGAACTCCTGTAAAGGAAACTGAAGCTACTGCTCTCAGGATGAGGTGGTCCTTTCTCCTCTCCCACTCAGGGCTCCTGGCTTTGACCCTTTGTGTGGTCAGGGCCCTGAGGAGCAAGCACCTTGGGGGTCCACACCTGTGTGTGTGCAGGCACGGAGAACAAGAAGGTTATGTTTCTTCCTCCTTTCCATCCTGCTTTTTTCCCAGAATTCTTACCCACTCAACCCCCAACAAGGAAAGTATTAACCACTCGGGCACCCCCTACAACCCACCAGAATGGGAAAGGTAAGTATGGAAAGGGCAATATGGAGAACCACCTGGATTTGAGGAGGGTTTCGGGAGGAGGCAGGGAAGAGAAGCATTACCAACAGGCTAGCTGGGCCCATCCCCCACCTGCAGGCCCTCAGGCCACTCAAGTCCATGGTCTGATGGGCAAAGAGGATCCTCTCCTATGGAATGACTAAAAATAGAAAGTCAGCGATCACCCAGTTGGAGATTGATCTAATGGGAGAGTCAGATAGGCATAGAAGTGCCTGATGTAGAACACCAAAAGGGAAAGTGCCCTAAAAGAGGGGCAGATAAAAAGGAAATCCAGAGTAGAAAGAGGGTCCCATCCATCAGAGATCTAATAGGACATCCCGGAGGAAGAGTTGTAGTTACTACACCTGGAAAGGGGAGAAAACTTTTATTGCAGGAAAAAACGAGAACGCAGCACCTAGCCCGTTATAACGTGGACAAGAAAGAGCATGAAGGGTTGGTTTTAGGCAGGAAATGACCCTGCAAACCAAACTCAAACTGGGACTGTGAGGAGCAGTGGCCTGGGACTAAGTGGCTAAGCAGCTCCCCCAGAGGTTTAGGCTCTGGGGCACCGAGTACTGTGGGCCTGTGGGGAGCCCGAGGCATTGTGGGAGTTTTGGTTAGGTACGCTTTTGGAAGGATTGGGAGGAGAGCCTTGTGGGAGATGCTCCCTGCCCCCACCCCATCACCAGGTGAGGGGAGCGTGCGCCTGGTTGGGGGCACGGGCCCCTGTCAGGGCCGAGTGGAGATCCTGCACGGGGGCCTGTGGGGCACCGTGTGCGACGATGACTGGGGGCTGCCGGACGCCGCCGTTGTCTGCCGCCAGCTGGGCTGCGGGTCAGCCGTGGCAGCCACCACCAACGCCTTCTTTGGCTATGGCACTGGGCACATCCTGCTGGACAACGTGCACTGCGAAGGCAGCGAGACCCGCCTCGCGGCCTGCCTAAGCCTGGGCTGGGGCGTGCACAATTGCGGCCACCACGAGGACGCTGGAGCATTCTGCGCAGGTGCGAGTTCCGGGGCCGGCCGGTGGGGCAGGGCCAGGTATCTACCTGGGTGCTTCCCACGGTTCTCCAGGAACGTCCCCAAATTACTTTTAATGTCTCTGTACAGTTCTAGAAGTACCTTAGAAAATCTCAGCACCCTTTTGGGTAAGCTCCACAGCTATGTAATATAGCGGTATGTTCCACCAGTACTTAGAATTACCTGGCAGTACAAGAAAGCGGCTGGTATTTCCCAGCAATTTCCAGCTACTTCAAAGTAAAGTAACATTACTGTAGACTTGCCCCAGAAGTACCCCAGAATTGTCACTGCTGCACAGGTTTGTCCCCAGAATTACCTAGCACAGTTGTTTGTGGTCCTTATGTTTAAATAATGGTATTTCCACCACCTGGCTCTCTCCCATTCTGAGAGGTTTTCTGGGAAAATGGCAATAACAGAACCATACATCACACCACTCTACAAGAGACAAAGTGCTTGTCCGCAATGCCTTCATCCTCACTGCCACCAGGGGCCATCATCCCCAATTTACAGATGGGGAAACCAAGCCTTTCCCATCATCACAGTGAGCCTTGACAAAGTCATGGCCAACCTTGCTGCGTGGTCCCCAGTCTACCCCTTGCCCTTTCTCATCCTTTTTCATCTTTTGTGTCTCCATGCCTTGGACACATACTGAGTCTGAGAACACTAGAGAGAAATGCAAGCATGTCTGCGAAAGCCCTGTATAAACTGTGACATGTACGTGTGCAGCACAGTAAATTACAACCACTGTCAAAGTGGGGCATACCTCCTTGGAGCCCAGCTTGGAAGTAAAATGTGTTGTCCTCCCCAGGGAGACCCTCCCATCCACCCCTATAGTCTGAGGCTGACCAGGAAGCAGAACCTTGACCTCTGATCCTGCTCCTTTCTCTCCTGTCCTAGTCCTGGGCCCTCCGACTCTCACAGCATTGCCACCATCAGCCACAAGGGAGGACTGGGCCTGGCACACAGGGGGTAAGGAGCCCAGCCCTCCAGGCAGGGATGGTGGGGGCAAAGTGGGTAGGTTTGGGAGTTGGGAAGTTGTTTTGGATTCACAGGAAAGAGGCCCTGACTAGCAGGCCAGGGCTTTTGACCAGATGGTAAAGAGGTGGGTGAGAGAATGGATGAGCAGATGGAGCAAGGATGAAATCCAGAGCTCTGAAAAGTTCAGCAGGGTGGGAGGAGGTAGTAAAAGATTTCTTCAAAGCTCTGAAGATTTAGGTTGGTGCTGAGATTGGGAATTCAAATGCTTTGTGAGAAGGTTGAGAAGGAGTCATGTATTGGGAGGTTAAGGCTAGAACTGTCACTGGGATTGAAATTAGGATAATGTCTGTAATTAGGTTTCATTCCAATGGTTTCCTGAGGAACCATCCCAGACAAAATGGTGTCTTGGATTGAACCTCAGTTGTGGCTGCTGGGGTTATCTCAGGAGACATCCATGTTCCCTTGCAGTAGGCCAGACGCCTCCTTACTGTCTTGAATGTCTCTTGATGCCCTTTCTCTGCAGCTACAGGAATTGGTGCCCTGACTTCCAGGGAGACGGCATTGTTCACCACAGTGGCCTGGGCAGTAGGGAAGAAAAGTAAGTGGTGAGGTGGGCATCTGTGGGGGTGGGAGAGGATGGGGCCTGGGCTCTTCCAGGGAGCTGGTGGCCCCACCCCAGCCCCCCTGGCCGTGGGCCTGTGCACACCGCAGGTGGGCGGGTGCGGCTGGTGGGCGGCCCGAGCCCGTGCCGCGGCCGCGTGGAGGTGCTGTATGCCGGGGGCTGGGGCACCGTGTGCGACGACGACTGGGACTTTGCCGACGCGCGAGTGGCCTGTCGCGAGGCGGGCTGCGGGCCTGCCCTGGGAGCCACGGGCCTCGGCCACTTCGGCTACGGCCGCGGCCCGGTGCTGCTGGACAACGTGGGCTGCGCCGGCACGGAGGCCCGTCTGAGCGACTGCTTCCACCTGGGCTGGGGCCAGCACAACTGCGGCCACCACGAGGACGCAGGAGCGCTCTGCTCAGGTACGAGGTCTGACCTGCGGGCGGGACGGCGCGAGCTAGGAGCTGCGCCCGGACGGGGGCGGGGCCGGCCGCGAGGCCTCGCTGCCGCACTGCAGAGGAGGAGCCCGACCGCCCGCGCGCTCTGCGGCTGCGCAGCATGGGCGGGGCTGGGAGCCCTTGGCCGAGACGAAGCGTGGGGCGGGGCTGAGGGGAGGTGCGCTCTGCGGCAGTCGGGGCGTGGCCGGAGGTGGGAGCCGGAAGCCGGGGATGAAGTCTGGCAGTCGGTAAGGGCGGGACTGGGGAGCCCTTGCGTAGCTGAGTCAGGGATCTGCAAAGCTCTAGTAAGCAGAGAGTTGAGCAGCTTTCGGGGAACTTGCGTCTGACCTTTGGGAAGAATCAATGGAAAGGGGAGTTTGCAGAGTCGGACACATTTTAAAATGCTTCCGTTCATTGATTGGTATGGGAATTGATACTTTCATCACTTGGTACCCTGGGCCTACCAGCTTTGGCCACAGAGGGCAAGGCTAGAAAGGGTTCTGCTTTGGGCCTCAGGTTGCAAGAACCACAGCCTACATTTCTGATTCAAGGAGAGGGGAGCAATTCTGTTAGGGGGCTCTGAAGTTCTTTTTGTTTGTATATCAGGCTAGCCTCAGAAGGTAGGAGGTGACCTGGACTCAAGGAACATGCTCCCCAATGTGACAGTCACCTCTTTTTCTTTGTTCTTGCCAAGCCAGGCCCAGAGGAGCTAGGACTGCAAGTCCAGCAAGATGGTTCTGAGACCACTCGGGTGCCCACTCCGCGGCCCAGGGACGGTAGGTGCCTGTAACCCCCCAGGAGTGAGATGGCAACATCAAGTCAGCAGGACCGGAATTGGAAAGCCATAGCCTGATGTCACACAGTTTTGCACCGGGTCCTGGAGCCTTTATTCTTTTGTACTAGTCTTGGACCTCATGATAGGGATATGGTTTTCAGAAAGAAGAAAATGGATTTTAAGTTACAGCAATCTACAGATTTCTAGGGGTGGTACCAAAATGAGGTGGTGGGGCTCCTGTTCTAAGAGTGGCGATGAAAGAATTCACTGTTTTACCTGGGAAGTTCAGGGAGTGAGGGGAGACAGTGACCTTCAGAGGACACAATCACAGTCTCCAGGGAATGGGAGGGGCTGAGTACTGGATTACAAATAGAGGACTGAGGAGAGAGCAGACATGGAGCACCCAGCATGCACAGACCATCCCATACAGCTTATGCCTGTCCTGCTCTGCTCTCACATCTGCCGTGCTGCCCTTCCAGTCTAGAGACTGCGTGTCGACTGGTGCTCGTCCCTTTGTAATCTCACTTGTCTGCCTTCCAGTGGCTCCCAGGACACTGCTGTGTCTCAAACCCCCACCCTTTGCTTCTATGTATCCCTTCTCTGGCCTAGCTTGGGAGTGGCCTAGCATGGACTGGCCCCTCCCAGCCCCAGGACTTGTTCCCCCACAGGGCACCTACGTCTGGCCAATGGAGCCCACCGATGTGAGGGGCGTGTAGAACTCTTCCTCGGGCAGCAGTGGGGCACTGTCTGTGATGATGCTTGGGACCTGCGGGCAGCTGGTGTCCTGTGCCACCAGCTGGGTTGTGGCCAGGCCCTGGCAGCCCCTGGCGAAGCCCACTTTGGCCCAGGTCGAGGCCCTATTCTCCTGGACAACGTCAAGTGCCGTGGGGATGAGAGTGCTTTGCTACTCTGCTCTCACATCCGCTGGGATGCTCACAACTGTGACCACAGTGAGGATGCCAGTGTCCTGTGCCGGCCATCGTGACCCAGCCCACTCTGCAGACCCCCTCTTCTGGGAGCCTACTGTGGCCTGCCCCTCTTCCTCCAAGAAGGCCTCCTCCTGTGACAGCTACAGTTCAGTAGCTGTCTCTCTCCTTGTCTGGGAGAGAGCCTGCCCAGAAGTTGTGGTTCTGCATGGGAAGCCTGACTCTGCTCCATCAACTTGTGTAACCACACCTGTCATCAACTCTCGTGGGCCCAATTCAAGGAAAGCACCCACCTTCTCAGCCCAAACAAAAAGTAGGCTGGCCCTGACTTTCCTCTTTGGTGGGGCTCCTGTAAACAGCACTCCAGAACCCTGGCCCTAGACACTCAGGGGTGCTCTATTAATGGGGTATCTCCTTTCCTGCTCTCCTATCTTGGAATCCCAGTAAAAGGCAAAACAGGAGGGGCTTGCAGCTCTTGCCTTAGACTGCCTGGGCTGCAGAAGGACCTGAGTCGTTCTCCTGGGCTGCTCCATAAGGAACCAGACTCAGATGGTGCTCGGCTGGACAAGGGGACTGGAGGGACCAAAGCAGAGGCAGTGGCCCCTCCCCGCAGCTGTAACCAGCATCCTTGATTTTTGCTGCCCCCACCACAGAGCCTCCACTTTGCAGAAGCAAAGACCCCTGGGGGCCTGTAGCCTCCCGTTCATAGGTGCCAAGCCAATAAAGCATTGTCTCCCTCTTTTAACCGAGATGAGTGTTTGGACTAAAGTGCATCATTTGTGGCAGCAGGAAAGCCTCTGGTTTGTACTCTGGAGGAAACTTGGGAATGGAAAGCAATTCAAGAGCATCCTAAGAGAGCTCTCAGCAGACCCATCATATCCTAGAAATGCTGACTCACTGTGTCAGGCCTGGTTGGCCCTAGCGGATCCTCTAGTCCCTCCCTGCTTTCCTTTTATAAGTAGAGAATTCTAGGTTCTGCCAAAGGAGGGGGTCTCTTCAAGGTCACATAGCAAGGTGGTAGGGTCACTAGAAGAGAAAAAAATTCTTAAGAGGACAGTGCATCTGAGAAAGCAAAGGAGGAAGCGAGGGGGAAAGTGCATTGGGGCTTCCTAAAGTCTGCTCTTGGGCACCCCACCTGGACCTCCAGGGCAGAGAGAAGTGAGGATGCTGCCAGAGCCTCTGGAAACAACACACATTTATCTTACAGTTCTTACAGCCACAGGTCTGTCATGGATTCTCCTGGGCTAAATTAAAAGTGTCAGTAGGGTGTTCTTTTTGGAGAATCTAGGAGAACCTTTTCTAGCTTCTAGAGGTTTCCTATATTTCATACTTGCTCATGAGCTCCCACCAGCAACCATGCCTTTAATCACTGCTTCCATCAGCTTCACCTATTTTCTGACTCTTCTGCCTCCTGCTTCCATTCTCTAAGGCCCTTTGTGATTATACAAGACCCACCAGGATAACATCCCCATCTCAAGGTCTTTAATCACATCTGTAAAATCTCTTGAGCCTTGTAAGTAACATATTCCATGAACTCCAGTGATTAGGACATGGACATTTTTGGGGGCCATTGTTCTGCATCCTGCAGGCCATAAACTTGGGTCCTGGCTCCAGCTCGGAGTGAAACAGATCCTTGAGCTCCAGATTCTGTCAGCTCTTGGCAGTAATGGATTTGTCTCCATTTGTCAAGGAGCTTTCTGAGACACACTGTGTCATTGGAGGGATGGGGGAATGGAAGAATGAAAATACTTTTGCATTTGGGGAGTTGAATGCTGGAACACTCTAGAAATCCCTGCAATCCCAGATCTAAGAGCAGCACACTGAGCTTAATAGTGCTGAGACTTTAACCCCTGTGCCACAAAGGAGGCCCATGGACCTCAGATTCTTGGTGCCCATTATTAGTGGATAGCAATATGCCCAGCTCTCCCCTTCCTGGCACATCCCTATGGCACGCTTTGGTTAATGAAATTTGAGTAGCAATGTCCTCGCAGGGCAGAAGCCATCAAGGACCTACACACAATTTGCCAATTTCCCTTCCTTCAAGGTGACTATGACATTCCAGGTGGTGGTGGATCCATTGACCTTTGTTCCTATGTGAGGGCCACCTGAAACACCACTGCTGGTGTAAACTACTGTGATTTGGGTTGTTTATCAGAGCAGCATAACTTAGCCTATCCGGAGTCACTCAGGCTCCTAAATTATTCCCTGTCCTATGAAATTTACTTACAATCTGTTTTTCAGCCAGTTAATAAGGCTGGTTCTGTTCACCATGTTCTGTGCACACTTTGGTGTTCTGTGAGCCAGGGCCATCATGATAAGGAAAGACTTTTGCCCCTGAGAAACATACAGAATAATCCAGTGTCTATGTGAGGGCACTGCTGTCACCTGAAAAACAGCCTATCCAACTTAGAACTCTGTCACTGACACCTACACCTGGGCTTCCCTGTTTGGTAAGTAGCATGACTAACCTATAACTTAAGCTAGAAACCAGGGTGTTATCTCCAATAATCCCTAACCCCCCCCCAAAAAAACCAAATTAATCACTATAGCCTATTGATTCTATCTTCCAAATAGAATGGACTCTGTCCATTTCGCTCCAGCCCCACTGTCCACTTTTCTCTTACCATGCTCTCTTCCCTGTCTCCCACCCATCCCCTACATTGCAAGAACAATGAGCTTACTATACACATCCGATGGTGTCCATCCCTTTGCCAGCCCCTTTCCATGGCTCCCCAGTGCTCTTCCTCAACTTTTAGCTCAGCTTACAAGGTTCTGCACAGTCTGGCTCTGCCTGTGTTTTCGGCACCACCCCTCGCCACTTGCTGCCAAGATCTAGCCAGGTTGGACCACTTTCAATTCCTCTAATGTCTGGGCTCTCTTCCCACCGGGCCTCTGCACATGCTGTTCTCTCTGCCTGGAATACGCATCACTCTCTCCCCTCCTTCCCCTTAGTCAACTCTTATTTAGTCTCCATCTCAGCTTTCATTTTCTGCAGAAGGCCTCACTGATCTATCCCCTCCCACCCAGGGTCTGGACTAGAGCTGTCATCACACCCTGTCCCTCCCTTGGATGTCACTCACCCTTACATCTCAGCAGACTGCTGGCTTACCTGGATCTACCACTCACCTGAGGGCCCTTTGAAGACTGAGGCTGGGCCTGTGTACCCAACTTTGTGCCTAGAATTTCACACACAGTCCATGCTCAGATATCTGTTGAGTGAATGAAGAGCATGAGCAAATACTTCTGGAGCATTCTGGGTTGAATATCACGCTAGGCTTTGGGGTTGCAAAGCAAGGAGAGATCTAGACCAGTTTTCTGTTTGCAGGACATAGAGATTGCCTTCAAGGAGATTACCTTCAAACAAATCAAGATCCAAGAGAATTGAGCTAGTGATGAGAGCTTGTATCCCCTCACATTTTAAAAGGACAGGTTTATTAGGAAAAGGTCACAGTGGGCAGGAGAGCTGCCTAGTGATGAGTGCTTTAAGGACTAAAGAAATAAAGCAGGGTGTGATGGTGGGGACTGGGGGGTCAGGGAAGGCCTCAGGAAGGGCTTGAGTTGAACTTGATAGTGAGAGGGAGCTGACATGACCTTTGACCACGAAAAGGTTTGAGAAGGATGTCCCCAGGCCCTTCAGTGGGGATTTAGCCTAGCCTGCAGAAGGAACAGAGGGAAGAGCATTGTGCTTATAACTAAGAGGAACATGCTGAGATTAGTCTGGAAACCTGATAAGGGCCAGACTGCTCAGGGCTTTCTAGGCCAAAGAGAGGAGTTTTATTCTAAAGGTGATGAGAATCTATTAACAGATTAGTGAGTGAGGAGGCCCAGATGTCAGCCTCTAAATAGTCCCCACTTCTTCCAACTTGCTGAATGCACCTTGCCTCTTAAGATTTAATTCAAATGGCTCAGGGCCTCCCTGGTGGCGCAGTGCAGTGGGTTAAGCAACGCACTATGAGGCAAACCACAGCCACTGCAGCACGAGTTCGATCCCTGCCGCCGGCCAGAGAGGGGACCCACATGGCGCAGCAGACCTCTCCTGCTGTGCCCGCTGCTCCCCTCAGCAGTGTACTTCTGTTGATCTGCCTGTTCTGCTTCCCGCTCTCTGTGGTGAATCCTCTCACCCCCCCACACCTCTGGCCTGTACCCCAGTGCTTGTATGCATAAATAAATAAATCTTTAAAAAAAATAATTCAAGTGGCTCAGTCAGGTATGTTTCATTAAAATAGGATGCCAGCATCCCTACCAAAAACCTTAAGAATCTAAGCTCTCTGAGCTCAGATTCTGCTAAGCGCCTCTGACTTTTTCTGATTTCTGAATCTCCCATCTGCTTTCCCCTCCCTTCTGACTTTCCTTTTTCCTCTTCACTAAGCCCTTCACTCCTGAAGTTCTTCCAGGGTGTGTGCGTAGCACACTTGGCTGATGATTTAGAGCAAGAACCCAACAGCCAACTAAAAACTGAAAATCAGAAACCCTGTTTTTAAAAAGCCCTTGTATATTTACACATATCACCACCACCACCCCAATCCTCCATGTACATACTCCCAGATCATTTTTATTACTCTAGGCCTATCAGCCTTCCCTGAGGCAGGGACCCTCCCACAGTCCTACAACTGCCTTCCTGCTCCCTAGTTTACAAGTCTTCTGAGTCCCACATTTTTGCTCATTTCTTTTTTTAAAAAAAATATTTATTTATTTATGCATACATGAGGCAGGGTACAGACCAGAATCACGGGAGGTGAGAGGATTCACCTAAGACAGAGTGGGGAACAGAACAGGCAGATCAACTGAAATAGACTGCTGAGGGGAGCAGCAGGTGAGGCAGGAGAGGTCTGCTGCGTCATGTGGGTCCCCTCCCTGGCAGTGTTATAGGGCAACTTTAATATAAAATGGGTTTTTTACATTGGGTTTTTTACCTGTGCGCTTAGAAGATTTAGAAATTTTAACTTTAGGTACACGTGGCAAAAGTTATTAGCACGTTTTATTTTATGAAAGAAAGGGGAATAAAATAGTAATAATACTAAAGGAAAAAGAAAAGGATACAAATTTATAAATACTTTACCAGATTTAAGCAATGGCGTGTTGAGAGCTGGCTTTGAGTTGAATGAATGGCTTTGAAGGAAGGGGGTTTGGCTTTTTTGTAAGAGAGAGTGTGTTTAAGGCTTACCTTGGTTTTTACAGCCAGCTTGGCTGCTTAACTTTATTTTTAGGTTTTAGTAATTTACTTTTTGATAATTATTTTATTGGATTTGTGGTTTTGGAACACTGATGGTTTAGAGTGGGGGTTGGAGTTTACACATTTATAATTTATTTAGGATTACTTTTTTTTTGAACACTGATGGTTTGGAGTGGGGGTTGGAGTTTACACACTCATAATTTATTTAGAACCACCTTTCCCCCTAACAGCAGGGGATCGAACTTGCTCTGCTGTGCTGTTGATGCTTCACAGGGCGGCACTCAATCTACTGCGCCACCAGGAAGGCCCTGCTTTATTTTTTAAATAACAACTTTATTGAACTATAATTCACACACCATAAAGTTTACCCTTTTAAAATATACAATTCAGTGGTTACTAGTATCTTGGCAGGTTGAGCAACCATCACAACTATCTAGTTCCAAGTTTTTCATTGCTTCCCACTCCCCTTTCCCCTCAAAAAACCCTTATACATACTCGCAGGTACGCTCCCTTTCCCCCTGTCCCTGGCAACCACTAATCTATTTTCTATCTCTATGGATTTCCCTGTTCTAGACATTGTATAGATAAGGAATTGGTGCAATACATAGCCTTTTGTGTCTGGCTTCTGTGACTTCATGTTTTTAATGTTCATTTGCATTGTAGCATGTATCAGTACTTTATTCCATTGTTTATGAGAAAATGATATTACTTTATATGTGTGAACATATTGTCAAATTTTCTGCACCCCACCCCCAAGCAGGCAAGAGAACAAAGCCATCTGCATAAACTTGACATCTGAAATAATTAGGCAAAATCTGATGCTTGCAGCTCCACTGATGACCAATGAGTCCAATAAAAAAGATTTAGCAATAGGTACTCAGCTTTTGCATTTTGGCAGGTGCACTCTTTAGAAAGGAAGAGATTAAATCCTTCATCACCTTCCTCTAGCATCAGTTTATCTTTAGTTTGGTATACTTTAGAACTAGAAGGCCCTTCTCTCAAGAATAATTACATTCTTGGGCCTCCCTGGTGGCACAAGGGGTTAAGTCTCAGCACTATGAAGCATCTGCAGCCACTGCAGTGTGAGTTCCATCCCCTGCCAGAGAGCTGACCTACATGGCGCAGCAGACCTCTCCTGCCTTGCCTGATGCTCCCCTCAGCAATGTATTTCAGTCCATCTACCTATTCTGCTCCCCACTCTGTCTCTGGTGAATTCTCTCACCCCCCACACACCTCGGGCCCGCACCCCAGCTCTTGTATGCATAAATAAAAATTTTTAAAATAATAATTACATTCCTAATGTCAATGACTCTCTGGCCTTACCTGTATAAATTCAAACTTGTGTTTATTGGAACAGCTCTCACAGAGTAAAATCTGTGGGACTGCTTCCTGGGTTTGAATCCTCACTTTTGATTTTTTAATTAACTACCATTAAGACGTTATTTCCAATTAACATATGGATTTACCACATTGTATGTATTCATTCCTCTTGAGAGCTTGTTTGAAGGTTCTAGCAGGGAAGCACAGCTACTCCTATACCCCTGACTGGGTATAAGACTACTCGCAAAAGGTTCTCCTCTTGGACCCAGCACACAGCTTCCAGAGGGAAACGCATGGAGCAGTAAAGGAGGAAGGGGGCACCACCGAGACAGCCAGATCTGCTAAATCAACCCTGTGATCGCTGGGGTGGCAGATGTCACAGCCAGGTCACCCTCACATCCTGCCGATAGACTCCTGGACAGTTTCCACCTTTTGGCTATTTTGAATAATGCCCCTGTGGCTACATGGTGCAGTTATTGTTTGCATTCCTGTTTTCAGTTCTCTTGGAGATATACCCAATAGCAGAACTGCTACTTGGTAAATCTGTTTAACATTTTGAGGAGTGGTGAAGCTGCTTTCCACTGTGGTTGTACCATTTTACATTCTCAACAGCAATACACAAGGATTCCAATTCTCCACATCCTTGTAAGCTCTTAATGTTTTTTCATTCTAGCCACACTAGTGGGTGTGACATGGTATCTGTTGGGTTTCATTTGCTTTTCCCTAATGGCCAGTTAGGTTGAGTCTCTTTTCTTGTATTGGCTCTGTTCTTTGGAGAAATGTCCGTTCAAGTAAATTTTGCGTCGGGGTCCTTGCTCATTTCTAGTCATCTGCTAGGTGGCTACTGCCTGGGCTGCAGGGCTTTCCAAATTTCCCTTTTTGTTTTGCTAATCAAAGTTGGCTTTCCTGTGAAACTAAGTCATTTTGTTTCTCCTGTCTCTTTTCACTGTCACAAGCTGTGAGACTGAGGTAAAACTCCTCAGACTTATACATGAGGATTGAGGGATGGGCCAGGCTCACACAGCTAGCTAAGTATATAAGGCGGGAATCCTACGCTTAACAAAACCGAAAGCCCAACTTACTTCCTACTAACAAAGTAGCTCATGATGGCCCCAGGAAGTGTTCATCCTAGTCTCCACTGTATCGAATATTGTAAGGCCGGTTTTTCTAGGTCACACAGACAGCTCGAGGACCAGGACTCCCATCCCGTCCCGCCCCCCCAAGCCCAACCGCTCCATGGCATGAAGCGGAAGAGAATGGCTTGACTCGGCCCTTCCGGCCCTTTGGATCGGGCCTTCCCGCTGACTCAGCGCCATGGAGAGCGGCGGAGGTGGGAGCGGGCGAGGGTAGGAGCCAGTCCCTTATGGGACCCTAAACCCCACCCCTGGTCCCGCCTCAGCCTCCTGATTGGAGAACTAGGGACTGCAACAGCAAATCACAGCAAGCGGCGGCGTATGGGTGGGGCGGGGCTAAGAGCAAAGGCAACACCCCCTCTTCCTTTTCACACCCTGCGGGGCACTAGGGACTTTTGGGAGCATCCTGGGCTCCGCGACCGTAGGGGCGGGACAGAACACTGGCTCCGCAGCCCTGACATGGCCTCTGTGCCGACTGGAAGGATCTGGAAGATTGCTCAAGAGCTAGTGGTGAGGGGCACCTTATCTGGTGTGTGCGGTCAGACCAGTAGCAGCGTACAAAGAGCATTTGCCTCCCCCAGCCCTCCACCCAGATAAGATGGGGACAGAATCTTTATTCTTAATTTCATACAAGATTAACCTAGAGAGGCCTGCTAAAATGATCAGACTAGTTTCCATAAAACAGATGAGAAAGGAGCCGACAGACATGCACTTTAGACAGGGTTTTAGCAAACAGCTGCATAGAGGCACCCCAGCAAAAGGGTGTGGACTTTTACTGTGGATATGGCCTCTGAGGTCGCTGGATCTCAGGGGCCTTTGAGATGTAGGCAAGAGGCGGGGGTAGGTGTGTATGGCAGGGAAAGGATTGGTGGTCTATGGATCTCCATGGTTCTCTGAACCAGTCACCCAGAGTGCTCTTGGGAGTTGCTTCTCAAACTCATGCTTCTCAAACATCTCCCATGCTGGCCCTGCCCTTCTTCTGCCCACCCAACTTGCCTCTGCTCCTGATGTGTGGTGGGTCTTGGTCAGTTTGAGCTGATCTCACTCTGAAAGATTCAGTGCAGTCTTTCTTCCTTTCCATCTCTTAGCTACTCAGCAAATGTTTGAGTCCCTTTCTGTGCCAGGCAGGGTTGAAAAAGAATCATCACAAGGCAAACCAGAGCCCTGCTCTTTATTAGTGTTTTACAGCCTGGGTGGGAGCCAGACCAACGGTTTTATCAAAGCTTCCTGAGGAAGAACAAACTGTTAAGTGTGGCAGGTTGCAGGGGTGCCTAACTTAGCGTAAATGGTTTTGAACAAAAATAACTTCATGAAAGGAAAAGGAGCAAAAATCACATGACTGGAGCAGAGGTTCAAGGGTGGTGGTTGAGAAGGGTAGAGCCTTGTGGGCACATGAAAGATTTGGGAACCTGCCTACAGTAGAAAGTTTTCAGCAGAGAAGAGACATAGTAAGATCTGATTTTTAAAAAGCTCACTCTAGGTATCCTTTGGAGAAGAGAAAGAGAAGGGGAATAAGATGGAAGCAGGGAAACCAATTTGGAGACTGCTGCAAAATGCAGGGGAGAGACGATGCTTGTTTGGACCTGGTGGCAGTGAAAGAGAAGATGAATTGTTCAGGAGCCTTAGATTGCTGCTCCCCCCACCTCCCCCATTGCCCCACTCATGTATTTGTTCGTTTATTCACTCATTCATTCAACAAATCTTTGAGCACTGCTTAGTCAGAAACTATGCCCAGTCTCCATGGAGAGGGAGGGGCTGCTGTCTGATCTAAACAGGAAAAAGAAGGGAAGGGGTGTTGTCTGCCAAGGATTAGTGCAGACTTCACGTGACCTCACATCTGTACAGTATTTGGATGTTAATGTGGGGGACTTATGTATTCAGACTGTCACCAGGACCTCACCTTATCTCTGCCACCAGCCAGTTGGAGATCATAATTCCTAATTGTCAGGTGGATAAAATGATGCTCGGAGAAAGAACTGACCTGTTCAAGGTCAACCCTGGAACCTCAGGATCTGGGTTCTCACTGTCTTCTCTTCCCTCTGCAGCCTGACCAACCCATTTGGGTTGTTTCAGACTGAAAAAGCCCCTCCACCACTGTCAGGCAGGAGGAGAAACTGCAGACAGAGGGGCGCCTGCTCCCTGCCTCTCTTGAGTCCATCTCCAGCCTGGAGATTGTTGTATTATTAGCAACAACCCACGGCTGCGCGCTTTTACAGCCTCCAGCTTGCCAGGGGACTTCACATGCTCTATCTCACTTGATCCATCTGGCCGCACTAGGAAGTGAAAATTATTACCTCCACTTTATAAGTGAGGGACTGAGGCTGAAAGACACCAACTATTATGTAGCTGGTGAACTTCTTTAGGGTCAAAGACACACAACTGATATGGGAGCTCAGATCCCTGCTACAATCTATAGAAACAGAATGCTTAGACATTACATGAGACCTCACACATAAGACTGGTGAGAGCTAGGCATCGGAGAAGAAGCATTATGGGCCCAGGGGCAGAAAAATTCATTCCAAGTAGAAGCTCTGGGGAGCTTTCTGGGAGAGGGAGCATTTTAGCTGGGATCTTTATCTTTTGTGCGGCCCCAGGAGCTAGGATCTCAACCTGCTTTCCTGATCACCACTTTCAGCCCCCAACAGGTTTTGGGACCTCTCCCCAAGAGGACTGGAAACAAGACATCTTTTTATTCCAAGTTCTTATTGGACCTGAAGGACACCCTTACCGCCCCCAGGGCTAGCCAGGTCCCAGCCTCTGAGGGACAGGTGAAAATGTCAGAGTCATTGAGGACTGGTGTGACTGTTCCCATTTTACAGATAAGAATGAAGACTGCAGGGAGCTTGGTGGCTGCTGAACCTCATTGCTAGTGAGAGACGGGGGAGGGGTGGTTCATGTCTCCCAAGCAGGTCCCTTCTCTGGCCTCCTGGGGCCCTTGAAGAAGCCCTCCTTTGTCTGCCTGTGGGGAAAAAGGGTCACGTGGCTGGGCTGCTGCAGCACATGGATGAGGTGGCCCAGTTGCCTGGCCCGGCGGCCTCTGCCTTCCCAGAGCAGCCATCCATCTTGCACTGATTGGGTCCAGCCCAGCAGCTTCCAGGATGAGTCCTGGGCACCTGGCCAGCCTGCTCAGCGCCTTCCCTCCCCATCTCTGTCTCAGGCAGGCAGTCTCCCTGACTGCTCCTCTGTCCAATCTAACTCCCTTGCCCCCTGCTCCCTGCCCCCATATCTCCGCCGCTGTGTATCTGTGTCCCTGTCATGACGCTTTTCTCATCTCTGTTTATTTTTTAATCTCAGGGTCTCCTCCCTGGTCTGAGGGACATCCAGTCCCTCAGAAATCATAGTTGCCCCTGCTCAATCTGGTGCCCCTCCTTAGCCACCTGCCTGGCCCAGTGGGTTAAAATTTTATTTATTTGTTTTTATTAAAGATTTTATTTATTTATGCATACAAGAGCTGGGGTACAGACCAGAGATGTGGGAGGTGAGAGGATTCATCAGAGACAGAGTGGGGAGCAGAACAGGCAGGTCTACTGAAATACACTGCTGAGAGGAGCAGCAGGCGAGGCAGGAGAGGTCTGCTGCGCCATGTGGGTCCCCTCCCTGGCAGGGGATCAAACTCATGTTGCAGTGGCTGTGAAAGTCCCACAGTGCAGCGCTCAACCCTTTGTGCCACCAGGGAGGCCCTGGGTTAAAAATTTACAAAGGAGGGGAATACCAGTCACGTTCCAATTGATCCTAGCCCTTGACTTCCTCTTTCCTTGTTAGGAAGCTTGAGAGGCCTCAATTGTCTGCATCTTGCAGAGGTGGAAGTACTGACAGGGCCTCTGTGCCAGGCAGTGCTGCCGTGCCAGCCGCATGGCTCTGCCTGCCACACTGAGCCTTCCAAAGGGCCAGGACAAACTCCCTTCCTTGGGGCTCGGGCCTTGTGGCTCTGCAAGCTGTCTCTGTTGGAACAGCCTGCTCCTGAGAGCCATTCCTGAGGCCTCTAGTTCCGGGTTAAGTTTTCCTCCTTCCCCAGACCCTCCCTTATGCTAGGGGAGTCCAGTAGCCACAGGATCCAGCAGCTCCCACCAGAACCTCTTGGAGTAGAGTCCTCAATCCTGGGTCTCACCTAGACTTTTTTTTTTAAAGATTTATTTATTTATGCACACAAGAGCTGGGGTACAAGCCAGAGTCGCGGGAGGTGAGAGGGTTCACCAGACAGAGTAGGGAGCAGAACAGGAAGACTGACTGAAACACACTGCCCCGAGGGCAGCAGCTGGTGAGGCAAGAGAGGTCTGCCTAAGCCATGTGGGTCCCCTCCCTGGCCAGGGGCAGGGATTGAACTCATGCTGCAGTGGCTGCGGTTTCCTTCATAGTGTGTTGCTTAACCCACTGCGCCACCAGGGAGGCCCTCACCTAGAATTTTTTGTGAGTCACTTCCCTGAATGACACTATTCTCTTAATGCTCTGGCACCCACCACTTCAGTGTTTCCTTCTATCTGCTGTCCCCTCGGCCTCCAGCCTCTCACCCCCTCCTTGCCTTTATTCCCCCACACTATCTGGTCATTGGTCAATCTCTGCTCTAAATAAGTCCTTTGATAGGTTGGTTCTATGTTCCCTAATCTCTGGGCTACAGCTGACCACTGCCTGCCCTGGGTAGTTTGACCTTGACCTCAGCTCCTGGCTCACGACTGCTGGGGCTGCTGGAGAAAAATGCAGAGTTGGGCACATGGGGGGCCTTGTGCTCAGCCTCCAGGTCCAGCTGGTCTTGGAACGGTGCCCCTTTCCCCTGCTCATTCCCCAGCCTCCCCAGAGGCTCCATGGAACCTTCAGCTGCTCTCTGGCCTCCTCCCCTCCTCCTCCTGTGACTCAGCAAATGACTTCAGTTTCGCCTTCTCAGAGAAAGAGGTTCCCAGGCACCTCTCTGCTCTCCACTCAGAAATCTAGCCCACTCTCCTTCCATCCCAGCTGACCCCTCCTCCAGGATTCCTGACCTCCCCACCTGCGTTCACCCACCTGTCCCTTTGACCTACTCCCCCATCCTTCCAGCCTCTCTCTCCTGGCTCTTAAGCATTGAAACAAACACCAGCCTCTTCCAGATAAAAGATAGTCCCCATTCACACACACAGACACCCAATCCCTCCACCCCCATTCCTAAGAGTGACACTGGGAATTTCTCTCCTTCTACACCACTGTTGCTTCCCTAACACGCCACCCCACATACAGCTTTCCCAGATTTATTGTGGGCTTCCCCCCAAATGGTCTCCCTTCCTCTCATGTCCCCATGAGAGGCCAGTATACGCTCTACCCTGCTGCAAATGTAAATCTGACCCCACCTCTCACTTGTTGAAAATCTTTCCAGGCTGAAGAATCTGAAGGGTCCATCCTGAGGCTTCCAACCTTGGTGCTTCTCTGGACCCTGTTCATTTAACCTCCCCTCCCCCACCCCAGGACCCAGCAACTCCCCAGGAGATCACTGAGCACTTCTGATCTGCACAGCATAACTGGAGGCCAGATCATTTTGGTGAAAACAAGAAAATGTAAACTTTTTAGTGTTAACTGGCTTGTTTCAAGCTATTAGGTCATCAGTTCCTCATTTTGCAAAGCAGGGACAGAGAAGTGATTTGTTTAAGGTTATTTAGGAAGTCATTGGTAGAACCAGGGCTCGTGTTGTTTGCTGTCCTGAGCCCCTGAATTGAGCACGAATGGTCATAGCCTTGGGTACACTTGGGAACTGCTGTCTCTCCGACTTTTCCATGAGGACCTTGGCTTTGATTCACAGCCATAGAGACCACACGCCTTCCCTTGCCCATGAACGAGCAGAACATTTACTTCTCCCCTCTGTCCCCTCCCCACCCACCCAACTTGATGTGCATCCTCCTGCAGAAGAGGTTACAAATAAACCCAGCTGGATGTAGAAGGTGAAACCTACCATTACTGGTTGAAAAGAGACTAACGAAGAAGAAGAAATTCCCTCTATTGAGTTGGTGCTTCTGGATGATGGGAGGAGGACAGGAGCCATTGTGACACTTTTTGTGCCCCAGCCCCTCCTCTTCTTAGCTGTGTGGCCTGGACAGGTTACCTAACCTCTCAGTGTCTTGGATTCCTCATCTGTAGTGTGGCTGCTCTAATGCCTATGGGGACATGGGGTCAACACTTATTGATCTTTTCTTGCTCTCTGAGTGGTCAGGAACTGAGGTGAGGACTTAGGGGGACATTGATTATAGATCCGAAAACAGTTCCAGTTGTAGCACTTGGCCCAGCCCAGCTTGGGGGTGGCTGTTTCGAGATTGAAGGTCCAACCCCCACTTGTTGTGACCTGCTCTTAGACTTTTTATGGGTACATGTTTCTGTTACTAGGCTATTAAGCAGCTATTAGGCTGCTCTGGGCATATACTTCTCAAGTAGGGGATCAGATGCTCAGTACTCTGTGTCTGGCCGTCTATCTCTTTGGCCATCTCTCCATCTCCATCATGTCCCTGGCATTAGGGATGGAGAAAAACACATGCTCAAGGCTATTTTAACCCCCCGGGGAAACTTGTCCAATGTGAAGACGATGTTCTGGCCTTGAGTGTAAAAGCTGTGACAAGAAGAAGGGCCCCTTTCCTTGTAATAGCATAAGGTAGCACAGGGAAGCATGGGCAGAGGGTGACTGCTATCCCACGAGGAAGGAAGGAAATGTCCAGAAACACTAATCGCCCATGGTTGGAGGTGTGCTGGCAAAGGCTCACAGCCAGGAGGTGAGGTGCCACTGCGGGACTTCTCTACTGAGTGAATAAGAGTTCTCTGCCTTCCCTTCTGGTTTACCAACCCCAAACTCCAGGAAGGCAGGAAGGAAATCTCACTGGCTCTGAAGCTTAGAAGACAGCACAGGCCCTATGCCCCTAAGTCAGCCTGACTAACTCAAGGCCCTTAACCCTCGTCTGTCCCTGTTCAGAGCAAGGACTAAGTGCCCAGTGTCTACCTCCTGTTCCCTGGTGCAGCCTGGCCCCCGTCTGCCTGCTGTGTCAGCAGCAGCGTTCCTGTTACATGACCAAGAGGGATTTGCACGCTGGAAGTTTTAGTGCTGGGCTGACTTGGCAGAATGGCCAGCGTTAGACAATACCAGTTCCCCCACCTCTTCCTGCCGGCTCTCGGCCTCATGGCCCCTCCATCTCTTCTTCAGGCACCCTAACCTGGCCTCCTTCAGTCACCAGGGCCTTTAGCGGTCACCCTGGCAGACCTCTGGTGTAGGAGGAGCCCCTGTGAACTTAGGAAACAGATACATTAGACCCCGCCTTTGGAGGTCCTGAACCAGTACATTTTTGCACTTGGGACTCTGTGGTCTGGACAAGCTCCCTCCAGGTACTGGGGGACAGTGAGGTTGAGAACCTTGTTCAGTATTGCCTCTGAGTGGCATGTCTCCTGGCCCTGCTGATCTGCTTGTCCTTGACCCTTGATTCTTCCCCCACCCCTCCAGGCTCAGCCCAGGCCATCACCGGACACCTCCAGCTGAGGGGGAAATTGCTTCCTTGAAATGCGCTGTAACTGGTGTCTCTGGGGCTTCAAGTCCTCTAAGAACAAAGAGCACGGGCCACACTCAGTGTGATTGATAGTCTGTTCCCATCACTGTGGGCCTCAAAGGAATCATCGCCCTCTGTTGGAATTTCAAGCATCAATACACTTGCTTCAGACCCCTCCACTAAGTCAAAGAACACATTGTCTGATGCAGGATGCAGGGTGGAGTTTTCTCTTTAAGACTCAGTTGGGAGGGAACCTGAGGTTCAAATTGGTGAGGACCTTGGCTGAGTTCCCTTCACTGATTTTCAGACAAAGATTCTAACTTGGTGTTTCTTCCCACTGGAATACCCATCTCTTGAGAATGGGGAGAGCTTATCTCTGATAAACATGAGATAATGGCCCATTTTTCTATGATGATAGTAATTCCTTTGGTAGGGTAGATTTTAACGTTTACTCTTTTTTTTTTTTTTTATTCATTTATGCACTGGGGTACAGGTCAGAGGTGTGGGGGGTGAGAGGATTCACCACAGACAGAGCAGGGAGCAGAACAGGCAGATCAACAGAAGTACACTGCTGAGGGGA